>CM034157.1:209926488-210523988 GCA_019776745.2 Taxus chinensis
TTAAGACCACTCAAGACCAACTAAAATAGTGCATGTAGAAACTCTATGTAATCCTCATGAAATTTATATAACATTCATGATCATTATAGCTCATGAAATAACAATATGTGCAAACCACATCTACTTTCATCTTCACCAGATTGAGCTGCCAAGAATGCCATTTGAAAAACGTAACTAGATTTCATCCTTTATTCCACTTCCTAAACCTAAAAATTCCTTAAATAGGAAAAACATGAATCCCTATTCACTTTCAAGGTTATATAAATCATCATACAATCCATTACATTCATCATTCATCTCATTCTTTCAGTATGAGAAATCATGTCTTGAAAATTAAACAACCTTCTTCTCTACAAACTAACCTAGAGAACCTATCAAATAAAATAATCAGAACACAAAAGTTATATTGATAGAAATAAATCATAATTATATTTCCATAACATATTATAACTCCTTTATCTAAGTGGAAGGCCTTCAACTAAGCTAATCTATTAAATTTCCCTGAAACTACCTTTAGACTAGCCTTCAAAAATATGATACACTTTGTTATTTAGATGAATAACCATAGTCTGAAACCACAATGAAAATTAATATATAATCACATACTACAAAAATCCATTTATTGTGTAACTCCTTTGGACAATATTATCCCAAAATGAACTTCTTTAGACACATGGTTTTTTGAGTGGGATCCATTCATCACCACGTACTCTACCACACCTTTATGGAAACTTGGAGTAGTCCTATACATCATCATATCATCATAATTGCACTATAAATCCATTCTAGGCTCTTAGGAATAAACTATCTCCAACGTATTTCAGGATAGGGTTTTGAACTCACAAACAATTATTTACCTTGTTACCATTCGTTTATAAAAATGTGACAATGAAATGACCTAATTATTTGTGTGAATCCTTATCAAATCAATTTAGAAACATCCCTTCATGTACGAGCATAATCCATAAAAATTCCATTATAATTATTTTCTAGTTATATGGTGAAATGAAGAATTCTATTGTGTGTGGAGTATGAGAGAGATCTTTGAATTTCAAAAGGTAGTTTCCCTCAAAATAATATATTTTTAATTATCAAACATGAATTAAACCACTCGAGTCTTATTAAGGGAAATTAGTTATCTAGTCATGTTTTAGAGGGATTAAAAGTAATTCTAAGTCATCAAAGGTTAGAAATTCGATCATTAATTATATGGAAGGTAAAGAGTCACAAAAATGATAGTTAAACTAAAAGAGGGAGTTACGTGCACAAGTCATTATGGATTTGAGGAGTTAGTTAAAAATTTAAAAAGGTAGTTACATATGGAAGATGATTTATATTATGGGAGAGTGAGAGTGAGTGAGAACACATCTATCAAGGATGGAGAGATGAGATGTGGTAGAAGTCCATAATTTTAAACAATGGTTATGTGTATATGATAACTTTGTTTTAGGATATGGAGATCTTTTCTTTTTTAAATGAAATATGAGTTTCATACTCATATTTTGTGTATTAGTGTAGTAACCATTTCTAATTTCATTGAATCTATAGTAAGAATGTATGAAGAATCATAGGTTTAATACTCTATTTGGCCAACTTAAAGAGAAAAAATTCTATACAAGGCAAGGCATGATTGTGATTGTATTTTGACAAGAAAACGAATTGTGTAAAAACCAATTTCGGTATAGAGTTAGTAAATTTCTCATGTGATATAAAAATTATATTTAAATTGGTATGTGGGTGAATAATTTCCTTCTCTAGATGGGTTGTTAACCATTTTTATTGATGATTATTTGGATTTTAGTTATTACATGTTTTCGCAGTTGGATCGAGGTTGCATATAAATTGTTTGAAAAAATGTGTGTATGATAAGATGAATGTATCTCCCATATTTTTAAGAGTTGGTTTCTGAAATTTTGAGGGTATAATGGAAATATTATTTTGCAAGTGCATCTTTAATATTTATTTTATTTGAAATGTGTACAATAATTTATTCATGACAAAAATTTGTGGCTGATTGTTGCTTTTTGAGATGACAAAGAACATAGTATGATCCTATTTCGCAAAGCTTAGTGGATGTTGTTATTGGAAATTATCTTGTTGGTTAAATATATGAACCAGAATGGTTTTTCTCTGCATCATGTGGTATCAAAGTGTTTAATGAGAAGGTGAAAATATTTTTATTACTCTAACATGTGTATTGTGAATATGTGAAAATTGTTTGAGAGATGTGTAACATGTGATTGTGAAGACAACAGAGAACGATTGACATAGAATAAATGGTAAACTGATTGGTTAAATGGATAAACAATAAGGAGAAATATAATCTAAAAATAAAAGTGAGAAAAAGAGTAAATTGGATTTGTGGATGCAACAAGAGGTAAGTTCGTTAAATAGAGATGTAGAAAAGTTGATTTTGTTGATGAGTGAAGAATAAAATGAAGATATTTGTATAGCATTAAGAAATAATGTCAAATGTCACATAAAGAAACTTGTATAGAGGAGAGAGAGAATGTAAATAAAGTTAGGGATAAGAAAAAAAACTCAAGAAATTTGAAAGAGAACAAATGATGAAGATGCTAAGAGAGACTGAAAAAGAGGTGTAGAAGAAAGTCATTCGAGAAGAAACCATGCAAATAGAAGATGGAGAATATATAATAGAGAGGTTTATAGCTTCCATATGAGAACAAGAATCTGAAAATGAAGAATAAGTGAGTGAATAAGCTGAAAATGAGAGAGAGAAAGAAGAAGTTGAAGAATAAGGATGGCTTGGGAGCCATTTTGAAGGCATGAAAGTGGATGGAGAAGAAGAAAAATAAAAGTATAAATTTTTCTATGAGGATCAAGAAAAATTAAGGAGTGAACTAAAAATGCTTGAGATATCTTTGTATGGTGATGGAGTGAAGTGTAATGAGGAAGAGGTTGATCTAGTTAGTGAAGATGTAGAAATTAGAGAACAAATGATAATAAAATATGAAGAGGAAGTAAACAAGGATGAATAGGAACAAGAAGTGATGGAGGAAAAAAAATTATGAGACCAAGTAGTATTCAAATTTATCATCTAATTCTCTTTTTTATTGTGTTTGTGTAGGTTGTATAGATGAAGAGATAAATGTGATTGAAGAAAAGACTATTGAGAGATCTTACAAGTAGAAAATTCAAGGAGTTTTCATTTTGGAGAGCAAGATCAAGAAGATGAAGATGAAAGAGAAAATAAAAGAACAAAGAAAACCAAAAGTAAAGATATGGATTAAGAAGAAATTCAACAATGTCAAGGAAAGTGGAAAGATAAAAAATACTATATGAGACCAAGGAGGTCTTAAGGAAAGAAAGTACAATGAGTGTATAAAAGGAAGAATAAATACAAACAAGAACAATGGAGACTCAACTAGAGACTTGGGTATAAAAAAAGGTATATGAGGATTTTTCTCCACCACAGGAGTATGATGTGGGAGCTTCATCCATAAGTATTCCAATATAAGTATTTCCTAGTGAGATGGTCAAAGGAAGCATTCTAGGGTGTGTGGAGTATGAGAGAGAACTTAGAATTTCAAAAGGGAGTTTCCCTCCAAATAATGTATTTTGAATTATGAAACATGTAACTAAATCAATCAAGTCTTATTAAGGGAAATTAGTTGTCTAGTCATGTTTTAGAGGGATTAAAATTAATTCCACTTAGCCTCCCTTGATTGTACACCTAAAAAGGAACCTCTGAATGTATTGCACTTGCGGCCATTTTATTATTAACAAATTGACCATCGTGAAAGTATTCAAGTAAAAGATATCATTCTACCACCATCCCTTTACTTCATTACCATAATGATTTGAAAGTATGTGGTTTTTTAATCACTATCATCAAATACCTTAAATGTAAGAACCACGGATCTATTCATCGTATATTTCACAAGGAAATGTTCCTCCTCTGGAGGAGCTATGGAATCATTACAATCCATCCACCTTGTATACCAACTAAAGAAATGTTATAAGTAACATGTATGTAGTCTTTGCATAGATCTCTTTCCCTCCTCAAAGTGGTCTATCAAGATTTCCCTCAGCGTAAAAATAATTTCAAAAATATCCATAGTTGTATATTATCAAAATAAATAGATCAGTCCCTCAGAGGACATATATAAAATATCTAAATAATATTGTCAAAAATAATGAAGATGGATCCGTTGAAGGACATCTACTCTTCATAATCATAAATTGATCCTTCGAAGGACAGCTATTAAAAAAATATAAAATAAAAATTCAAAACAATTGTAGACCACTCCCTCAAGGGATGGTTACCCATATAAAAAGGATTCCCACATCGATAATACTTCAAAAAATTCCAGATACCAAAAGCATCTTAGGAAATATTCCCACATCGATTAGTTTCAATTAAAATAAAATTTATAGTTGGGGCATCTCTCTATAAATCCATTAAAAAGAGAACGTACTCTCCCGCATAGCCTGGATGTGTCAAACCATTGCTTGTGTTTGGAAGGTAAAAATTACGAGTAAAATCTATATTGAAGATGGGACAAGAAACTACCTATTTTAAGTTATATGTCCACATCTGTTATCTGAATGGCAAAATCCCTTCCAGCCCAAGATTCTATACTAATAGATTTACAAAAGATTCCCAGCGAAATATGATTATTCTTTTCTCAGTATGAAATATTTGTACTCGTTGTATTATTCGTTGGGAATACATGATTAAGTTCACATTTTGATATAAAATATTGATGGCTTTTTGAAGCTTGAGTTTTTCATAACATCAGTGTACGGAGCACTGATATTTCTCTACTCTTAAATGTCTTCAATGGAACTTGTGATGGATCTGACAGTAACTATCCATTCATTAATGCAAATTTGAATTTACAATAAAACTTCTATGAATTCCAATCTTGATTGTAGATCAGGTTGTTGGTTGCAAGGAAATTTGTTCTGTTATGAATATATTCATTCCTTCTCAAATCATGATATAGATTTATAGTTTGTATCTATTTGTGCTTTGCTTGAATGTAATGGAACATTGTAACTTGTACTTTGAGAAATTTGTCTTGATAATACCTCAGCATTTTCTTGGGCTTGTAGTTTTGATTTCACTGTGAAGGAAAATTTCCTTTATTTTGATGTTCCTTCAACCTAGACACAACTCTTCTAATTTAATTTAATTTGAATTTATTTACCATATTTATTTTTGGATTATATGGTTCTAGCACGCATTGAAGACCATTAATTGTATTTGAAACATTTCCCCAATTATTCAAGAGATATGAAATAAAGTGAAAACACTCAAATCCGTCATTCTGTTGTTGAAAATTCTTGTCTCCAAAAGGTTGCTCGTCACTTTCTCCTCCCATGTGATTTGTTTCTAATTGGATTATCTTATTTATATCACGAGCAGAATACAACCTTTCCTTTATTCATATTTTCCGCCGTTCTCTTTTGACGTTTTCTAATAAATCTTTTCGGGCGACCTTTTGTAGACGTGGAAAGTGGGCTTAGATTAGGAAATGCATTAAACCAATTTGAATTGGTTTAATTTAAATTAAATCAACAAATTTGAACTTAGTTTGCATGGAAGAGGTTGTTTATATCATAGGAAAATATAGAATAATTTATCGGTTTGAGAAATTAGGATTATAGACACAAATATATTGAATTTTGTGATTGAAGAGTTAATGACAAATAATATAAAAAATTTAGAATGTGAGAAGAGATATTAAAAGAAATATCTAGTGGTCTTAAATTGCTTAAGTGATATTAACTACGTTTTGCGTGATTTATCTGTAGTGTGTATTGACTACTCAATATATGATTCTATGAATAAGGTTGATTGATGGAGCTCAACATAAGTTCAACCCTCTCTCCTCAAAGCTCTAGTGATCATAGGTAATCGTTGATCCCTCCAAACTATTAAAGAAAAAACTACACATTTAGATCGACATATTTTTGCCTTGATACACTACAGGGGATTAACATGGATTTTTTTGGAATTTTGTGATGCGGGAGCATAACTTGCGGAGACCATAATTTTTAATCCGATTGTTGGATCGTCTTGAAAGTTTACAAGGTGGTAGATATACATTAGTACAATGTTGTGGTAATCTTTGCCATACAAGGTTGTGGCCATGTTGGCACATATTCGGGTCCGGATTCCTTCATCTAGTGGCCTAAAATTGGCTCCGAACATTTTTTTTCGCTTTTGACTAGGTCTTAGAACTTTAATAACTTTTGCTGTGCTTGTTAGAATAGGTCAAAATTTCGCATGAGACTTAATTTATGAAAGCATATTTGGCACACAAATTTAAAGGGCCATCCGAGTTGTTTTGCTAGTAGGTAATTTTTGGCATTTTAGGGTTTTTTGGCAATGTAGGGTTTTTTTTGGCATTTTAGGGTTTTTAATAAGTAGACATGAAATAAAAGGTGAATTGTAATGATGATAAAGATGAGTGTGGATGTTCCAGAATGAGAAGAAAGCTATTTTGAAGCTCATGGTTTTTACATTTGCAAAATTGTTTATGTGTGTTTTGGAGGTATTTCCACCTCTTGCATTTGGATTCACATCTATTTCAGAGGCATGTTATAGTTAACAAACATAATTTCACAATATCATTAAACATCATGACAAGGGTGAATTTTTTCATTACAAGAATACATATCTACAACTATTTTTGGGGAAATAATCACTTTGACACTAACGCTATCATAGTCCCAATAAAAGGAAATCACCCAATGTTTACATTAACCATTTTTATAATTACTTGGGATTTACGACATTTGATGCGGAACATAACATCTTAAGGCCATAACTTTTGATTTGACCATTGGATCATCTTGAAATTTTCCTGGGTGGCAGTTCATGATTAGTAGTATGCCATGGCCAACTTTTCATAAAGGTTGTTGCCATTTTAGCATATATTCAGGGCCAGATTCCTTTGTCTAGTGGTCTAAAATTAGCTTTGAATATATAGATTTTACTTTTTTTTAGAAAGTAGCAGTTTTACAAAAAAATTTGGGGCCCATCCGAGGTGTTTTACTAGTAGGTAATTTTTGGCATTTTAGATTTTTTTAGAGCTAATGTGAAATAAAAGGAAGATTGTAATGATGTAAAATATTAGTGTGGATTTTGGATCGAGAAGAAAACTATTTTGAAGATTATGTATTTTTTTACAAACAATTTGTGTGTGTTTTTGAGGTATTTACACCTCTTGCATTTGTATGGATCCACATCAATTGGGAGTAGAGCAAGATTTGTATCTTACGAGAACTATTAACATAATATATATTACATTTTTCTGTGTAATTTATTTCCTCTATTTTTTACAAGCATGGATAAACACAAGAGGGGAGGTTATTCCCATATGAACAAGCATATGCAGGAGCTACAGAGACAAGTTCCTAAGCTCACAAGAGAAATTACCCGCATTAGAAGGAGATATGAAAATGGGGATGCTGAGCCAGATAGTGATATTGAAGAATTTCCTCCGTTAATGAATGAAGGAAGAAATGAAGAAGAAAATGAGAAAGATGTAGACACGTTAAATGAAGATACCATTTGAGGAAATTGGTCCAAGCTTTAGAGGGAAGGAATGATGAAATTAAGATTTATGTTCCTGATTATGAGTGTAAATTTAGAACTAGATGAGTTATTGACTAGTTAATATCACATGGATAATCATTTTTGAAGCACTCAGTCAACCCTTTCAGAGGAAAGAAATTAATGTTTACTATGCACTAACTTGGCAAAAGACATGCGTTGATCTTGTGGGATCACTTAAAATGTAAAGACAAAGGAAAGGAAATGGGTTTTCCAAAAAAATATAAGGTAGAAAGATCCATCAAAAAATAAAATGGTCAACAACTTGAAAGAAAATATTATGCCAAAAAGAAGGCATTATTATGAAGGTAACCTTTCTAAACCTGAGACATAAGGATCTCAACATTGACCAGTATACGAATGAATTTTACAATCTACCAATCTAGGTGGAACAAAGAGAGATCCGAAGAACATAAGTACTTTCCTAAATGGTGATTTAAAGTTGAATTAGTACTATGACAAGATGAACTGAGTATGCTTTGGATCCCTAGCCTGGTATGATGTGTATCAACTCACATTATGGTAGAAGAAAAGAACAGGAGGAGTATTTTAGAAGAATGATCAAATTTGTTTATAACATTTTTTGTACCCCTGTAAGATGGGTAACTTATACAAAGGTTGGAGCGATGGCATTGATGTTGGGATGCAGATGCTTTACATTTTCAAGGAAGCTTTGAAGATCAGTTTGGTCGAATTGGTGTCCATTCACGACAAGCTGCTCGCCACGACGAAGGGCCTTTGTTCATGAGTGAGATTATTTTGGGTGCTCATGAGTTAAGAAATTTGGCTTGGGTTATAAACCCACTGAAGTAGCATCAACAGTATCTACCGGCAGGTAGCATTATGCCAAGACAATACTGACCAGTAGCACGATCTGGCAGGGTAAAGCTGATTGGTTGGGAAAAAGCGGTAGTAAAAAAAATGCTGGTAGAATGTACAGATGATACACCTCAAGTAGCATTTACTCTGTTACCAGTTGGTTAGGACAATGATGTTTTTATGATAGGTTGCAGAGGAAAAACTTATGTTTTGCATCAACCATAGCACTCAAAATGTATGCAGGACTGGTAACATGTCATTGGATGCTACCGACTAGTAGCATAGTGGTGATATCTGGAAGTGGTTTTAAATGCTCTCAGTAAGTAGCATTTTAAGTGCCACCAGTCGGTTGCACATTCCTGGTTATAAAGAGGAGTCAGGTGACTAACAGGGCCATGTCTGGATAGCATTTTTACAAATGTTACCGGTCGACAATAGATTTTTCATCTATCAGACCACTCAGTGGATAAGAAAGAAAAGTGTTTTTCTCTTTCATGATGAAGAAGGTAGTCAGTAGCAGCCAAATGTGGATTTTATTGGTGAATCACGATTGGTATACAACCAATTGAACACATGGTGATTAATTTAAGGAAATTGAATGACCAAAAATAGAAACTTGAGGTCCCGGTTGACAGCTATGGAGAAACTATTTTCCATGACACCAATAACAATTATGCAACTGACCGAATGTGAGAAAAAACAAGAAATTACATGGAAGCAGTACAATAGTGTATTCAACTACCAGTTTAATGAGGTATGGCACCAATCACTACCCTTGGAAAAGAAAAATTGTGAATTTTCAGGCTTCGGGGTTACATACCTCTTTAATGTAATAAGTTGGTTGGTGATGCAATTTCAAGGATCTTCATCTATCTATTGTACAATTCACCTCATTTTTAGGGGAGATTATTCTATAATGTAAAAGAACTCTATCAAAATTATTCCAGAGCTGTTGTGAGCTCCTCAGGCCTTGAATTTGGGCATTCTGTAAAGGATTCTTGCATATATTGACTCAGGGGCAAGCAGTTCATTGATGCCTAAACAAAATACTAGATTGGGGTAAGTGTAGAAAGATGTCGGGCCGAAATGGGGTAAAAAGGGACACCTTTTTCCTTGAATAAATGAAACCTAAACTTTATCGAATAATTTGGCGTGCCTATGCTCAAAATTTAACAACTTGATAACAATAAGTACCATACAACTCAAAATCTAGTTTCTAAACTACATTTTTTAAATGGTTGAGATTAAGAGGCTCAAATATTGTGTGCACACAAAGTATGTCTATTTTTGTGTAAAAAAGATAAGAACCTATTGTGTGTGCATCCCCCCATTTTTTGATTTGTATTATTTTTGTAAAACATCCCTTTGGTAGAAAGTTAACTAAGACCATGTATGAGGTCCCACTAAATTTTCATAATTTTTGGATGAATATATAATTTTCTAATTAATTTTCAAAGTGCACATATAATGAAGATGAAATATTTATGTGTGCACCCCCATAACTTTGAGAAAACAAGTCATTTTTTAGTTTTATTTTTTGAATGCATTTAGAATGGAGTTTAGAAAAAACAATTTTTTTTTAATTTGGATGAAAAAATCGTAAATTGTGCACCAAAACATATGCATAGGTTTTTGCAAGAAAACAAGTCACTAGTGAAAGATATTATAGATGAAAGCCTTAAAATAATCATATTTTAGAAATAATTATATCACCATCAAGGTAAAAATGATCTTAACATCGTATTATAATTTATATTTTGAATATTATGTTTTAATGTATGAGATATTTGGGTGTACACGTGAAATTTTGATGTTTGTCTGTTAAACATAGTTTTAATCAAGCAATACACTATCCAAACCTCTGGTTTGGAAATCCAAGCCTTTCGATTAGGTATTCAAAACCATAAAAAAATGAAACATGAGTGTGTTATAACCTGCTCACATTCTTGTTTCCAATGCAGAATATGTTCATTTGGGGAGGATAATGTTGAAAAACACATAGAAAACCATAACACGAGCATGCTATAACATGATTATGTTTTGTCTTGGTAAAATTGAGATGTAATGTGATCACATTATAACACGACCTAGATGTTCCCTTTTCATGTTATAGCACGACTGAGAAATAACGCGAGGGCGTTGTGGCCAAAATGGGCAAAAAATGAATGTGTGTCAACATTTTTTTGCCCCATCTTTGTGCATACACCCAATAATGTGTATCTATATTGTATAGTACCCCACACAAATTTTAAAATAAAATAATAAAGTATTTATTACTACGTCAAATGTAGCTCTCATTTTAGCCGCCCAAAATCACTTTATTGTGGGTTAGACTTGCCTGCACATGACAACTCTAAGGTCTTGTCACATCACTTGTCACAAATTTAACTGACATGGATCTGTATTTGCATCTAAAACAAGATAGTCTGTCTGTCAAAAGGGTTTCTTGATCTGCCGTGGTTTTTGTTTGTTTGATGTTGTTGAGGTAGCTGACTTATAAAAGTGATTCCTATGCATTTATCTTCTGCAAAGGATACCGTTACCTTTACTTTCGTTCCCGGTGCAGTCCACGCTAGTAACAGATTTTGGAAGAGAATTATGAGAGAAGCTTGTGTGGTGGTTGAAAATGCAAGATTTGCAATCTGCGGCCACAAGAGAAGAGGTTCGGTATTTGCCTTCTGCCGATAAAATGAGCATTTATTTACAGGTTGTTATCAGACATTATGGCAAAATCCTGGTTGCTATTTCCATGGAGGTAGAACATCACACCAATGTCAACCACCTCTCCCAATTGATGCTTGTAAAAGTGTTTCTCCATAGTCACTTAATCCAATAAAAATATATTTATAATTTAATATAAAATAAAAAATAAAGCTAAATGGAGGAGGGCGAATAAGCTCAAAAACATGCAGTTAGGGTTTTTTGTCTCTTTTGCTTTTGGAATAGCTGGGTTTTATGGGGGGGTGGCGGTGGTAGAGAAAAAAAAAAGACATTTTTTCTCACCCTCCTCCACTACGCACCAGGGATCAGAGATTGGAGTTGGGTAGGGACGTTTTTTGTTTTGATAATGCTTGAAGGAAACGTGGTTACAGGTTTTACTCAAATCATTGTGCCTTGGGCGTTTTTTGTATTTTTGTCAAAGAAATGCCACACCAAATGTCTTCTCATCGAATGCCATGGTTGTTACAGCCTCCTCCCAACCTCCCAGCCTGTGCCAGCATCCTCCCAACCTGTGTCAAGCTCGAACCCCCATACCCACGTGGACAACTGTCAAAGCATAAAAGATAGAGGGATGTGGTCAGATGTTGCAGTTGCAAATGTTGCATGGGGTAGATGATGTAGGAGGCTGTGCCATTCATAAGTGGGCACCTTTCTCCAACCAAATCAGTTTACATTTCCAGCTTTAGCTGATGGGGTATTTCTCAAAGCCTGTGCAAAAATGGAAGCTTTGGAGCAGGGTATGAACAATAGAATCTAGATTTTGTAGGATTTTGTTCTTGCAAGTGTCATAGTTGATATGTATGAAAAATGTGGAAGTGTATTCAAGGCATGTGAATTGTTCAAAAAAATGCCTCAAAGAAATGTTGTCTCATG
The DNA here is from genome assembly GCA_019776745.2 of Taxus chinensis. Lineage (NCBI taxonomy): Eukaryota > Viridiplantae > Streptophyta > Pinopsida > Cupressales > Taxaceae > Taxus > Taxus chinensis. The sequence continues at coordinate 209,938,490 of CM034157.1, forward strand.
GAATGCCATGATTGCAGGATATGCACAAAATGGATTTGTTGAAAAGGCATGTGAACTGTTTGATAGAATGCCTCAAAGAAATTGGCAGCTGCATTGCCCTTTAGCATGGAGTTTTTCACCATTCCAACACACTAGTCTCCATTTCTACTCCCCCTGTTGGTTTGGGTTTTTCTAGTTCCATGCCCATAATGGTCGACAGACCATTTAGCTACAAGCCAAAATGGTAAAATGACAGAGGCTAATGATCTGTTCGATAAAATGCGTAAGGGACAGGCTAAACTGAATTCTGTGGTGTTCAACTGACTTCATTCTCTAGGAATGGTTCATCTTCCCTTACCTCTCATAATTCTCATGTTTTAGTTCTCTTTTGCAACTTAATAGAATTTTAAAATATTAGGATTTTTAATACCGTTAAATGTTTATTTCAACTCGTTACAAAAACAATGTAATGTCGTGTCAAAAAATCACGAAGTCAAAAATAACTCGGTTGCACTAAAACATGAACTTCCACCCTCATTCTGAGGTGATGTCGAAAACTACCTACTAACCTGGATCACTACAACATTGTTTTTATTAACCAGACGAAACTGACTTTGCCAAAATAACGTTGATCATTTCCCAGTTTAAATAGTTAATTTTTGCATTTTTTGGAGACTCATTAAGTACCCTTCGTAACTCTGAAAAATGAGATGTTAAGCTTCATTCATGTACCTTGGTATGCGAGGAGTCACCTTGACCTTTGGATTGACCCCAAATGAACATATGAGATCTTTTTGACGCTCTTATAGGAGCCCTGTTACACTGTTTATAGTAGTAGAAAGCTGTGAAATCTAGAAAGTTGGCTTTCGTTTTGAATCGCCATTTGAAACCTGGATAGAGAAATTATTTCCATCTTCGCAAACCTCTAGTGTTTATACTAGACAATTGCATGGAACCTTCAGTTTAGGGAAAAACACTTTTCTGGATAGTTTTAAATGCCATTTTGTAGGCCTTTGGTCCCTGTTTGACAAGGTCAAACTGGACCAATTATGACAGGTGGCTTCAGAAACTTGTTTCCATTTGAAAACGATTTTATAGTTCTCAGTCTCATCGAATTTGATGAATTCTCCTTATATAGGGGAACTTGTAGGAAGTTTCCTGTTGCAGGTGCATCCATCAAAATGTTATTTTGGACATGGTTTTATGAGTCCTCGAGCTAACTTTTGTTCATTTGCAACTGGGTCAACTACGACCAGTGGCCCCGGAAAACTAGCCGCCAAACGCAAACCGTTCACTTTTTCCCAATTCCGTCAGTTGCTATGAACTCTTGGTATATCTGGGGACACATATAAAGTTAATCGTGGTGTGCGTTCTCATCGGAAGATAACTTTTGGAAGTGGTTTCTTAGCCTCTGAGCCCGTTTTGAACGTTTTTGTAGCTAGTAAGAAAATGTAAAAATAGAAAGTTGCGGGACCCTCGTCAGGTTGCCAAACCACCCTAGAAACTTTTAACACATGCAAATAATTGTTTAAAACTCTATAGTGTAACTTGTGTGAAATAGAACTTTTGACAAATGGTGTTTTCTCTCTCTTCCCTTCTCTTTCTCTCTCTTGGGTTACAAAATGAAGTAAAATGAAATGTAATGAATACATGTCTCTAAACCTTTTATTTTGTTTGCAAATTGTAATTATTATCATATGTAAATGGGAAACTGAAAAATGATAATTATGTTAGATTAGGGTGGATGCCATGCCAGCGAATTATCTCTGATATCATGCTCACGTGGTTTTGCAGGATGAAAGAATGACGACAAAAAGGCGATGTGTAATTCATTTATTTATCTTTGTAATTTATATAGTTCATTGTTAAATGAATAAATGTATAATGTTGTCTCATGTTACAGAAGGATTATATTTGATAATTTGTTGATATGTATGAGATGCTAGTTTTAAGGACATCTAGGAAATGTGCATTTAATCATAGGTTCAATTTGATTCATAGTACACCTGGTAAAAAGGTTTGATATTTATATAAGGTAAATGAATTTGAAGTAATATCTTGTAGTGCATATTTAGTGTTCAATAAATGATTAATGAGTCATCTTGTGCATTCATACTTTGTAAATGTAATAAAGAGATTTAAATCGAAACACTCTACCCTTGTTCAATATCGGAGCATAACTTGTTTTCATGTGTGTTACTTTTTACCCTAGAAGACATTGAAAACCGCAGAGTGAACTTAAACCCTACACTCGATGGAAATATCATAGCTTGAGTAAACAAGAGCCCAAGAATGGGCTTATCGTCTTAGTCAGTATGTTTAGTGACATTGTCTTAAACCCGTCTGATAGGAGTGACACAGTCAAAATTTTCTTGGAGTATGTAGAGCTAACTCCTCCTTCGTAGCCTAGCAGACTACCTTGTCATCCGAAGATAGATTTAAAATTAAAGTTCTTCATCGAATGAAATCCCTGTTGGATCCAGACGACATAGATGGAGGTTGTGACTTAGTTGTTCTAGGTCTTAAACTTTTGTTAATGAACTCCTTAGCTCCACTCATCTAAATGTGTTACCTTGGTTTCTCTCAACATTACACCTTGGTCCTTTCTGAAGGTGGTTTAGCATAAATTTGTCCTCTCGCTTAAAACTCATATATAGTTGAGGGGTAGACCCTTAGGTGAAGTTGGAATTAATCTAAACCTCAGTTGATTTGGATGTTAACTTAGGGTTTGTGTGTAGCTTCAAGTCTTCTAATCATATATGTCTTCAAGAGGTTAGACAAACACTTTGTAACTCCTTTTACAAGACAATGCTAATAATAAGACCATAATGTGACGTAGAAAATAAAGCATATAAGAGTAAAAATGAGATTTGAGGTTCGGAATAATGCCACTCTTGGAGACCTTATATCTCGAATTACAAATACTCTTTTGTTTCAGAGAATATGAATTGCCTTGGTGTGTTCAACCTTCGAGAAAACAAAATACATGTATAAAACAAAATGGAATTTCACAAGTCATTGAATTAGAATAACTATGGTAGAGAAATAACTAACCCGTGATCGAGGTATGTTTTCGGTAAAAAGCTATCTCGCATCTAAATCTCCGTTAAAACCTAATATCGCTATATGGACACCAAGTCACATTCACTTGAGACGTAAGAGTAAAAAGGTAGACATTGAATATATGTTCGAGAAGAATATTCTTAACATAAGAACAAGATAATTAAGTATTTTATATGCATTTGAATTATGCCAAATAAGTATGCAAGTTATGGAAAATTTTGTAAAGAATAAGAAACCAACTTAAAATGGGTGAACTGATAATTTAACCGTGGAATGAACTTAAAGTTTCTATAGATGGAAAAATGAGAAATTTATCCTTGCAAAATAATGTTCTTAGAATGTTAATCGTAACTAAAATACAATTAAAGAAATGATGTGTTGTGGTTTTGCCTATCCTTGAGTCTTCTTTCTGTGGTTGGGGCATTGCTAGTATTTGTTCATTGGGAAAAGTGTGGCATCGACATGCCTATGTTGTTTTCATCATGTCTATGTGAGTCGATGACTTATGTGATTGTCGTGCGAGTCGAGTTTCGGTACTTGGATCCCTTGCTGTGTTGTGTGTAGTGAGCAATGTAAGTCAAAAAAAAATTATCCTGGTATTTTACTGTTGTAATTGGGTGTGTAAAATGTGGGCACTACATATGGTATCAGAGCGGAGGTTCATGCTCTTGAACCTCTGGGATGGATTGGAGTTGTGATGATTTTGCATGATGGTGGTGGATATTGGAAGAGTAATGTGATATATGTTGTTATGTGAACTATGTCGTAATTGTGACCTTATGGAAACACATGTGGTGCATGTCACTTAATGCGTATTTGTTATCATATTGATGTGCTTGTGATGAGAGTATTCACTCTCTATGTTGTTGATTCAATGAGGAATCCAGGTGTGATGTACCACCTTGTTGTTTGTGAATGGAATGTTATTGTGGATTGTAGAGGGTTAAAACATGTTGGATTTATGTGATGTGAAGGTGTATTGATGTATTGCATGAAAAAATTGATGTAAAGTGAATCACATTTCATCTTGATGTCATCACCGTATTGTGAATAGTTGTGTGCATCGTCGTGTTGTATTGCAATTGACTATATGTTGTAATGTTAGACATTGTGTTCATCATACTTATGATTTGTGTAATATGTAATGATTTACGTCATGATTTAGGGGCATATGGTGAGCATATGATCCCTATGGTATAGTGATTGCACTTTGGTTGTAGAATGTGGTAATGTGATGTATCGTAACTCATGAAAGTAATGATTGTGTTATACCTTGTATATATATATATATATATATACCATGCACAAGACGTTATGGTTAATGTGCATGAATCACCATTTTGTTTGTGATGTAGTTATGTGTATGTTGTGAACCTTACACTAGAAGACCCTAAGGGGATAAACTGTTAAGAGTGTATGTGTGGAGAGAGGAGGCATGGACCAGGTTTTCATAATCTTGAGCCGAGTATGAGTGAGGAAGTGGAGTCTTATATAGACTGAAAACCCACTTCTATCTGTTTAGTATACTTCGAGCTTGCTCAGTATATTGTGGGTGTGCACCACCTTAGGCTCAACTTATGCAACTAGAGTTCCCTGCTCTTTCCTATTGGATTGTTCATTGAATAATCCTATGTGATTTTGACTATGTTGATCCTTGTGGGAGTATAGAGGAATGATTCAGGAAGAGATGATGACAGATACATTATTTGATTTACTCATTTCTTGTTACATGTATATTTTTTTACGAGCTGAGGCTCGATGTCTGAGTGCCAGCAACTCGATGAGTACCCCTTTGGTGGCGGTATGAGGCCACATAGTGATTGTAATGTGCTATTTTCTCAATACGTATTTTATTCGTAAATTAATCTTTATCTCTCTTTTTAATAGAACAAGCCATTTTCTTAATTGACATGTTCTTATATTTTGGGCATTTATTTTATTGTTGCATTAACATTCAGATTTTGCACTAACCATGGCTAATTAGCCATTTGTTTTTCTTAGTTTTAAAACTTTCTTGTCATATTTAAAAGTTTTGTAGCCTAGCCCAAGGCTTTTGATTTTTCCACTTGGCATTTGAATGGATTGTTATGCTGGTTCTAATGTTGTAATGTGTTGGAATAGGGTCATGGGATTAACCATGGAGTGGTTGAACCTATGGACCCGCTTCGTTGTATGGGGGTACGCCCCAAGGAGTTACAGATAACTAGCAGGTTGTTGAACCACGAGTTATTATGTCACTTGGGTTGGGGGTGACGGGGCTCTATGTGCCCAGGGCCATAGGGTGACCCAGCCTCATTAAAAGGAGAAAGGAGATGGGCCTCTATGGTTGAGTGACCTGTTATTCTTTATAGCACTCTATGGTTGAGTGACCTGATATTCTTGATGGGGCTCTATGGTTGAGTGACCCGACTTGGTTCTGGCACTATGTTTCTTCCTCTTGGGAGGTATATGGAGATTATCTGGTGATGCTTTGGGGAGGTATATGGAGTTTTATTTTGTTGCTTTTGGAGATATCTGGAGTTGTTTTGTGATGCCTTGTGATGTGTGGAGTTGGTATAGTGAGTTATGTGTACTCTTGTGAGTCTAGTTAGACTTTGTTATGATTGATGGCTTGACTCTCCCCTTGGTTGGTATGGAATATTGGATATTATCTTGGCACTATGTTGGTACAGTAATGGATTTTGGGTCATGTGGTACCCGATGTATAAGTATCAGCGTGCTGACCTAGTTTGTTAGTCATATGTGTGTACTAGATCTATGTCTAGGACGTAATTGTTGGAAATTATTTGCTATGTGGTCTACATGTTGCCATTCCATGCTTTGGTGAAACCCTTGTGATGTGATACGGTCATGAAAGTATGTAAAAGTATGCTTGTGAAATTTTAGTGTTGTGTATGACCCTGGTAGGGTGTTGTGACTGTAGTTCATGATGGGAACCCACAGGAATGAATAAACTAAAATTCTACAAAAAGGAAATTTTAAAGGACTTGAATTAAGAATAATGTTAATAGAAAGAGATTAATGAAATAACGAATAAGAGGGAACTACCAATCTTCACAGAACCTTGAAAGTTAAAATTTCTACCAAATGTTCCTAGGGCCACCCTGTGACCATGCTTTTGTGTCTGAAATCTTAACCTTAGAGTGTGCCTTCGCCATATTTGTTCCTTGTTGCTTCCCATTTCTCTTTCATCATTTTATGTCGCATCGAGGATGATGCTCTTATAAGGGGAGGGAGATGTAGTGCCCCACACAAATTTTAAAATAAAATAATAAAGTATTTAGTACTACGTCAAATGTAGCTCTCATTTTAGCCACCCAAAATCACTTTATTGTGGGTTAGACTTGCCTGCACACGACAACTCTAAGGTCTTGTCACATCACTTGTCACAAATTTAACTGACATGGATCTGTATTGGCGTCTGAAACAAGATAGTCTGTCTGTCAAGAAGGGTTTCTTGATCCTACCGTGGTTTTTGTTTGTTTGATGCTGCTGAGGTAGCTGACTTATAAAAGTGATTCCTATGCATTTATCTTCTGCAGAGGATACCGTTCCCTTTACCTCCTTTCCCGGTGTAGTCCACGCTAGTAATAGATTTTGGAAGTGAATTCTGAGAGAAGCTTGTGTGGTGGTTGAAAATGCAAGATTTGCAATCTGCGGCCACAAGAGAAGAGGTTCGGTATTTGCCTTCTGCTGATAAAATGAGCATTTATTTGCAGGTTGTTATCAGACACTATGGCGAAATCCTGGTTGTTGTTGCCATGGAAGTAGAACATCATGCCAATGTCAACCACCTCTCCCAATTGATTCTTGTAAAAGTGTTTCTCCATAGTCACTTAATCCAATAAAAATATATTTATAATTTAATATAAAATAAGAAATAAAGCTAAATAAACGAGGGCGAATAAGCTCAAAAACATGCAGTTAGGGTTGTTTATCTCTTTTTCTTTTGGAATAGGTGAGTTTGGGGGGGGGGGGGGGGGGCAGCAGAGCAAAACTAGAGACATTTTGTCTCACCCTCCTCCACCACACACTAGGGATCAAAGATTGGAGCTGGGTAGGGACGTTTTTAGTTTGGAAAATGCCTAAATGAAACATGGTCGCAGGTTTTACTCAAATCATTGTGCTTTGCAAATTTTTTGTCTTTTTTTCAAAGAAATGCCATGCGAAATGTCTTCTCATGGAATGTCAGGGTTGTTACAGCCTCCTCCCAACCTCCCATGATATGCCAACATCCTCCCAACTTGTGTCAAGCTTGAACCCCCATATCTGCGTGGATAGCTGTTAAAGCATAAAAGATAGAGGGATGTAGTCAGATGTTGTAGTTACAAATGTGTGGGGGAACATGTAGTAGGCTACGCCAGTCGTAGGCCCTTTCTCCAACCAAATCAGTTTACATTGCCAGCGTATCTCTAGCCTGTGCAAAACGTGGAAGCTTTGGAGCAAGGTATGAACAATAGAATCTGGTTTTTGTAGGATTTTGTTCTTGCAAGTGTCATAGTTGATATGTATGAAAAATGTGGAAGTTTATTCAAGGCATGTGAATTGTTTGACAAATTGCCTCAAAGAAATGTTGTCTCATGGAATGCCATGATTGCAGGATATGCACAAAATGGATTTGTTGAAAAGGCGTGTGAACTGTTTGATAGAATGCCTCAAAGAAATTGGCAGCTGCATTGCCCTTTAGAAATGGATTTTTTCACCATTCCAACACACCAGGCTCCATTTCTTCTCCCCCTGTTGGTTTGGGTTTTTCTGGTTCCATGCCCACAATGGTCGACAGACCATTTAGGTACAAGGAAAAATGGTAAAATGACGGAGGCTCATGATCTGTTCGATAAAATGCGTAAGGGAGAGGCTGAATTGAATTCCGTGGTGTTCGACCGACTTCATTCTCCAGGCATGGTTCATCTTCCCTTACCTCTCATAATTCTTGTGTTTTAGTTCTCTTTTACAACTTAATAGAATTTTAAAATATTAGGATTTTTAATACTGTTAAATGTTTATTTCACCTCGTTACAAAAATAATGTAATGTCATGTCGAAAACTCACGAGGTCAAAAATTACTCGGTTGCATTAAAAAATGAACTTCCACCCTCATTCCAAGGTGATGTAGAAAACTACCTACTCAACTGGATCGCTACAACATTGTTTTATCGACCAGACGAAACTGAATTTCCCATAATAACGTTGATCATCACCCGGTTTAAATAGTTAATTTTTGTATTTTTTGGAGACTCATTCAGTACCCCTCGTAACTCTGAAAACAAGATGTTAAGCTTCATTCGTGTACCTTGGTATGCAAGGAGTCACCTTGACCTTTGGATTGACCCCGAATGAACATATGAGATCTTTTGACGCTCTTATAGGAGCCCTGTTACACTATTGTACCATAGTAGAAAGTTGTTAAATCTACAAAGTTGGCTTTCATTTTGAATTGCCATTTTAAACCTTTATAGAGAAATTATATCTTGTCTTCGTAAATCTCTAGTGTTTATACTAGACAATTGCATGAAACCTTCAGTTAGGGAAAAACACTTTTCTGGATAGTTTGGAAAGCCATTTTGTAGGCCTCTCGGTCGCAGTTTGACAAGGTCAAACTGGACCAATTTAGGACTTGTGGCTTTAGAAACTTGTCGCTGTTTGAAAATGGTTTTCTAGTTCTCAGTCCCGTCGACTCTGATGAATTCTCCTTATATATGGGAACTTGTAGGAAATGTCCCGTTGCAGGCTCATCCATCAAATGTCAATTTTGGATGTGGTTTTCTGAGCCCTCAAGCTAAATTTTTTTCATTTGCAACTGGGTCAACTATGACCACTGGCCCTAGAAAAATAGCCACCAAACGTAAATTGTTCACTTTTTCCCAATTTCATTAGTTGCTATGAACTCTTGGTATATCTGGGGACATGTCGAAAAGTTGATCGTGGTGTGTGTTCTCATCGAAAGATAACTTTTGGAAGTGGTTTCTTAGCCTCCGAGCCCATTTTGAACGTTTTTGTAGCTAGTAATAAAATGTAAAAATAGAAAGTTGCAGACCCTCGTTGGGTTGCCAAACCACCCTACAAACTTTTAACACACACAAATAACTATTTAAAACTCTATAGTGTAACCTGTTGTGTGAAATAGAACTTTTGACAAATGGTGTTTTCTCTCTCTTCCCTTCTCTTTCTCTCTCCTGGGCTACAAAAAGAAGTAAAATGAAATGTAATGAATATATGTCTCTAAACCTTTTATTTCGATTGCAAATTGTAATTATTATCATATGTAAAATGGGAAACTAAAAAATGATAATTATGTTAGATTAGGGTGGATGCCATGCCAGCGAATTATCACTGATATCATGCTCACGTGGTTTTGCAGGATGAAAGAATGACGACAAAAAGGTGATGTGTAATTCATTTATTTATCTTTGAAATCTATATAGTTCATTGTTAAATGAATAAATGTTTAATGTAGTCTCATGTTACAGGAGGATTATATTTGATAATTTGCTGATATGTTTCGAGATGCTAGTTTTAGGGACATCTAGGAAATGTATATTTAATTATAGGTTCAATTTGATTCACAGTACACATGGTAACAAGGTTGATATATGTATATATAAGGTAGATGAATTTGAAGTAATATCTTGTAGTGCATACTCAGTGTTCCATAAACAATTAATGAGTCATATTGTGCATTCATACTTTGTAAATGTAATAAGGAGATTTAAATCGAAACACTCTACCCTTGTTCAATATCGGAGCATAACTTGTTTTCATGTGTGTTACCCTTTTCCCTAGAAGACATTGGAAACCATAGAGTGAACTTAAACCTTACACTCGATAAAAATATCCTAGCTTGAGTAAACAAGAGCCCAAGAATGGGTTTATCATCTTAGTTAGTATGTTTAGTGACGTTTTCTTAAACCTGTAGATAGGAGCGACACAGTCAAAATTTTGTTGGTGTATGTAGTGCTAACTCCTCTTTCATAGCCTAGCAGACTACCTTGTCATCCGAAGATAGATTTAAAATTAAACTTCTTCATCGAGTGAAATCCCTGTTGGATCCAGATGACATAGATGGAGGTTGTGACGTAGTTGTTCTAGGTCTTAAACTCTTGTTAGTGAACTCCTTAGCTCTGCTACAGCTAAATGTGTTACCTTGGTTTCTCTCAACATAACACCTTGGTCCTTTCTGAAGGTGGTTTAGCATAAATATTGTCCTCTCGCTTAAAACTCATATATAGTTGAGGGGTAGACCCTTAGGTGAAGTTGGAATTAATCTAAACCATCAGTTGATTTGGATGTTAACTTAGGGTTCGTGTGTAGCTTCAAGTCTTCTAATCATATAAGTCTTCAAGAGGTTAGATAAACACTTCGTAACTCCTCTTACAAGACAATGCTAATAATAAGACCATAATGTGATGTAGAAAATAAAGCATATAAAAGTAAAAACGAGATTTGAGGTTCGGAATAATGCCACTTTTGGAGACCTTACAACTAATTAAAAATATTCTTTTGTTTCAAAGAATATGAATTGCCTTGGTGTGTTCAACCTTTGAGAAAACAAAATACATATATAAATCAAAATGGAATTTCACAAGTCATTGAATTAGAATAACTATGGTAGGGAAATAACTAACCGTGATCGAGGTATGTTTTCGGTAAAAACTTATCTCGTGCATCTAAATCTTCGTTAAATCCTAATGACACTATATGGACACCAAGTCACATTCACATGAGTTGTAAGAAGTAAAAAGGTAGACATTGAATATATGTTCGAGAAGAAATTTTTTCTTAACATAAGAACAAGATAATTAAGTATTTTATACGCATTTGAATTATGCCCAAATAAGTATGCAAGTTATGGAAAATTTTGTAAAGAATAAGAAGCCAACTTAAAATGGTCGAACTACAAATTAAATGTGGAATGAACTTAAAATTTCTGTAGATTGAAAAATGAGAAATTTATCCTTGCACAATAATGTTCTTGGAGTGTTAATCATAACTAAAATACAATTAAAGAAATGATGTGTTGTGGGTTCGCCATTCCTTGAAGTCATTTTTCTTGTGGTTGGGTCCTTACTAGTAATCATTCATTAGGAAAAGTGTGGCATCGACATGCCTATGTTGTTTTCATATGTCTATGTGAGTCGATGACTTATGTGATTGTCGTATGTGAGTAGAGTTTCTTCTCTTGGAGCCCTTACTGTGTTGTGTAGTGAGCAATGTAAGTCAAAAAAAAATTATCCTGGTATTTTACTGTTGTATTTGGGTGTGTAAAATGAGGGCACTACATATTGCGACCCTTCCGTAAGGCATTAGAGTGACACATTTTGAACTCTAACATTCAATTCCATCATCTTCATATGAAATAATATTCTTCCTTGGTCATCCTTTCATGACATTTTAACCTTCAGAATAATATATAAGCAAGTAAACTATACCTCATTTGTTAAATTTACATTTTAAGGATTCATGTAAATGTAAGAAGATTAGGAAATTGAAGCTCCCAAAACTACAAAATAACTCATGAAAATAAGTTAGGGAATTACTCTCTATAGGTATAAATTAACCTTCTAGATTTAGGAGTGTCCATCTTCTCTCCACAAGCATGAAAAGTGATCCATATCAATTATTTTAACAAGTGTGAAACTTAAGTGAAATATTGTTAAGGACAGATTGTCAAATTCTTATTACACTATGGTAGATATCAAATTCCCAGAGAAATACTTGTGATTTGAGACCTCTTCGGAGTAGTGATGACATATATTGTGTACATAGGTGCTTACAACCCATCTAACATTGTTTTAAGGAACTCATTCTTATACTTCAATGGTTCTAGGGTTTGAGAATATTTTATAGAGCCATTCTGAAGGTGAGAAAAGAAGAGACACACATAGAAAAAATCATTTACATGAGTCCAAAGAACTTAGGAAGTTATATACCAATATTCCAACCATTTCTAAGATTACAGAGAAGGGTTAGGACAATACAAACACTTTGGACATAGATGTAAACTTTTGACCAATATAGTTTAAGGTGACAATTTCTATAATGAATCACTTTCAGTCCCAGATCATATTATTCCTGCATTAAGATCACTTAGAATCACTTAGATCCACACAAAATAAGCTAAGTGTAATTATATCATCCGTTTTTTATTGTTACTAAAAAAATAGTCACTTTGAAAAGTGTTATTATTATTTTTACAATTAATGTTGGAAATTAATTAAATGATGATAGCCAACAATTACAATATTTCATCCTTTTTATGAATTTTAATTAAAAAAACATTAAAATATTAAAAGGGAATGAAATAAGAATTCACAAAAAAGTGAAATGAATACCATTTTTCACTCATATGTATTTTGTAGAGTTTTAGAGTGGGGGAAAAACTTAATTTTTTTCACAGTACAAAATTTTGGTTGTCAAAACATGGCATGCATTCATAAGGGTTTAAATAACTAATGGAGTTTTTAAATCCTCGTCATTAAATAACATAAATCAATGGATAGTTACCATGGAAGTTTGTAATAGGAGAAATAAATATTGATAAAAGAGTTCCTTCTACCAAAAGCCACACTTGAAGAAATGTAAAAGAACACTTGCATAAATTAAAATAAAACTTGTATAAAATTAAATATCATACTTGGAAATTAATTTTAAAACTAGTAGGAATTGAATGACACATTTGTATAAATTTAAAATCACTCTGTTATGAAATTAAATATCACACTTAATCTAAATCACACTAGCATATCATAAAATAAAACTTGCAAGGAAAGGAAATTCATAAATTATAAAGAAATAATATACACAAAATACATATGCATGTTCACAAAAAACTATACACAATGAAGGAATGTTTACATGACATAAATACAAATACAATACACAACAAAAGAATAATTAAAAAATGAAAAAATAAATACAAACACGAACATGTATATGCATCTCTTTAGAATGAGTGCTTACCTCATTCATTGAAAAAGGATTTGAACCAACACTTACTTATAAGTTTGAAGCCACAAAACCTCAAAATGAATTATTCATAAAGATGGAGGTTACATTCGGTGGTGTGGGAGGTGGCATTTATAATTTTATACTTCTAACTAAATCCTTATTTTGGGCTATAAAATCCAATCTTATGAACTAAGATCTGAAGTTATCATCAAATAACATCAAGCTCCACAAAATATGGGGAAATCTTATCACAACTAAATCTAACTAATAATTTGGCTCTTTTATTATGAGAATCAAAATGAATATTAATTCCTCCTTACTTTACAAAAGTGTCCAAAATAAGAATATTTGTAATGAATATTATTTTTTGAAATACTATGAACAGACATTTACAAAATATCTCCAAAAATAATTCTTTAATCTTATTATACTCATGCGTTGAACATGGAAAGAATCTAAAGCTTATTCTACCCTCTAGAGTCGATGCGTACCTCAAGAGTTCACTTTGTGACCCCAACTTTACTAAAATCCATTTTTATTGCAAATGATGAATATCGTAGAAAAATGGAAAGAGGTTTTTGTTTAACTTATTATTATTAAAAAATCCTATCTCATATTCTTGTTTTGAATTTTTTTTTCTAACTGTGCAACTTTTGATGTTGACCAAATATGCATTTTCGGAACTACCACTTTCTAAAAGTTATTTATCTTCCAAATGGTAAAACCTGTAGAAAACCTGAATGAGGTTTTTATTCATCTAGTTATGCTTTTTTTTTTCATATTTTATTTTTAACTTTTGTTTCCCTAATTATGCAACATCTAGTGTTGAACAGATATGAATTTTCTTGACCGCCACTTATTAAAAGTCATTTTTCTTCCAAATTATAAAATCTATAGAAAAACGGAAGGAGATTTATTTTCAGCGCATTTTTATGATCAAAAACCTCTCTCATATTTTCTTCTTGAATTTTCTAAAAAATTTAGGATCCATTTCAAAGAAAGAATGTCAATTTTTAGAGCTAGGATGATAGACTTTAGAGCCACACAAAAATGGATATAACTTTTGCATATGAAATTGAATCAAGAAGAGTCATTTTTTGAACTTTCATAATTTTATGAGAGAAAATATTAATATGCAATCAGATTTATATTTAAATGTATTATTTGATAAATATTTTTCACTTTTCCTGAAACTTGTACTAAGGAGCCACCTATCGAACTTTTGTGCATTTCTAGAAATAGTATGGTAAGGAACTCTAGATCTCTAAATCTTATACATAACTTTTCTAAATGGGTACTCTTCAGGATCAAAATCCTTTGAAGCTTAGTATAGACTCCATATGAAAAAATTGATATTGTTTTCACAATAATCATTACAAATAGCTAAAAAATAGATTAAAATATATTTGAATTAAATAACCATGTTATATACTCTCTATTTGAGTTGAAGCTGCAGACCAGGGAGATTCTAGAAACTACGCAATAGATCCACTCGTACGTAATTGATGTAAGCAGACCAGGGATGATCATAGGGTACTACATATAGACTAGACACGATCGTGAGCAGACTCAGTCATCAGAAGCCATGAACTAAGCTCACAAGCAGGAGAAATATGCATATTCATGATTTGCATTTGCATGAAGACCAGTAGACACATAATTTCTGCACAGATAGATGTGCAGTTAGGATAATCCCAGCCGGAGGAGAACAACTCTACAGAATACGAATAAGATGTGGATCAAAAGTCACATTTTCTAACTTAGAAAAAAAAAATTGAATTCATTGGCATATATAAAAATGTGAAACCATAATGAAAATTATCTTTAGTATATCATTTTTCTATTTTCAAAATTTGAAGTACATGTTGTTTTGTGGAGCTCCTCCATCTACTTTTCTTTCTTTTTGTAATGATTATTCAATAGGTTCTTGTGTTAAGGATTTTTGTTATCCCCTCTTTCTTCTTTCTTCTCTGTTTTCCTTTTATATATTTTCTAGCATAGGTTCTTGTGTGGAGATTCTCCTATTAATTCATTTTTTTCTATTTTTCTTTATTTATATCAATTTTCTTGTTTCTTTCTTTTCTTGAGGTAGAATAAGGTTCTTGTGTGGAGAACCTCCTGCTATGCCTTTTGGTTTACAAAACAACATAAGAATTACTTGTACTTTTCCATGGAAAAATTAAAACATGGACTAAATCCTCTAAAAAAATATCTCAATCTTTTTCTTTGAATTTTCACAATACAAAACTGAAAAATCTTTATATCATCATAGGCCAAGCGATGTTTAATTTTGAATAGGAAAAAAATCCTTAGTAATTTTTCATCACTAATCATTCAATATTATGCATAATATGAAATAGTGTATCTTAGTGTAATAACAAAAATTATAAGTTAATATAAAACTAAAATAGTTAAGTGAAGTATCTTGGCATACTCAAGTCTTCATTTCCTATTTCATGTTAGCAATAATGGAAAACATTGGGTAAAAGGCAAGTCTTATTAAGTTTTAAAAGAAGAACACAAAAGTAATAAACTACGTACTTTATTGCTTGTTTGGAAAATCCATCATTTGCTAGTTTGCATGTTTCCCCCTATTTTTAAATTTGTATTCCCTTGACTAGACATAAATAAGATTTTCTAAAAAAGTTTCTTTTTCTAATAATTCATCCACCAACAAGTGGGTTTGTAAACCAAGACAACCAAAAATGCATGAGGGTTTTTCATTGTTGGTTTGTTTTGCATTTTATTTTATTTATAAATGATGGTGTTGAGAAATTTTAAAGAGGGGATGCGTGAATATTTACATAATAGAATCCTCCTTTTACATTTCCTCTCCTCAATTTTTGAAATTATGATCAATAATGATTGATCATAATGGTATATATATGATGATAAGTTACTAATCATATTTTTCTAAATAAAACTCATAACATGGTGTCATCTATTAATGGACATGATTATATAAATTGTGATATTCTTGGTGGTGAGTTTTGGCATCATCTATTCAGCAGTTGATGGGGGTGGGTGGACCAAGGACCACCCTAAGAAATACAAATATGAGTGGTTCATTCATGTGACACGGAGTCATTCTATTATTTCTTTTGTTGGACATCCCTAATGTCTCTAATTTGGCCTTAATTTTTCCATCTTTTTAGTTTTTAGTGGCTTTACCTTCTCTCTTTATTAGTCACCTATACATGGCTTATTTATTGATTCTATGGGTATTTCTCTTAGTTGTTGGCAGAAGATGTTTCACTTGTTTCACATTTTTATATCTTCTTCTCCCTTTGTATTCATGGGTTTTTGGTCCCCGCAAAACCAACTTTTTTACTTAATAGAAAGAAAATATCATATGTATGAGGACGTGCAATACCCCTAAGGGAAAAATAAAATGGAAATATTACAATAAAAGTATATCAAATGAAACGAGAATTCCATATTTGGTTTGGGTATGTATTCATTAGGATTTTTTTCCATGTCATTTTTGATCTAATGTTGAAATCTAAACTATGTTCCATTTGGTCTCTTCTTATGGCTCTCTTATGTTCTAAGAGATATGATATATATGCATTCTCCTTGAAAATCTTCTCTAATTTTTCTTCCAGATGATACCGTGTGGAAAATAATTATGGAGTAGAGATAATGTAAAAAAATTGAGCTTTTTCTCTTCAAAAAAAAGACAATAAATTTTAAACATATATTATCTTATTTGACATTGTTTATGGAAGAATGATTAGATACATCTTTGTTACGATCCATAGGGATATTTTAATGAAATATGGGTAAGATTTTCAGGTCATACTAGAAAAATTATGGAATAATTTTTTTTGTGTAAAACCCACTCGCAAAAATTAGGTTAAAATTTATGGTCAACACTTTCTTGTTTTCTTTAAATTACATTTAATTAGTATTATTAATTTCCAAATGAGGTCCAAAATCCCTTTAGCTTCCTGTTAAATAAAATTAGAAAATTTCTCAATACCATTTAATAATTTAATTAGTTTAAAGAAAGGCTTAGACTCCCCTCCCTTTTGTTTTAATACAATTAAATTCAATCTTAGTTATAGACAATGAAATTAATTTCAAAATTATTGTGGTCTAGTTATTTAAATAATAATGTTTTACTACACCCACAAAGGGGTCAAAGCTTGCATTAAATAGAAAGTCTACAATAAAACATTTGGGTTAGAAAAGTAAAATTAATCACCCCCTACACCACTTAAGTGGCCCCAATTAAATCCTACCCATGTATTTTAAATTTGAAAAATTATCTCACCCACTTCCCACCTACTTTTTGTAGGGATGAATCTCATCCATTAGATGGATTCATTTGGAGCCCTTGGATTTAGGGATCCATCTAACCCTAAACTTGCTTATGAAAGACTCTTTTTCTTTCATTTGACTTATTGTTTCTTTTCTTATTTTGCAGTTTTGAGGAGAAGGATGTGGAAGCCATGGGAGACAAACTCAAGCTCATTGAGGAAAAAAAATTCTTCATTTTTTTGGAGATTCCATTTATACCCTCTTCTAGGGTTTGCATATATTTATTATTTGTTTACTTATTTTTTTGTATTTTCCATTTTGTTATATGGGTATTTGCCCCATTCAAATAAATAGGGGAATAGTGTATATATACCTAATAGTTTAAGGATTATTAGTATATTCACCCACATGCGTGTATGTGTATATGTATATATATATGTATATAAAAGGTATATAAACTATATATTTATATTAAAAACCTGAAAATCAAACCCGTAAATATTATGTATATATATATATATATATATATATATGTATGTGTGTGTGTGGTTAAAGAGTTTGGTCGCACATAGAAATCAGTGGCCAACTGTTAAGGCAGACAGCAAGGACCATATTATGATGCAAAATATTGGTTTTTAGGGGGGTTTAATGTTTAGTTGGGGGCAGGACCACCCCCGACCCCCACCCCCCATCCCATATATATGGGGTGGGGGTGGGGTTGCCAATCCTCCTCCCCCCCACCATTCTCTTAAAAAACAAATCACATTGCCCAACGGTGGGTTTCAAAAATTTCTTTTTTTTTTTTATTTAAATTTTTTATTATTATATATTTATACCATATATATATATATATATATATATATATACTATATATATATATATTATTATCATAGCTAATATTATTATATATATTAATATTATTAAAACATTAATATTATTAATATTTTACTATATATTAATTAATAATAATATTAATATTATTAATAATGTCAACTAATCTTAATCACTTTAATTAAAATTTCTTTTATAATTTGATAATAACATTATAAGATGTTAATTATTAATTTTATTTCCACCTTTATTATTACATTATTTAACATATTCAATTTATATATAAATTTATAATAAATTGATAATAAATTTATACAATCCAATATGATGTATTTCCTTGGTCTAAGATTTTTGATAACCATGCATTTTCTTTACAATAATTATTAAAATGATTAAAAGAAAATCAATCCATTTGTTGACAAGTTTAAATAACCAATGAAATTTGAAAGACTTTTCCATCAACACATATAAAGTATTAAACTTTCTTCAACACTCTCAAAAAAAAAAACAACTATAGTTTAACTTGCTACAACATGCCTTTCAACTTAGTGAAGTAATCTACTATTTCCTTTCATCACACAATGCAAATTCAATCATTTCAAACAATAATTTTAACAAATTTCCCCATATTTTAAAATAAATATCACTCCTCTTGAAGGAAATGAAACTACTAACTTGAAAGTAAATTTATTTCAATTTCAATCACATTTCATCATATCAAGAACTTGTTACACTAAAATTTTTCTCTTCCCAACAAACAAAGAAGTAATATTAAATTTTACTTTCATTTCCAATGAGAACTAATACTACAATTTTAATAAATAAGACAACTAAGAATCTCCACTTTAAGAATACAAGTTTACAAGACCTCCATACACAATGGAGACAACATGATAAAATGTTTACAAGGGATTCTTGGTCCTTTCCTCCAAATGCAACAAGAAACATGATTCCTCCTTTGAGCTCCACCTTCTACCAAGATCAACACACAACAAAAAATGGGGGAGTAGGCAACACTCTCCACCCAACCAATACTCCAATGAGGAAGTGAAGCCTACTTCCTCATTGGCCCCCGAGCCCCAACAATGAAACAATATGGAATATTTGACAACCATTGGCAACAAAAGACAAGGCTTCCACATTTACTTTCAAACAACATTCACACAAGAAAATAACCACAAAACATTCATTTTTATACACATAACTTCCCAAAACATTGGCTCTAAAATCAAGCCAAGTAGAGAAAGGAATATGGGGATTCCCTTGTGCCTCCCAAGGGTTTGGGTGCCCACCTCAAAACCTCCAAAACTCAATCAACCCCAAAATATATTATGCATCCCTACAATTAAAAAATATGCCTCCCTCACTCTTATGCCTCCCTCTCTCTTATGTCTCCCACAATGAACAAAATAACAAGACAAGAACAAGGTGGGGCACCCAACCCACTCCCTCCTAAATACCCAAGAGAAAACTCTTATTCCTCCCCAAAAAATTTATCCCCATTTAACTTTCTCATACACATCCTAAATCCATTTCACTACCCAACAACATCATGCAATAAAACATTCATTCAACACATAAACACACAAAGAAAGAGAAGAAACCAAGGGTGAAGACCCTACCTTGCCATAGCAAGAATCCACTCCACAAGAAAGTTCCAAAATTTGTCCAAGCCCAAGAAATTCCAAGAAATCTTCAACTCCAACAAGCACTCCAAAAATTAAGCACCGTCCAAAAATGGGAGACCAAAAACCAAGCAAGTAACCCCCAAAACCTCACAAAAATTCTAATAAATAGAAAAGAGGGAGAGGGAGATGATGTGGCTCCATGTAGGATGCCACATAATTTCTTCTCCATCCCACATCACCAAGGTCAAACCCAAACCCCAAAGCATAATAAATTGGTGGTTGGGGAAATGACCACCCTCTTACACACTCAACCCAAACCCACACCCCTTAAGGACAAAATTAAATACCCATGTAAGAAAAGTGCAATTAATTGCTCTTTTCCTTCATTAAAACACAAAATAGGACCTAAAATAAGTCCCTCACATCATAGGCCAAGTGGGTGGGTGACTTTAAGAGGTGTGGGACAAGCTTAGCTTGTCCCACAAGTCTCCAAAATAGCCTAGAAGGTCAAAATCCGAATTTCACAAGGAAGATTGAGTACACACAACCCAAAACAAATTGAAATCATTCCAAACCAACACACACATTAAGGCTACCAACTCACATTTATTTCCCCCCCTTTTGTCACATCCTAATTAGCACTAGTTAAACACTTTTAAATTAACTTAAGAGGAGTGTTGAACAAAATTAATAAAAGTGACTCCACATACTAATAAAATACAATAACTCACAATTAAATAAATTCACAAGACAAGTCACAAACTTACCCAAGGTCACATTTGAGGTCACCCCCCAATGGGGACCTCCAAACAAACAACAACAACATACAACAAACAATACACATGTTGTCATGGTGACCTGTTGCCAATACTCCATATTCCTTAACTGTTGGTCTCCTATCCCCCTTTGGTTTATTGTGTTGCGAACACCTACAAAAGTCAAGACAATACCTTTCTGGCCTCATGGCCATATTAACAACATCGAAATAGTAAAAATACATGCATATACATATAATAAATTATCGTAACTAAACCATCTCAAAACAAGTAATTTTCCATTGTTCACAATTTCAATTATTTCAATTTCATTAATTTATCAACTAGCAATAAGATCATGACATCAAATACATCATCTAGCATCATATAATTATCGAATTAAATGCATCAGTCCAATATAAGCTCAAAATCAACAATTTGATATATCCAAACATGCATATAATCCATCTTGTAAATCATGTCATAAGTCTAACATCCATATTGTCTATCAATTAACTAATCAAAATAACAATGTCCATCTGTCAATATCTAAACTATGATAGAAATGTCCATAACTCTAATCTATAATAAGAAGAATCATAATCATATAAATGTCGAAGAGGAGTGGGCACTACATCCCCCTCCCCTTAGACTTGACTTCCTCCTGGAAGTCACTGGAACAAATGTGGGAACTGTGCTCTCAGAGGCATGGCATCCTCCCACGTAGTTGTTGTCTCATCTTATCGATCCCACTAAATGTGAACCTGATCAATCTCTCTACCTTGAAGGCCTAGGGTCCTGCACTCTAAAATACAGATGGCTCCACCATCACCTGCCCCTGATCCTGCACCTGCAATGAGGTCCAATCTAATACATGAGAAGGATATGCAATGTACCTCCTAAGTACAGAAACATGAAATACATCGTGGATGTGAGACAAGCTGGGTGGAAATGCTAGATGATAGGCCAAAGGACCGATACACTCCAAGATCTCAAAGGGACCCACAAATCTAGGAGAAAGCTTAGAGCCTTTTCCATAATGGATAGGGATCTTATGAGGCCTGACATGAAGAAACACCTTCGTGCCCACCTCAAAACTACAATCTTTCCTCCACTGATTTGCAAATTTCTTTTGTCTGTCTTAAGCCTCCTATAATCTCTGCCTGATCATGACAACCTACTGCTCCATATCCTATAGTAAAGCTGGCCCAAGAGAAACCTATGTCCTCCAATCTGTCCCAACTTAGTGGTGTCCTGTACTCTCAGCCATATAATTCCTAAAAATGAGCCATGCCTATCAAACTCTGAAAACTATTATTGTAGGAAAACTCCACCAAAATACAAGTACTCCTCCCACCTCAACTGATGGTCCATGACGTACATCCTAAACATGTCCTCCAAGATCTGATTCACCCACTATGTCTATCCATCTGTCTCAGGGTGATAAGATGTACTGAAGTTGATCTTCATCCCAAGAGCATGTTGCATGGTAGTCCAAAAGTGAGAAGTGTATAAGGGATCGCGGTCACAAATTATCTTCCATGGAATCCCATGCAGTCTAAAAATCTCATCAAGATATACTCGTGCTACTGCACTAGCTGTGTAGGTGGTCTTCACCAGAGAAAAGTGAGCCACTTTCATCAATTTATCCACCGTGACCATGATGGCGTCATGGTGGTATCTCGACGTAGGTAACCCAACTATGAAATCCATGGAAATGGTGTCCCATTTCCACTCTAATATGGCATGAGGGAAGAGAATCCCAGCTGGGTAATGATGCTCAGCCTTCACCTTCTGACACTCTAAACAATGTGACACAAACTGAGCTACGTCTCTCTGAAGTCCCCTCTAATGGTATAGTTGTATCAAGGTTGTGCATGCATCTTCTTCACCCTGGGATGGGATGAATAAGGTGCACAATGAGCCTCTGCCAAAATATCCTGTCTCAAGCCTCCATCTCTAGGAACATATATTTGACCTCTGTGTCTGAGAAGACCATATGCCTCTAATGAAAATCCATCAAATTTCCCCTCAAGGGGCCTCTGAGACTCAATCTTTGATCTGGCTACAAGGTAGAAGTTGTCATGAGGAAGTTGCTGTAAAATCCTACTCCACAAATCTGTACCCACTGAAGTAGCCATAACCAAATGTCTCCATCTACTCAGGGCATCTACAACCACATTCTCCTTCCCCTTCACATGCTCTATCTCCATGTCATACTCACAAAGCAACTCCATCCAACGCCACTGATGAGGGTTGAGATTAGGTTTTGTGAAGAGGTGGCGAAGACTCAAGTGATCAGTCCTGAGTGTAAATATTTGGCCAAGGAGGAAATGTCTCCACTAAACCAAGGCATGAATAGCTGCTGCAAGCTCAAGGTCATGAGTAAGATAATTGAGCTCATAATCCTTGAGTTTACGAGACTCAAAAGTAACCACTCAGCCCTCCTGCATCAACACACCTTCTAGTCCTACCAAAGAAGCATATTTCCAAATGAAGAACTCACCTGAGGGTCTGGCACTATGCAAGAATAGGTGTTTTCATAAGGGATTCCTTCAGTTTCCTGAAGGCCTACTCATATCTATCTGACCATAAGAACTTCTTCCCTTTCCGCTGAAGGTAAGTGATGGGGTGCGCAACCCAAGAAAAGTCCTGAACAAATCTAATGTAGTACCCAGCCAAACGCATGAAACTACACACCTCGGTCACACTAGTGGGTACTGGCCAATCCATAATGGCTCTAATCTTGGAAGGATTGACTTGATACCTTCCCCAGAAATGATATGGCCCAAATATTACATCTCTGACTGAAAGAATGCACACTTTTTCAGGTTCCCGTAAAGTTGCTGCTCATGAAGACATTGTAGTACCTAATGAAGGTGCTCCTCATGCACCTCACGTGTATATGAGTATATCATAATTTCATCAAGAAAGATGAGCATGAAGCTATCCAAAAACATCCTGAACACCCCATTCATCAAGCTCATGAACACTGCAGGGGAATTCGTCAAACCAAAAGACACAACTGTGAACTCATAGTGCCCATATCTCGTGCAAAAAGCTTACTTGTGGATATCTGTCTCTACAATCCTCAACTAATGGTATCTGGACTTAAGATCAATCTTATAAAATATTGTAGCCCCCTTCATCTGATTGAAAAAATCATCAATATGTGGAAGGGAGTAATGATTCTCGATCATTACTTTGTCCAGTTGTGTGTAGTCCACACACAACTGCAAGGATCCATCCTTCTTCTTAACAAAAATCACTGGTACACCCCAAGGGGATACACTAGGATGGATTAGGCCTTTCTCAAGAAGGCCCTCAAGCTGAAACTTGAGCTCACAAAGCTCAGGTGTGGTCATCCTATAAGGAGCATGTGAGATAGGTTCTGCTCCTAGAACCAAATCAATGTGGAAGTCTATCTCACGTGGGGGAGGCATCCCTGATAGCTCACTAGGAAATACATCAAAAAAATCCTACAAGATGGGGTGATCATCAAGTGAAGGTCCACTAGCCCCATCCTCTGACCTATCACTAACACTAATAGTGTACAACTAACACCCACATCATGCACACCACTTAAGCTACATAGTGGAAATAGTGCAAATAGAAATGGGTCTCCTAACTCCAGCTATCACTGACTTAACTCCCAAATCATTTATACATGATATAATCTTATGGTAACAATCAACTTTGGATCTATGTGAAGATAACCAATCCATGCCCAAGATGACTCCATACAAACCCAACATAAGGATACAAATATCTGAGGTAGTGGTGAAGGGTCCCAAATCCACTACACACTCCTTAACTAAGGATTCTACAGAGATTTTGGCTCCAGAAGCCATCTTGACATCCCAATTAAGGTTGTGTCTAACTACCACTATCCTGCAACGATCTACTCAATATGGTGTAATAAAGGAATCAGATGAACCAGAATCAAACATAATAGAGGTAGGAATACCACCAATGCTACCTGTAGTCTCAATCACAGTGCCTGGTGCTCAGCCTAGCAGTTCTCAACTACTGCATAGATCTGATGGCTATGTCCCATGTCTCCAACTGTAGGCTCTGAAATCGGTTGCCTTACCCTTATTACTAAGGGTTTTTGGCACTCTCTCTAATGATGTCCAATAACACCACATCCATAACAACTACCTAGTCCTCTCTAATGAGATGTGGCTCTAGCTGATACTCTATTGTTCTGTGTTGTGGATCCTGAAGATCTAGTTGTGGAATGCTAAGGTCGCTGCTAATGAAGATCCTACTGAGTGATATTTTGGTGTACCCTATGCCTGTTAGTGTAGAATCAAAGCACCCCTGAATGGTCTCATGTCTGAGTGGGGCATTTCCTGTGATTACACAACATGGGACCATCTCTCAAGCTATGGGACTTGCAAACTTGAGATGGCCTTCTGGAGATGTCCTAAATGAATACTCTATGGAATCATGTCCTTCAAACGAAGGAGGAGTTGACCCCCTCCACGTGTTATCTTATATCTGTTGGATTTGGATCCACAGTCTATCTCTAGCCTGTTGAGTCTTCCCCTTAGTTTCCTCTGTAATGTATGCCTTCTCAATGGCCTCTACTAAGGTTTATGGGAATTGAATGCGTACCGCACCTCCAAAATCCAAATTCACACCCCTGATGAACCTGTGAATCCAAAATTTCATTTCTTTCATATAGTTGACATAATGAAATAAATCCAGAAATCGACTCTCGTACTCTTCTACTATCATAGATGTCTAACGTAGGTCATGGAACTCATCTATCCTCTTCTGGATAAACCTCTTGGATAAGTATCTTCTCTTGATCCGCTCCTTAAAGAGCTCCCAAGTAACTGTCTATGAGTGTACATGGAACTTCTACTCCTCATTCCTCCACCAGACACCTACTCCATCCCTCAGAAGATGAATCACAACAGGGGAGCCCAAGAGAAACAATGACCAATGTTTGAATATTCCCCTTTTTTACAATATATAGAAAGAATAAGAGAGAGAGGAGGGAAAATTTGAATCCTGCTTCAACCACTCTAAGATATGCATTGAATTCTACCTTTAAAATCTCAACCAATGACCCTCAATGCCCCCTAAAAATCCACCTATAATCTGTCAAGTTTACCTCGATTGTTTGTTTTGCGTGTTGAAGAAGAAGAACGACATATCAAAGTCAAATCTAATCTGGTAATTGAAGCAATCAAATTTTGTATTAATGGCATGAAAGAAATTTTCCTATTCTTCACCCACCTAACTTCATCAAAATTAAAGTCTCAGGTTTCCATGGCGTAGACTCCCCTCGAGACCTTTCTAATAATACAATTTAATTCAACCTTGAATTTCGAGTACTTTCTCGAAAGATATGTCCATTTCAAATGTATTGATGGTCTAGGTCCATACAAATAATGGCAAAGTTTTACTAGTTACCCACAAAGTGGTCCACGGGCCTTGCATTAATTAAAAGGTCTCTAATAAGCACCCTTTGGCATAGAAAGTACAAAATTGCTCAAAACACCCTGCAGCCCTACAATTCAGTGGCTGTCCAAAAAACCATCCTCGGGCCCACTGGTCCACATTTTCCATTTGGTCAAGAAATATCTCCAAAGCCTCATCATTCCACCTACTGTAATTGTAGGCTTGACATCATGGCATCCTTAAGATGCATTCATTTGGAGGCACAACTTGGATTTAGGGATACTTCTAACAGTACGTATGCTTGGGAAACGAGACCCAAAAGTTCTCCTTACCTCCGGTGACTTATTGTCTCTTTCATTGTTTTACAGACTGGAAGAGAAGGAGGTAGAAGCTACGTGAGAGGAATGGTGCAAGATCATGAAGGACCACTTTTGAATCTTTTGTTTGGAAGCTACGTTGGACTGACACGTGGTACCTCTCCATAGCATTTGCACATATTCTCCTTTATGTTGTTTAACTAAGTCCTATTGTTTGTACGGGGCCATACATATGACCAGGGACACATGGAGACTTGGCATTTTTCTAAGGACCCAATTTACCTTTATCTTTGAAGATGCACCGGGCTAACACGTGTAAGTGTTGTACTCATTTGAGTCTCCACTTTATGCCACACCTTTGAATGTGCACCATCACAGAAACGTGGTGCCTTCTGTCTACACTTTTATACTATAACCGATTTGGGAAACCCACTTATCTATTTGAAATCTGTTAACCCCTGGCCATGTGGAGGGCTAGCGCAAGTTTAAGTCTCTGCCTTGGGCTCCCATCTTGAAATTACATCGAGTTTGACACGTGGTTCAAAGAACTTCGTTTGGCCATTTTCACACGACTAGAATCTATCCTTTTTTGGGCCTAGGACACGTGGAATGACTACCCCACTCATTTGAGGTCTGATGGTTTTAAAGATTAGCCCTTAGTGAGATAGTTTGGGGGAAGGCATGTTGAAGCTATTCCCATAGTATATTCTGATTTCATTTACTTATGCAAAATTTTGGGCTCTGTTTTAATCATATAGCGCGAGCCCATGAGACTATGCATGTTTTTCATGCATTTGTTTAAAAACTTTAAGCCTGTGTGTTTATACATATAAATGACATTATTTGCTTCCTTCCCTGACTGGTCACACACACATTTTACAGCACACACCTGGGATCAAACATGTTATACATGGGCAGTATAATATTAGACACAACACGCGTGCGCACACACACACACACACATATAAAGTTTAATAGTATTCCTTATGGGGTAGACAAAGGAGTTACCATCGCAGAAGTATTTAGACCATAACTGAAGGAAACCGATTGGATTTTAATGTAGTTTACACGACTCCTAATATAGCCCCTAGGGGGAGACCCCATACTCCATTGTATTTAAAGCATCAATGCTCTTTGGAGGTCTGGAACCCCCATCCGCATAGTCTATTATGGTATTTCTAAGGTGGTTTATGAAAGGTGGTCTGAATTTTTGATTAGTCCCTGTGCAAAACCATTCTTCCCTTAAGTAAGGAGGTAAGCTATATCCGCCCTGAGGCTATGATATCATGCATTATTCATAGATTAGGAAGATGGAACTAAGAAATCCTTGTTTCTACTAAAGTTTCCCCCTAGTTAATCTCTCCGCAATGTAGGCCTTCTCAATAACCTTTGCTAAGGTTTGTAGGTAATGAATGTGTACCACACCTCCCAAATCCAAATTCAAGCCCTTGATGAACCTGTGAATCCTAACCTCCTCATTCTACATATATAGTTGACATACTGAAGTACATCCATAAATTGACTCTCGTACTCTAATACTATCACAGATGCCTGACGTAGGTCATGAAACTCATATATATTTTTCTAAATAAACCTTCGGGATAAGTATCTACTTCTGGACCACTCTTCGAAGAGCTCCCAAGTAACTGTCTTTGAGTCTAAGTGAATCTTTTTCTCCTTGGTTCTCCACTAGACACCTGCTAGTACATGAATATGAATCATAACACAAGCCTTCATGTTGCTAGTACATGGACGAAGCTTGAAGCACCCGATCAAGCTCACTAACCAAGCCTTTTCCTATTGTAAAACTACCTGTATCACGAGAATAATGAGATAGACATAGCTTCATGATTTCCCTAATATGATCTACAGTTGATGACTATCAACCCATAGGTCTCTGTGCATGTTCCTCCCTAGGTCTAGGGCTCAATGGAATATCTATCTCTATGTCTTAAAACCCTATCTCCATGTCCCCTCTGAGGTGAATATATTGTTGCTAAATCCACATGGGATTTCTCTTCCCTATTCTCATCGTTGTGTCATTGAGATGGACAAGCCTCTACTGATGGCATTCTATCCTTAGACTCCCCTGATAGGTTTTCTCCTAAAGTTCCTCCATGTATAACAATCAATTAAGTTTCAAAAGTATTGTGCGTCTAGTAATATCTAAGGAAAAATAGTTGCTACACACCTTGATCTGGAGGTGGCAAGTCATTAAATAAAAGGTCTACGTGTAATAAAACCCTCGTTGGTCCACCTTCTTACATGGAACAAGTGGCCCCAGTTAAGTTCACCCATTGTAGGTTTTAAAATTTAAAAAGTTTTCTAACTTCTCACCTATTTTATACAAATATCTAAAATATTAGATGGATTTTTACAACCCTTGGATTTGCTCTAACCCTAAATATGCTTATGAAAATGTTCCTTTGTTTGACTTATGTTTCTCAAGATTTTGCCTAAGGGAGGTGGAAGCCATTGAAACCACGGCTCAAGATCAAGAGGAACAAAATTTCTACCCATTGGGGAAACCATTTATACAATCATCTAGGTGCACACTATTTATTAACTTAAGTTATGGAATTTTTAAAAAAAAAACCCACTAGAAAGTGAAATAGGTTAAGTGTATATCACCACTTTATAAATTTTAAAATTATATCTAATTAATATTATAAATTTCCAAATGATATGTATAAATCCCCTTATGTATGTCGTTCTTAAAAAAAAATATATTTGTAATACCATCAATAATTTAAATTAGTATTAAAGCAAGGCTTAGATTCCCCTCCATTTTGCTTTAATACAATTATATTCAATTAATTAAAATATTATATTTAATTTTAAACATATATGTGGTGCTAGTTATTTAAATAATAATATTATATACACCCACATAGATAGATTTAAGGTTGTAGTTTTAAAAAAAATCTCCAATAAAATGATTGGGTTAGCCGCACCATTAATTACACCCCCCTACACTACATGAGAGGTCCATTAGGTGAAGAAAAAACTACCCATGCATTTTCAATTGGAAAATTATCTTGGGGTTCTAATGTTTTTTGGGGGGATATCGCCGATCTCACCCCCCATCCCATAGTATATTGGGTGGTGGGTGGGGTTGGCAACCTCCCCCTCCACCATTCTCCTTTTAATAAAAGAACATGGCCAATGCCTTATTTTTCATTTCAATTGTCTTATTTTTTAATTTATTATTTTGCATTTGAGGAGAAAATTTGGAAGCCATGGGAGACAATCAATCATAGATACAAAAATATTATTATGTATATTATATATAATCCCCAAGGGCTATGCAAGTATTTTTAATATATTTTAATAATTACCTTTATTAATATTTTAATGGGATTATTATTATCAAATACGTAATAATATTCCTATTATTAAAATATGTAGTTACTAATCTTAATCTTTACACACAAACACACATATATCTCAAAATAACATTAAAAGTTAATTATCCGTTATTTCGGCTATTTTTACAAAAATTACAATTACACTAATTTATACAACCGCAAATTTATAATAACTTTTGAAAAAATAAAATTCATAAAGTTATGGTCTAATTCGGTAACCACCGATTTATATTTACTACAAGGTTAAAAGAAAATCAATTGAGTTTATTGACAAGATAACTAACCAATGGGGATTTTTTTCAAAGACTTTTCCATTCAACACATATGCCCATTTTAACCCGCATCTGCATACAATATAAAACCAAAAAACAATAAATTTTGTTTTTTTGTCATATGCCTTTCAAGTAATAAATTAATTATTATATTTCTTTCATTACACAATACAAGTTTCAATCATTCAAAACAATAATTTATAACAAGATTTCCCAATTTTTAAATTAAGAATAACACACCTCTTGAAGGCAATAAATCAACTAATATGATAAGTAAAGTTATTCTTGTTCAATTCAATTTCAATTATTTCATCATCCAAGATACTAAACCCTTTCAAAATTGGTTCTAATCTTCAATAGTCAATTCCAACAAGTAATTAATATTTTCAAATCTTTTACTTTCATTTACAATGGCCCAACTATATACTATATATTTTTATAATAAAGACAACTAATTAAAATCCACTTTAAATACAAGTTTACAAGACCTCCATATACAATGGAGACAACATAGAGCAAAATATAACAAGAGATGTATTTCTTTTATTATTTCTCCAAATGCTACAAGAAGCCTGATTCATCATTTAAGCTCCACCTTTTACCAAGATCAAACACTTACAACCAAAAATGGGGGAGTAGGCAACACTCTCCACCCAACCAATACTTAATGAGGAAGTGAAAAATTCTTCCTCATTGGCCCATAAGCCCCAACAATGAGACAATAAGGAATATTTGACAACCATGGCAATCAAACTACAACGCTTCCACATTTACTTTCAAACAACATTCACACAATAACAATGACTTCAAACACATTCATTTTTCTTACACAAAAACTTCCCAAACATTGGCTCTAAAACAAGCCAAGTAGAGAAAGGAATATGGGGATACCCTTGCATCTCCTAAGGGTTTGTATGCCCACCTCAAAACCTCCAAAATCAATCAAACCGAAAAATATATTATGCCTCCCTCTCTCTTATGTCTCCTAACAATGAACAAAATAACAAGATGAAAACAAGGTGGGGCACCCAACCCACTCCCTTCCTAAATACCCAAGAGAAACTATCTTATGCCTCCCAAAAAATTTCATCCCCATTTCACTTTCTCATACACATCCTAAAGCCATTTCACTACCCAACAACAATCATGCAATAAAACATTTATTCAACACATAAACACACAAATAAAGAGAAGAAACCAAGGGTGAAGACCCTACCTTGCCATAGCAAGAATCCACTCCACAAGAAAGTTCCAAAATTTCTCCAAGCCCAAGCAATTCTAAAGAAATCTTCAACTCCAACAAGCACTCCAAAAAGTAAGCATTCCAAAATGAGAGAGTCAAAAACCAAGCAAGTAACCCCCAAAATTTCACAAAAATTCTAATAAATAGAAAAGAGGGAGAGGGAGATGATGTGGCTCTATGTAGGATGCCACATCATTTCTTCTCCATCCCACATCACCAAGGTCAAACCCAAACCCCAAAGCATAATAAATTGGTTGTTGGGGAAATGACCACCCCCTTACACACTCAACCCAACCCACACCCCTTAAGGACAAAAATTAAATACCCATGTAAGAAAAGTGCAATTAATTTCTCTTTTCCTTCATTAAAACACAAAATAGGACCTAAAATAAGTCCCTCACATCATAGGACAAGTGGGTGGGTGACTTTAAGAGGTGTGGGACAAGCTTAGCTTGTCCCACAAGTCTCCAAAATAGCCTAGAAGGTCAAAATCCGAATTTCACAAGGAATATTGAGTACACACAACCCAAAACAAAATAAAATCATTCCAAACCAACACACATTAAGGCTACCAACTCACATTTATTTCCCCCCTTTTGTCACATCCTAATAGCATTAGTTAAACACTTTTAAATTAACTTAAGAGGGGTGCTAACACAATTAATAAAAGTGACTCCACATACTAATAAAAATAGAATAACTCACAATTAAATAAAATCAACAAGACAAAATTACAAACATTCCCAAGGTCACATTTGAGGTCACCCCCCAATGGGGACCTCCTGACAAACTATAACAACATACAACATATGAATACACGTGTTGCCATGGTGACTATTTGCCAATACTCCATATTCTTTCACTGTTGGTCTCTTATCCCCCTTGGGTTTATTGTGTTGCGAACACCTGCAAAATTCAAGGCCAAAAGTCAAGACAATACCTTTCTAGCCTCATGGCCATATTAATGACATCAAAATAGTAAAAATACATGCATGTACATATAATCAATTATCGTAACTAAACCATCTCAAAACAAGTAATTTTCCATTGTTCACAATTTCAATTATTTCAATTTAATTAATTTAACAACTAGCAATTAGATCATGACATCAAATACATCATCTAACATCATATAATTATCAAATTAAATGCATCAGTCCAATATAAGATCAAAATAAAGAAATATATATACCTAAACATGCACATAATCCATCCTATAAATCATGTCATAAGTCTAACATCCATACTGTTTATCTATTAACTAATCAAAATAACAATGTCCATCTGTCAATATCTAGTTGTGATAGAAATGTCCATAACTGTAATCTATAATAAACAGAATCATAATCATATAAATTTCTAAGAGGAGTGGGCACTTTAACCCATTATTACAAGTGGAGGGTGCTAGAGTTCCATTGAGGAGAGGAAAAAGCTATATGTAGAGACATGGAAGTACGAAGTCTTGAGAAAAAGGAAGGGAATGCATGGAAATGGTCTTTAAATGAGAGTAATGGCTCCTTAAATTAGTGGAATCACCAAGTTCTTGAAAATATGGTTCAAAAATAAAATGATCTAAGAACACATCAAAACTTAGATATAATTTTCTAAAACATATAAAATAAAACTTAAAATATACAAAAAAATAACAAGAGCACGTATGGGTCTATAATGGAACACATAAAAAATGATAATAAGATCTAAACAAATTTTCCAAAACAATTATCAAACCACACATGCTAGAAAATTTTGAAGGGTTGAGTTGTGCACCCCATGTAATATCATACCTATTTGGAGGGATTTCAGATCTCAAAAACATCAATGGGAATGTACCCCAGGTGTGTGACATCGATCCTTGATCCGAAGATCAAATCAGTCGGGAATTTTTTTCCTAAATCTCCCAGCATCATTATAGTATAGTATAAGGCTTTGAGAGCCTTCAGGCACCTATTAAAATGCATAGATCGAATAACATATGTTCCAGATGTAGTGTGCCCAGCAAAAAGATAACCATAGGATAGAGACCAAGAAGATGTGAAACAGTGACTGGGAATGTTGCAGTTGGGAAATGATATGGTCAATAGTATCAGTCTTTGATGGTCGAAAATAAGGTTTTCAAATATGGGATCCACTCTTGTTTCAGAAGGGAACCCGGATGTCGTAGTGCGATAATCAGCTCTTCAAGATACTCGACGATCGCATGTTAAGTATAAGTTGAGCTAGATATCAAGCTCGAGAAGTGAGTTAGGCATGAAGTATGTTACTTAATGGCAAGCTCAATAGTGAGCTACTCAAGGAGCTAAGGGAGATGTAATTCATATGTCACACAACTACTCCCCCTTGTTTGGGATACCTTCAACAACACTCAGCTCATGAACAAACCGAGCCAAACATTGAGTAGGGAAAGATAAAGCAGTCTGAAGAATAGATTAGATGGAGTGGTTAATCCTTTTGAAAATCTTATGTAAATTAACTTCCCACCTAATGTGGGATATCTCCCACCAACGCAGCGACGTGGCTGAAGAAAAAAAGGAATGTTGTTTGGGTAGTTCGAACCTCAAACCACCTATTGCCTAAAATAAGTACCCAACCGTTCCACCAAAGGTGGGTAGATAGCATTACAGTATGTTAGTTATAATAAAAAGGAGATACAAATGTGAATGTAAAGGGTAGGTGATTCGTACCCCTGACCTATCGAGCCAAAAGATAAGCTCGAACCATTACATCATACAAAGAAGGCTAAATAAAAGCCTAAGGATAAATATTTTATTCTTTAATCTCAAGCCACTGGAGCCTATATAAGGCCATTAGAGCCTCAACTCTAAACACAAGCCTCCCCTCTTATTTGCAAAGCATGATACTTGGGAGAAGTATTTGAAGGCTTAGGGGGAAATCATTAAGGCCTTATTTAAGGAAATATTTGGAGAATGAACAAAGACCTTCTTTTATTAATAGACATGAAGATTTGAAGAGAAGATCTATTAATTTTCTATATGCATGATGATGATAAAAGACCTTTTATAAGGCAATTGTAAAATCGGGAGTTAATTTTTATAACTCATCGATGAGTGTGAAGGCCAATTGAATCCTTACTCTCATGCAGAATCCTGGAGATATGATTTTGAAGTAGAGGGACATGAGAAAGGACTAGAGAAGTATACTGATATAGGATCTCTGATTCTTCATACATTGTGAGTGCCACTAAATTAGATGCTTGGAGGCTATGGAAGACAGTCATATTATTACTAAGCTCGTGTTGATGACACTAGATGAGACTAAGATCTACGTAAAGGATGGAGGCCCTGCAACAGAGTGGAATTCAACGGGAGGGTGGTACTCATTGACAAGAGGCACATTCCTACTTAGCTCTGATAGAGGATGGATGTCATACAACAAATTGGTACTCATCAAGAGGTGCAAAAATTAGTGTCGTGGAGACACTAGGATGCTTTCCAAGACTAGTATGGTTTTACTAGATAAATTGGTACACCATATTTTAGGTTTGAGCCGAAACATTTATTATAGAATTGTAATTTTATTTGTATTTATAATCGAATTATTATAATGAATCAATTACGCTATTAGCGAACCCAGAGACGTGGGAAATTTTCTAGACTTCATTTTCAACTAATTTTTTAGTGTCGCTTCTTATTCTTACATTGCATTTGTTTAAGTTGATTTATTTTTGGGTAAAAGAGGAAGTAAACCTATGATGCCTATAAGGATCTGTTTGTTAAGGAAATTTTTGGCCAGTTTATGGGTCAATCCTTAGGACAGACCTATAGATAAGGTCATATTCCTTTCTTAAAATGTCTAATGCTATCACTAATCAACAAGTAGCTAATAATTATAGGAGAAAACGGGGTGAAGGAAATCTAGAAATTATGGTAGATGGTGTTGCACTAGACAAGTAAGGTATCAATCTTTATATGGGAAAAACAAGATGAAAATATTAAAAATTATTGCACATAAGCCAAAATACACCTGCATTACATCATACTATCACTCTCGGAATTAGTGAAAGAAGGAAATGAGAACATGCAAATATAACTCACACACATGATGCAATGATAGAATATAAAAATGAATGCAATAACACAAGTCAAAGGTAAGAATAGAGTCACAATCAACATGATATGATTCCTTTAAAATATGCACATTTTTCTACAGACATGAGGAACGAAATTGAGATATTGCAAGACTTTAAAACATAGATTGGTAGCTTAGAATGCTTAAAACCCCAACAAATAAGAATATCTCATTCCCATAACCTATATGGGTTTCATGTTTATCATATTTTTGAATGATTTAATGCCTTAAGAATATTATAGTTCTACTTTAGTGATCCCTCAAAAGGCCAAAATTAATATATATGAATGATCCCATGAGTTTAAGAAGATAAATGTAGATCAAGTTGCCACTTGGTGAAGAGTTCTCAATTTCTCTTCTAACCAATGTAACAATACATTTTATTATCCATATCTTATTTATCTCCTTGGTTTCCAATTTAGTGGGGCCAAGAGCGAAATATCTAAAGTAAAAGGAAACTTCACCAGTGAAAGGATAAACATAATAGAAAATGAGAATTATTTAGGAACCATTAGACAAGAAAATTAAGAAAAAACAACAAAAACTCTTATCTTGAAAATATTATAGATCTCCTAATCATTCCTCTAAAACTAGACTCTATGCAAACATCGTTTAAATACATTTCCAATAGTAAACCTCTCTCACTAAATGTATGTATCAATCAAAATATGATCATACAACCAAGCCTTTGTTCATGCCTCTATGATCTACCCATGCTCTGTTTAACACCAAGTATTTGTCAAATTTAAGGTAGTGAAAAGTACACTCTATTAAATATTAGAGTTTAGCAATCCTTTCCATCTGTTGATCCTACCATATGTCCTCCATTGGTATTTAGGCATTGTTTGGATTGATGAGGAAAGGGGAGAATCTTTGAGATTATGTAAGGAATGGATTGCCAAAATCAGTCCATATTGCCACGTGTGCTCCAACGGCACCTACTTTTCAGATTTAGGAGTGGGGATTAAGGCTTGAGCGGATGCCATGAATCGATGATTTCCATGTGTCTCTAATATTCTGTGTGTTTATCATTGAATCTATGTAGAATCTAAAGAGAGAAGCCTAAACAATCCTGAGAGACTATTGAAGGCCAGTTTACGCTATGCATCTCCCTCCCACTTTTCTTCAATATATGTGTTGCAAGGTGTAGAACTTTTAAGGCATAAATTAAAGTTTGTGGGAGTGTAGAAAGTCGATACTCGAGACTTTTCATGGATCCACAATATGAACGAGTGCAAACTTAAGCATTGAAGATCCATTGATTGTCAATTTTCATGGATCAATATTCTACAGAGTTTGAGAGAAGGGGGAAAATTTAAACATTTCTAGTAGTGTTTAAATGACGATTGTCTCCACGTGGCATGCATCTATCAAGGTTACTGAAAAACATGTAAAATTTATTAAGTTCCAAATACTTTTATGAAATTCGAGAAGGCTGATAATTGCCAGATGTTACCAATGAAAAACATGAAAATTGACTAATTCAAAAGGTTTGGAGATGTTGTTTTCTTACATGTTCCCTTTTTTTTATCAAGGTTCGAAATCTAGTCTCAATGATAAAACAAAGGATTCAAATGTTTCAATACTTAACTTCACCTATTTAGCCCATATGTATTCTATAACAGTTAGAAAATTCATACAAGTTGAATTTCACAACAAAACCCTTTTCCAAACTAAAGCAAAACGTGACAGTGGTTAATCAGGTGGTAACAACTGCTCATCACATAAGAGAAGTAATTTCTTATAGGCTCAACAAAATTTCATATAAGGAGGTATGCGAGAGCCAGATCTTTATAGTCTGTGATAGTAACGAACGTATTTGGATGAGAACCAAGAAGGCGGCCCTTAAAGATCATATTATAGTGAAACATACTTCCCTGGAGGCTGGACGAAATGTTGAGGAATATCTTAATGAGCACCATGGAAGATGCAGATGACTTTAAGAACACAAGGGCAATCTTCTCAACTATCATTAAGGTAGAACAAGAGACCATGTAAAAAGGCATCCTTATCTTATTATTTTTTATACATAATTCAAGGCATGCGTTGTGCATTCCTTAAATGGAGTTCCATTGAAGTATAATTGCAAGAAATCAACCCTGATTATTTGAAGAATGGGGACAATACATTGTTGAAGGACCTATAATCAATTTAGTTTGGGGAGATGTTGGCCCAAATATTTTGAAGAGAAAAAATTCTTGTCCACATAACAACAGTTATTCGATGGGATGAAGAATTAGATGATAGAAAAACTGCATGTTAGATAGACTCAAACGTCAAGGGAAGCAAATGGCTACAAGGATAATGGGTGGAATGATACAAAGCGATATTTTGATTTGTCACTATGAATCCCGTTAGTACAGCACCACTCGCTACCTCAGGAAACAACCATAGTTATATTCCAGTACCACCTTTGTTAATGGTGACCTGCTCCATTCATGTGCGAATAAAGAATGTAATGTATAAATATATGGGCAAATCATAGTATAGGAATTCAGTTAATGTTGTTCAGGGATAATTTTAGCGGCGAATATTCGTAATATGGCGAAAATTTCATTTTATGAAAATTTGAAAAGGCGAATTATTCGGAGTGGGTCGGTGTCCTGTTCGCCTAAAATATATAGTATATTTTTTCTGGGGGGTCGGCTTCGCCTTCATTTGAAAACATCTCCTATAAAAACCTAGCTAATTCGCCGGGTAGTATACCTCAAGTAGCTTAACAAATTACCAATACTGTAAAATTTTAACTTGCATACCCTTAAACACCAGAGATTCAGATTACTGTTAGCCTGTGATTGTTGACGCGCGACAACAGATGTACTGACGCGTGATAGAGGAAGTGTTGACGAGTGACTTGGGCAGTGGTGACGCGCGACAGAGGAAGTGGTGACGCGCGACATGGGCAGTGGTGACGTGCGACATGGGCAGTGGTGACGCGCGACTGAGGAGGTATTGACGCGCGACATGGGCAGTGGTGATGCGCGATAGAGGAGGTATTGACGCGCGACATGGGCAATGGTGACGCGCGATAGAGAAGGTATTGAGGCGCGACATGGGGAGTGGTGACGCGCGACAGAGGAGGTATTGAGGCGCGACATGGGCAGTGGTGACGCGCGACAGAGGAGGTATTGACGCGCGACATGGGCAGTGGTGATGCGTGATAGAGGAGGTATTGACGCGCGACATGGGTAGTGGTGATGCGCGACATGAGTAGTGGTGACGTGCAACATGCGCAGTGGTGACACATGACAGAGGAGGTATTGACGTGCGACAAGGGCAGTGTTGACGCGCGACAGTATATTCAGACAGTGGACACGCGACAGGAAATGGGTTGTTGATGTGAGACAAGTGCAAATTTGACATGTGACAAAGACCTCAGACACATAGATTTTTGATGAGAAAGCAGAGGTCAGAGGCTGCAGACGTGCGACAGGAGATTTTGCTGTCGCGTGTCAAGAAAATGAAGTGACGCGCGTCAATAGACCTTAGTGATGCGCGTCAACAGACCTCAGTGACGCGCGTCAACAAGGTTGTTGACACGCGTCACTAAGGTCTATTGACGCGCGTCACTTCATTTTCTTGACGCACGACAGCAAAATCTCCTATCGCGCGTCTGCAGCCTTCTGTCGCGCCACTTGACAATCAGCCAAAATTTTTTCATACAACCCCCAAAAAATTCGCCTTCCTGCGAAACCAGTTCCGGGGATATTCGCTAGGTATTCTCCACCTCCGATTTCCAAGAGGTCTCTTAAAATGAACCCTGATGTTGTTATGGTTGGTTGGATAATATTTTTATCATTTGATAACATTCACCATTTTTGACGTGCATTGTAAAGCATTTTTTCATTAAATGAATTAAGGGCCCTTTGTCTACTGAATGCAATGCGAAATGACCATCGCATTTTCACGTGTTAGTTAGTTCTATGTTTATTGAATAATCAAAATATGTTAGCTAATATTTAAGTAGATTGAATATGTTTCTAAGTATTAGAGTGTGCACACTCCATTCGCTAAGTCACTGTAGAGCACGGGGCACAATGTAAACTTGTAATGTTCTATAGCAGTGTACATAGTAAAAAATAGGGATTATACAGTTGGTGTCACATGGCCATCTAAACAAATGGGAAAAGTAGATTAGGGAAATAAACCACAGAAAATTCCTATAAAAGTGTACCTTGATTGAATAATCATTTTGACGTTTCAACCAAGTTGTGAATTTTCCTCTCGACCAAAATCAATAATTAGTATCAAAGAAAGTTGTTTCAGGCACATATTAGTTTTAGTCTTCCCTTATAAGTTGACATGAAGATTACATGCAACCCACTAACATTCATGTCAATGGTTTCAAGTGAAGATTACATGCAACCCACTAACATTCATCATTAAATTACATATCCTCACACTTCCACTTAATTAATTTTTTCCAAAGTTTTCATTCAATTTTTTTTTTTCACATTTTTATATTATTTAAAAAATAGAGAAAAAAAATAAAAAGGCGCACAAAAGACACACATGCACACAGATGTGCACGCACACACACATACATCCACACACATGTGCACATATGGATGCACAGGCACACGAACACACATGTAAACACACATGCGCACGCACACAAATGCACATAGATGTGCATGAACACACACATTCATCCAAACACATGCACACATATGGATGCACAGGTACACGCACACACATGCATACATACACGTGCACGCACGTGTGCGCTCGCGCGCACACACACACACATGTGCATCCACAAGCGTACACATACATGCACATGTACAAGAACATCTACACATACAAGAACATCTACACATACAAGAACACCCATGCACACAAACATGCACATGAACACATACGAACACACACTAAAATGCAAAAATGTGTGCGTGCAACACACACACACACACAAACATGCAGGTGTGCGCGCACGCGCGCGCGCGCGCGCGCGCGCGCACACACACACACACACACACACACACACACACACACACACACACACACACACAAATACATGCATGCACACGCGCACACACACACACACACACACATGAACATTCAAACTCACACACACATGATCATGGTGTATATCATTGGATTTAGTTGAATTGAAGGTTTAAATATTTCACTCAATATAATATTTTAGTATCATAGATCGACATTAATTCATTTCTTCGATACTATTACTTGTTCATTGATTGTATATACCTATGTAAGCATTGCATGAGTGATCTAATCATAAATAGTGTGATTCCCATAACATTAATCGATTGCTTGATGTTCCATATAAATTTTGTGTTAAAATAGATTGCACAATACACATTCCATACTCTACTCTTTCATTCTCATCATTATGTTAAAATTAAAATAACATGGAATTTGATCTAATAATATGCAACAAAATGGATCACTATGTATTATGAGTAATATACATACATACATACATACATACACATATATATATATATAGTCATTTAGAGTTGTCCCGAAACTTCGGATGGGTTGGTCGAGCGCCCCATAGATAGATATAGAGTTCATTCTCCCTATCCTGATAGGGCCAGGCTGATTTGAGCCATCAGAAGAGTATTTATTTGTCTAATCTGCTAGTTTCTCGGCTCAGTCTTCACCCTATAGTTCTGAATAGGGGGTGTGTCTGATGAGTTTTCTCAATCCATGAATGCGTCAATGTGTACTCCTAGGTGGATGGGTAAAGTAGATGTCAACCCACCTCACCACACTAGTCTATATCTAATATAGAATAGATATGTTATTTGGGTCTATTTCCCTGCAGTTTTTGTGGTCATTTACGAAATCTCTCTCTAGTTCCAATACCAGCTACACCTATTGATTCTGAAAGTTTGTACTCCATGTATTGAGCTTTATTCGGTGTATCAATGCCTATCTATAGATATGGTTCAGTGTATAAACTCTTCTGTCGCGATATCTCTCTATCTAGCCTATATATAGATATGGGTCGTCCCTTCCATATCGAGATAGGGCTTATGTATATGTATATGTATATGATTATCTAAGTATACACACACATATATGTATGTATGTATGTATGTATGTATGATTATAAATGATTATATATATTACATGCATATGTACAGAGATCAAGATAAATGTATTTAGTATTATTGATTCATTTCTCATGCCTCTAGATCCCCTATTATCCTATAAATTATCTGTAAATCACAACATAACTATTCACAAATACAATGACCTTAGTCAAAGGTAGAAACTTTCGTACAAATAATTTTAAATCATTAAGTCGAAATATGGAAAACGGATAGTCCAAATATATATATAAATATGTATTGAAATATGGTAAATTATATATATAAATAAATAAAATATTTTTTATACGTAGCTAAATATTCAAGATATGATAACTCTTTATCATCCTTAGATATATTTTTATAGTAATCTGCAACATTTTTTCAATCATTTTTTTAAATAGAAGTTGTATTTAATGGTTTTTCATAGAGTGTTTTGTCAAAAATCTAATTGAAAATTCATGTCATATTTATATTCCAATTTTTTTCCTTTGTATAATCTACCAACAACACATCTCCTAAGCCAACTATTGTCACATATTTCCAAATTTTGTAACGTTGTTGCTAATCTTCCTTATAATCTAGAGCTACAAAGAACTATGTAAATGCCTCTAAAAAGTGAACAAAACATATTCCAAACACCATCCCTTAAAGTATTGAATGTAAAATATTTGAATTTTTCCATTTAGGCATGTTATGGTGTGGATTATTAATAAATAATGGATATTATTTCAAATCCCTTATTAATTGATTTTCAGAAAAAAAATCTTTTTAACATTTTCTTACCTAGTAAAAATTCATATTTTTGTATGGTCTAAAGGATTAAATGTAGACCTTTTCTTAGTCTACAACTCGAATCTTTGAGTATTGATGACCCCTATTCACTTCCACTACAAAAAACTAAACCCCATTGCATTTAATTAGCAAGCCACATGATAAATCAACTAGTTACTTCATTGAGTTAAAAATATTAATAACCGTCCAAGTTCAGAAATTGGACAAATCTATCTTCTAAGGACCCTACATTCATCTAGGAGAGCTCATCTTTGTTGAAAACCAAACCATTTTTAGAGCATGTGTTTTAATTTAAATTATTGAAAACAAATTATTTTTTTTGACAAAAATATTTTTATATAGTTATTATCTTATGAAAGATGTATTTATTAAACAATATGAAAATGTTTCTGAAGGGTATTACAAGGATGAATTTTATGAAAGGGGATAGTATAGTTTGTTAAAAGGGTGGGAACTATTTTTTAAAAAAATGTATAAGGAGAAATTATTGTTGTAATTGAATGTATTTTGTGTAGAAACTGTAAACACAAAATCACGCACTTGGGTAAATTTCTGGGTCATAGAAGCATACTTGCATTCATATGATTCCTAAGTGAGAAAACTAGTAATTGACAGATATATCTTGCCTCTTTATTTTATTTCTTTTCTTCTATCTTATCTTTTACTCCCTACATCCTAGTCGGTACTTCTCTTTCTTATCTTATATGACTCTAGACACCAGTGCCCAGGAGCCCTCATCCTTCTAGGAACCCCTGACCCTTTTCTATCTTACTCGCATTGTTTGGGTCTCTTTTATCTGTTGGGCATGTTATTTTGTTATGGGTCATCCTTCTAGTTGTTAATTACAAAATTCAACCAAATGAATCATATAAATGCAAAGCTATGTGATCAAAATAAAGGACTAAACTCTAAAAATATATTATCGTCACCCAAGGTTGCATCCAAAGTCATTTAAGAGCATCAAAGAAATTCAGCTAGCATCCATTCAAGGGACAATGAACTAATTTTTTTTGCATACATTGCATAAGAAGGGGAATTTTATTTTTCCATCCAAATGTATATCTACATTACTACATCAAGTTATCTCCCACTATCAAGTGCACTTGCACAAGATCTTCTTAGGGCATGATTCTATCACACACTTACTAGAACTACATGGAGTCTAGGATGTAGTACAACTCTCGGTTATAAGTTAACTCAGTTGGGTGACCACTAAGGTTTTTTTAACTCCCCATATTACATTTTTTTTTTAGGATTTGATGTAGTTTGAAGGTTTTACAGGTGATCATATCTTTGCAGGTTATAGGTACATTTTGTAAACAAGGTGTGACATATAGGCGACCAATAACAACTATCAGTGACACTAGAAAAATTAGGTTCCAAGTACCTACACATTCATGGGGGCCTAGAAGAAGAATCTGTCACCCAAGAACCCATGACCCAGTCTAGGCGCCCTAGCTCAACCTCATCTGATATCTCGAAAATTTATAGTACACATTTGGTATAGTCTTCCCTTCCTGTTAACCAATATTCTAACCCAGATCAATTCTTGGAAAAGTGTTAAATCAACTATTCCTTTACTCTCTCACTTGTAGTTAGGTTTTCATATTTATTATCTTATTTTCTTGCGTCAATTATTTAGTTTAGCATTTATTTATCATATGTGACTCTTCAATTAGGGTTTAGTATAAATTCTATTTTTGTTAGATCATTTGGTGAAGCTGCATTTGAATACTCTTGGATCCTCATTTTTCTTCTCTCATGGCTCCTAAAATTCCTCAAATTTCTTTTGATGATTTACTTAAAATTTAAATAAGCTAGAAGGACAAAAAATGGAGAGGGTGATGGAGCTAGGGAAAGATCTGACTCTAGAGGGGATTTATGTAGGAAGAGGGAATAACACTTGGATAGAAAAATTGTTTAGTGAAGTGATGCACGTGCCTGTGAAGCTCTCACCTCTTTGGAAGAATGAGAATAATTTGCTAAATATCACAAACCTCATCATTCACAGGTCCAACCAAATATTTTACTTTGCTATTGTGTGTAATTTTGTAGCACTGAGACCAAATATTGATGTTGTAAGAGAATGGAGAAGGAGAAAATGGGGTTGGAAGGTAAAAAGGCAAGCCTTTGCGAGAGAAGGTTTCCTTTTTTGTTTACTCTCTGAGGTGGAAATGTAGAAGGTTTTCAACGAAGGACCTATTGGTATCCAAATTGATTCTCCCTTAGAAGTTGAGGAACATCACAGATTCGACAAGATACTCATAGATAGATGAATCATAAGTCATTTTGTATCCTGGCTCTTTGTCACTGGGGAACTGGAAAAATGGATAGCACCATATAAAAGGATTTGATATATCCTCACTAATTTAGGCTGTGCCTTTTGAATAGGGTGAGGGGACCCATTTTGTAACCTCAGTTAGTGAAGGAGAATGAAGATATCCTTCTTTGCACAAATTTGAAAGGAAACCTTGAGAAAATATGATCAATGCACCATGATTTAACTCTCACGAGTTCTCACTTCTAAAGAATGGTGATATTTTCTAAACAAGGTTAAGGTTACTAAAGACATTATGGAATCCTAATTGCTTCTGCATATTTTAGCAGTAGAATTTATTCATTTGTGGACATACAGAGAAAATATTGGTAGTTCAGGTAGGATGCATTATTTTGGAGTAATTTTTGGTGGGAGATTAAGCAGGATAAACTTGATTTCGCTAGATCTTTGAGAACCTTCACAACTATTAGAAAATTAAATGACATAATGCTTCAAAATAGCTAAAATATTCATTCAATCGAAGGTGTG
This sequence comes from Taxus chinensis, assembly GCA_019776745.2. Taxonomy (NCBI): domain Eukaryota; kingdom Viridiplantae; phylum Streptophyta; class Pinopsida; order Cupressales; family Taxaceae; genus Taxus; species Taxus chinensis. The sequence goes on from CM034157.1 coordinate 209,983,321, forward strand.
CATAAAATGGAGGCCTCGATTTGTAGGGTTTCACACAATCTCCAAGAATTTAACATGAAGGATCGAGCTATAGACTCATTTAAACATTAAGGAGCCTTGGTTCCTCACGCCTAAGATACACTCAAAGGCTTACGGAAAATATTGATAAAAAAAATGACAATAAAGTGATTTTAAATTGTTTATATCATTACAAGATGAAGGCTCTTCTCATAATGAAATTGCAAATGCCACTAAAATATCAAAGGGATGATATCCTGTGTGATTCGGAGGGATTTAAACACAAGATTGCAATAGGAACTGGAAAAAATACATGCATAAATTCTAAAATAAAGTAGACACAAATTCTACCAAGATTAACATAGATTAATTCAAATTTGAATAGATTCATCAACGAGGAAAATTTTCTTTGAACAGTCTCAAAACTTGTCATTGGCTATACGCTTGCAACCAACTTGACATGATCAAATCTAAAACATCAGAGATTAACAAGTTTCTCAGATGGTCTATCAGGAAGATGGACTTTCTTAAAATTTCACGTAAGAATTCAACCCCTCAACCATTTTTATGACTAAAGCATGCTTTTAATAACACTCATTTACATTAAAGCTTTCCCCCCAAGAAAACAATAGCCGAGGAACCTTTGTTTGTTACATATTCAATCATGATTTTCAGAAAATCACATTTAACAGATTTACAAAAAAAAGTTGCTAGTTGTTCAAAAAGGTGAATCACTGCAAAGATTTCCATCATTGTTTTAACTCGGCCACCGAGTCATCTTCTCTGGAAACATGTTTCTCATCCCTTATGCCTGCAACTCTGCTCTGCATCCAGCTTCTATGGTAATTAACATTTCTTCAAGTGTCTGAGAAATTCCAACTTCAAAATATCAACATTTACAATCCTTGGACTCATAAATTAAGCTCTAAATTCATTCAATTGCACTTTACAGAGAAAAACGACAAGGAATTTCATCAAAAAATGATGAAAAACAATGTGTATTCACATCTCCAAAAGTATTGGAGAAAAAATGGTGGCAAAATCAGATGCAATGCACAACAACAATTGATTCTTCCCTTTCTTAACTTTAGATTAGAGCCATCCACATTTTTCCTTGGTGCAACTACAAAGGTGAAGTACAAAGGCAAGTTTCCAAGTAAGCGCGGGCCTTCCATGTGCCTTGGGCCCAAGAAAATTACCTTTTGGCCTTTGAAAAAATTTCAGTATAAAAGGAGCTAGCGAAATCCTCCACGTGTCTCACTAGCAACTTTTGAGATGGTGCCCAAAAGTGGAGACCCTAAACAAGCGTGGGCTAACCACGTGTCTCAGCCCAACATAGTTTTTGAAAGAATTTTAGGGACCATTGAAATGTGCCATGTTCTTAGGGTCTGAGAAAGTTTCCTGGGTCGTTGAAAAGTGCAAGCAAGGATAGAGTGACCGGAAACTTCCACATGTCCCTTCAGTGCTCTTTCAAAAAGTAAATTACAGGGGGAGGTCCCAAACATACACGGGCACTCCATGTGTCCTAGGCCTTAGAAAGTTGCTTGAAACAATTAAGTATAGAGAGGAGTGAGCAAAAGCCTCTACGTGTCTCCCTGGTGTAATTGCTAAGGTAGGACTCATAGGCAGATCCTCAAATGAGCGTCGTGCCTCCATGTGTCCATGGTTTGAAAAAGCTTCACCAGCGGCATGAAAAAAATGTCTAAGTCTAGGCAAGGCCAGTGGAAACCTGCACGTGTCTCCTTGGCGCAACTCCAAAGGTCAAATGAAAAGGAAAATTTTCAAATGAGCGTGGGCAGGGCTCCATGTGGACACTTGAATTGAAGCGGGCCTTATAGTTTCTAAATGCCCCATCGAGCCACATCGAATCATAAAGGACCATGTTTCCACATATGTTGGGACAAAAGTTGACAAGGAAAAAAAAATGACTGTGAAAAAACTGAAGGAAGCGAAAAAACTTGAATTCACACCCAAATTAAATATTCTTTCTCATGGATAGAGGAACATAAAACAATATCTAGACTTAATGTGATCCTCAACAAAAGGAAAGGACTGATCAAAAATATACAAATGAATAAAACCTTTCACACATCCATTCAGGGAAATATAAAATGCGACAAATTATGTAGATTGAAGAATTTTAAGAGGAAATGGGGCAAGATCAAATTGAGCACAAACATTGGCTTCGACTCCGGGATGGGCACTCCCTGCGAGTGCCGCAAGAACAATATCAGACCAAGTGCCAAAAATAAACCATTTAGAAATGGCATCATGAGCCAACCCTCCATGAACAAACAAAGAGACCAACAAAAATGACCACCAAAGACTAGGATGAACCGAAACAGAAAAACACGAAAGAAAAATGAAACCAGAAGACTATACACTATATAATAGTGAGCACCCTGATTTGGAGAAAACAATAAAGGAAAATTTTCAAGTGCCTTGGATTCTGGATATGACCATGTTAAGTAGTTATGATATGTCTTTGACAACTGGTCATATGATTGTTTCTCTCCTCCGTCCAAGTTGCTATCTGACCACATTTTTTCAGGCTTATCCTTTGTGCCAATGTCAAGTTTTTCAACATCTCTCAAGGCTGCACCAAACATTAAAGTCCTAGGAAAATCAATCTCCTCAGGATATCTGTATTGATCAACTTCATACTACTTGAAAACAACATAGCTCACAGAGTTATCAATATCAATATCTTCATGCAATACTTCATAAGAAGAATTTTTGAGGTCCTCAATGAGATATAACATTTTCTTTTCACCATGTAACTTCACAAGGCTTCCTTCAATTGGTATGGTGGCATAATACATTTCCATTTGCACACTTCCACCCATACTAGCAACCCATTTTCTTGATAATAGAATTCCCCATTTGGCAGGGCAATCAATAATAATAACATCTACCTTTAAGTTCTTTCCTGGGAAGGCTATAAGTTTTACTATCAAACCCTTGACACTTCCAACCACTGAAACCTCTCTGGAATCCATGGTAGTGCACTTCCCATAAGTTGTTGTTACTCTGAGATCCAACTCATTCATGACCTCAAGAGGCATAACATTGTATGATGCTCTAGAATCAAACATACAGTTATGTAACAACTTATCCTTAATAATCAAAGTAGTGAAAAATGGATCGACCTTAAGCTAAGACTCAACCAAGGATGTTTCGAAATATGCTTTAGGTGGCTCACCTAGTTCTTCCAGTACTTGGGGTTTTTTGAACTTTGCAATGGAAGAAGGAACCTCTACACTATTTACATTTTTAGCCTGGGTGATCTTTTCTTCTTTAGAATCCCAAATATTTGAATTCTCTATTCCTATGCTAAGGGATTCTAAGTAATTCAACAATAGGAACAAAAATCTTGATCTTACTCAATATTTGGGCTATGTCATAAGGAACATATTTGGGTAATATAGTGTTAGGAGGAAGGTTTACAAATTCATCTGATGGCACATGATTTCTCACAATTTGAGCATGGGGAGAAACACAACTTTCATTTTTGGTGAAAAATCCTTTTCTAGATGCATCTTTTTTAGGCGTTTCCATAGGGATACTGGTAAGCACTGGAATTTTTGGTTTGGCCTGATGCGCTACCCCTTTGGTAACCTTACTTCTGGTATTATATTCTTTTTGATGGCCAACTATTGCATTCATTAAGAATTGTTTGTCCTCTTCCAAAGGAATTCCTCCATCATATTTTTTAATCATTAATGCCCTTAAGTACTCAAAATCATTGTTAGGCAACTCAAAATATTGTACCATATCAATTTCATAAGTATGAGTGGGAGGAAGAGGTAATACCCGGTGAATGCAATCCAAGAAATCTTTAATAGTTCTAGTACTCTCTAGCTTAGTTGAGGTTGGTCCCTGTTGTGAACTTGTAGAGAAATCCATCGTACATGCATCATCATTTGTCTCATCATCATCAGATTCTTCCTCAAATCCCTTTTTAACAACACATGGAGAATGTGGAAAGAAAAATCTATCACACCACTCAATTTCATGAGCTTCATCAATAATGGAAACTCTGACAGCTAAAGGATCAGGAACCAATTTGTTTTCCCTGGGTTGGAGCTGTCTATTTCCTAATCCCACAAGTCCTTTTCCTCCATAGTCAGATCTCTGATCACTCCTAGGATTATTTGAAAATATTTCTTGACCTTGTGCTTTATGATGACCTTGGGAACTTTTTCCAATCTTCTTCTCTGCTCTGGCCAGTTTATAGGATATTTCCTTAACAGCTCTAGCCAATTTTTTTTATGACCTCCTCCAGATCCACAGCTTTACTTGACTGAGGCTTCTCTGGATTGATCAGCTTGATACCTTACCTCTTAGGAGGCTTCCCAACTGCTTTGATATTATTTTCAATTTGCAAAGCCATGGTGAAGGCCTACCTCAATGGTGTTGGGTTCTTATCCCTGAAATAATAGTTAACCTTCTTATCAAAAGCATTAGAGTATTTTATTAAACAAGAAACATCACTTTTCCTCAAGATTACAAGTAGCCTATTCAAGGTCTTATTGAAAGGAACGATAACCAGATCGTACCAAGATAAGAACATAGATGCTAATCAAACACCATGATTAATAAGATGAAAGCAATTTTCCAGAATAACTTTACATAAAACCTTTGCAAAAAAATGAGTAGCAATATCATATATTATTATGGAACTCAATGCAATACATTGAGAATGGGCCTTGCTTAAATAGGAAAGGAATAAAAATCTAAGAACCACTCAAGGTCGTAGATCAAGCCATAAATCAAGGAAATAACTAGTCATCAAAGAACTAGTCAAGACCATAGATTTAGGAGAGAACTAGACATCAAGGATCTAGTTAATATCATAGATCAAGGAAATAACTATACCTAACAACTGGATAGTACATCCTAATATCTAAATAAGATAAAAGAAATATCTACACACATAAGTGGGTGAGGATAAATATAATAAAGGTAAATAAATTACCTCGGTGAACATGAGCTAAGGTAAATACCTACTCTAACACCCCCCCTCAAGTGAACCTAGGGGCAAAAATAGAAGAAATTCAGGATCCCCGCGGGAAACATACTCCGAGCCAGATGATATTTCCGAAGGACTAGGGGAAGCTGGACGTGATGGGATTGCTTTGGCTTGATAGAAAGGATTATATGAACATGATGGGGAACCAACTAACAGCGGTCCCGAGGAAGATTGGGGGGGTGCCGTAACCTCCACACTAGTGGTGATCTCGGAGGAAGAAGGAACTGGTTGAGCCATTCTTCTAGATTGTAACGGAGTGATGACCGTCATAAACATGTAGAAAAGAAAATTGACCTAACTAATGCACAGACAATTCAAGCAGCGCAGAGTGATTATCTCCTTTAAGTTTTGATGCTTTTAAGAAAAGAAAATATTAGGGAAGGCTTTTTAGAACAGGAACTACTCAGATAGCCAAACTAAGGATGGTTTGGGGAATGTTTCGTGAGGAGTCCCGAAGGCACTTCAGTAAAAGACGGGTACATGGCTTGATATAGGGGCCTACCCCCGCACTTCACACACCGCTGTGATAAGGGAGTCAGGTGTTTTACTAATATATACCAGAACTCTTCTGTGAATTTATAGCGCAGCTTAAGTACCGCGTAGGCTCTTCCTCTTGGATATCACTTCCAAGTAGGCGAGGCCAGGGAAGGAAGTTTTGTTTAAATGCTTTATACCTAGTGATTTTGGCTTTATGTGCAAGGGTGAAAAATAAAAATCAAATAGTGTCACTACTGATTTTGATCAATTTTCCAGCCTAATTAAAACTAGATGAGAAACATGCAGTAATGACAAAGGAAAAGGTACTTTTTAAGCACTTTAAAAATGAAGTGTTTGATTTCGATGAAGACAAGTCAAACAAATTCTTTCCCAAATGCGATTAAATTCTTTTTAAGCACCAAAAATTGAAATGTTTCGAATGTGATAGACAATCAAACAAAGAAATCCTAAAAAGGAGAAAACACCGTAAAAGAGAAATACCTATAGATTTAGCTCTCCAAGGTGTGTGGACTTCAAAAAGTGCGTTGTTGAGCTCTTCCCCTCGGACAATCCCACGAACAAGCAAAGTGCTCCGCAAGAAAAGGTTAAGCAAACAACAGAGAAGAGCCCAGAAAGATATATCCGGATAACGGTGAAACAAAAAATTTCTATCTTCAAGGAAATAGAAAAATTTCGAAGATAATGATTTCACATAAAAAAAAGCAAGATTGAAATGATGAAAATAAAAGCTCAAGCAGAAATGATGAGAAATCAGGGAGGAAAAAGAACCAAGCTCAAAACTAGAAAAGAGATGAACTTACCAATAAGGGACTTTGGTTTGGTCCCACAGGGCGTGCCAGAATGTAGATCACGGATTTCTCGCTTGTTACCTATCCAAGTTAATGCACCAAACTAAACACAAAAACCCTGAAAAAATCCAATGAAATCGATACCTGACGGACAAGATCCAAAGATGTTGATGGATAAGGAGGTCGATGTAGATAAGACGGGCGCACACGAGCAATTCGCACAATAGATCCGAGTAACCTGCAAGACACCAATGCTTGATAGAAAAAGACGGCGTTAAGAGATATTTAGGTGGACTGCCTGAGAAGTGGGTCCGGGAAGCGATAAGCTTCCTCGGCGGATGTTAGTCCACGTTTTCAATTAAGTAGAGAAGCATACATGATAAAAGATGTACAGTAATAAGACTAGATTTTCTGATTATAGTAATGAAGACCGAATTTAAACAACAGACAGAAAGCTACAGAAAACAGGGAAACTGTGAAATAATAGCTGGATTTGTGTTACGTGTGTCCTTTTTACCTGTCTGCAGGATGAAATCAGCATCGATTAGGTAAGGATCGGCGTCGACTGAGATGTGATCAGTGTCGATCTATGACGAATCGGTGTCGACTGTATAAGATCGGCGTCGACTAAAAGTAGATCAGATTGATCAGGGACAGTGTAAGAAGATTCGGGAAATTGGAAAATGATGGACAGATAGTCGACGTCTGCTGGATGTGCCGAAAGTCGGCAAGATACTGGAACAGAGTCACCAGAGGATCGATGGATACGTGCAATGTTGATGTGATAGTGAGCAGAGTAACGGTGCTCCTCTCAGGGATTGATTCGGACAGGATCCGATCTTCATTTGATACACTTGATGCTAAAAGATCTCTCTTTCTTACAACCTGTGTCTCTTTCGCGATCTGTTCATGTGTTTGTGCTTCCTCTGTTCGTGCGTGTTCACTTTTTCGCTCTCTCATGTCGGTCCCTTAGAACTGAGTTCTGGACCTTGCTATTTATAATCGGCACCGCTCCTAAAAAATTGGTGCCGACCGTATGGGTCGGCGCCGATCGCGAGAACAGACTCCTGAGATGGCAAAAATGAGTGATTTCTAGAAAGATGAGAATTACCCCAAATACGGGAAATATCCCGCTTGGGGAAAAGGAAAAATAGATGGGATACATAGATATAATAAATTTGGGGTAAATAAGTGATTAGGATACATGGGAAGAGGTGTAATTAAATATTTAATATTTAATTACTCACGGGTAAGATACAATGGGGTGAATTAAACTTAGGAGTAGGTGTTTAAATCACAAATCGGATAATATCCCCAAGGGGATAGTTGGTGACGTAAACGTGCCCTAGGTTACCTAAGCAGGTAAACGAATGTGAGGGACACTAAATTGAGAAACCAATTTTAAGTGTCTACAAACATGCATCAGATTATTCGGTCTCAAGCAAGTAAGATTGATTCAGAGGCCCAGAATTATGTTTTTCGGGGTCCCCTCGGCCTTTTTCTAACTCCCCCACCCAAGAACGATCACATCGCATATTGGTAAGATGAAAGAAAACAAATCTACATGCAAAATGTCATACAATTCTCTACTCTATTTCACATACTAAACAAAGGAAGACCGATTTCGGATTTCCTCGATTTCAAGGTTTTTGTATCAATTTAATGGAATGTTGAATCGTACCTCAGTCTCATTGGTCTGAAAGTAGTGGATGGGAAATGGAAAAATGTCTTTCGATGATAGAGAAGGAAGATTTGAAAGAGAATGTAAAAAAAGATAAAATTTTATCTCTCTTTCAATTGATGGAGTGACAGCAGTCGACAAAACGTACATGGGTATGTATCCACGTCTATACTTTAAAAAATTCATATAAGGACACCTCATCTGTTGGGTGTTATGAAAATGGTTGAAAACTGCAAAGCCAAAAACCTATATAAAATAGTTGTTTCTCATTTTGAAAGATGGTTGCTGGAATGAATGATTATGAAATTGATATGAAGTTGGTATGCATTGGAGTAGATGGTGCATCTGTCATGCAGGGTCACCGAACAGGGCTGCCTGTGTTAGATTACAAACAACAGTGGCTTCCCCAAATATGTTACCAATTCACTCGTATAGGCTCAAAGAATGAATTTAGCGTATAAAATGGTAAGAAATCACGAAAATGTTGCTAAATTAGAAGACCTTATAAGAGACAACTTCATGCCTATATGTCAAGCAGTGCCAAAGCGTTTTCTTGAGTTCCAAAAATTTGCAATTGGAATTACAGATGGAAAAAAACTTCTGAAGGATGTGGAGACTAGATGGATCTCTTTGTATGAACCTGCATGCAGAGTTCATGAGGAGTATCCTTCATTGGTTGGTTTCATGCACAAATACCATCATGAAGTTGATAGGGCAAGGGACTTGTTGTTTCGTTTAACTGATTTGGAGACATTTCTTACATTGGTTGGTATTCTTCCAATGTTAAAGGAGATCAATACACTGATGAAGCATGCACAGGGCAGATTAATCTATATTGTGGATTTTATACGGATGAGAAAAATGGTATGTCAAAGTCTTGATATATTGTACTGTTCCTAGGATAGTTTTGATGCACCTATTTTTGAAAATTGGAAAGATTTATTAGATCTTAAAAATCCTAACACCTGATTTGAGATTTAATATCCACGATCACCTCTGCATCACTGTTAATGGGAGGGAAATACCAATGCACATTTTGCAAAAACGTCAAGATATTACAGGATTGGAATGGAGAAGATGTTCCCGTGACACGTAATTTCTTTGAGTCTGTTATAGTTGAAACAAGAATAAAGCTTAAAAAAATTTCAAAAACCTTGTCATCAGAAATTAGGGAACGTTTCTGTAAAGATAAAATTCTGGAAGCCATGGGTGTGATGAATCCTAATTTTTGGAATACTGAAGGTGGCCGTGCAAACTTTGTCAGAAAGCATTTCCATAAATCAATGGGTACAATAATGGAACAATTTCGCAAAGACGTTAGAGTTCAAGGGTATGGAAATCAAAGGTATACTGAATTCCGATTTATTAAAGTTTCAGTCAACAAATTTTGCAACAACAATGAGGAACCAATATAAGAATTTAGATCAACCTTCTGAAAGTGGTGCTATTACAAGGCTATGGCGAGGAATCTATCAAAGTTCTATCTTACAAGAAGATATTAGTGAATATTTCAGATTATATGAGTTATGCCAAACAATGATTTTGGTGCATCTGTGGAGGATAGGAAAGGGTTTTCAGTGCATTATCATTTATAAAATCAAAAACTTAGAAAAAAGTTGCATAAAAATATGTGAAAGTTACATGAGGTGTTATGTTTCTCGATACTCAATGGAAATCTTTCCATTCGACATAGCAATTACGCATGTGGAATTCCCTTTGCAAAAGAAGAGGTGTGAATAATACAGCTACAAGTACAACTATTCCCAACGTTGAGAGTGAAATTGTGAAAGCATCATCACACTCTACAGAAGAGAACATCGAGTTTGAAGAAGCTACTTGATAATGGATTGTTTCAACTTTAAATAGGTATCTTCTTTAGAGTCTATGGCATTGAGGAGAGAGATCTTTATATTAAGGATTTGATAGTTCTACGTAGGACTAGGAGCCAAATGCATATGGCAATTCCCCCATTTGGGAAATCTACTAATAGGGAACCCTCTTAAAACACAGATGTAGCTCATTAGCAGTGGCAGACTGGCAGTAGATGATGACAACTTTAACCAGGTATCTTTTTCACACATCTAAATCTATTGTTTGTTACTAGCCTTTATGCTTGGATTTCCAGTATCTAGTTATCATTAAAATACAATGTATTTACATTTAGGTTAGAAGAAAATCTTTTAAGTTTTTGAAAACGTGAGTTGACATCCATCTGAGGAAGATGTTACTTCTTGGGACTGACAATGTCATAGCAAATCACCCATCTATCTACTAATCCATTTCTTGTGTTGAATTTTTTTCTTAAGACAAAGATCTAGCACATTACCAGACTGATGATTTCACAGCAATTTAAAGCACCGTATGAGGACTTCAAGGCATTAATCCACTGTTTGTTCATATACATTTGGCTTTCAGCTTGAGTTATCAATTACAATATGGCTTACTCTAGTGGTCTAATTCTATGGCTATTTACCATGCTAAAGCAAAGATATCTGAATTGATCTATTGGGTTTAAAGATGTTTGGCAAGCTTCTGCAGGAATAAAAAATGTCAGGCAATCACCCCTTTAGCTACAACACTTAGGTAAAACAAACCCTATTTCTATACAAAGGATTTCATGTTAATCTACGATACGTATTACACCATTTATAATGTATACATTCACACGCAAAATTCACGTCAAGCCAGGCTATAGCATAAACCCTATCATATTTGCAATTATGTTTAGCCAAGTCCTGATGGAGTATGATTCAAGGTATTCAATTGATTTCTTAGAATTATAATATCATATTGCAATAATTCCTCATCATTTTTAAAAACAATTCGTAATCATATCATTACTAACTAAAAATATCCATTTAATCATCTATATCCATTCTAATGTCATCTATATCCATTCTAATGTCGTTTATATCCATTTTATCACATTCCATTTATTTATCATCTATATTCATTCTAATGACATTATGATCATATCATTACAAGTACAAGAGAATAATAATTATCTTAAAACAAGTTCAAATGTCTAGAGAAGAATACTTATCGTGCTTGAAGCTAAATCTACGTCCACATAAAATTAATCATCATCCATATCTATCATATAATTATCATCATTCATCATCATCTATCATCATTCCATGTTTCATTAAAACAATTATCCATTATTATCATTCATCATCATCTATATCCACATTCTAATGTCTATGAGAATGCAAGAATTATCATGCTTGAAGCTAAATCTACGTCCACATACAATTCATGATAATCACCAAGTAATGCAAGAAACATATGTCATCATGATTCATCCCTATCTAATGCATATCACCATTAAGATTCAAATACCAAAAAACATAAACTCCATAGTACAAGTCTAAAAATTCAATATTCAAAGTCCATATGCAATCAATAATTAAAGATTATATAGTATTTCAAAACCCTCTTTTGAAAGGCTATCCAAATCTAGATAATAAAATCTCAAATCCCCATGACCACAACATTCCAATGTGGCTGTACAATCTTTCCCAAATACCAGACTCAATATTTAAAGTTTCCACACTGAATAATAAAAAGTTTCAAGACTCTTTTTTCTATGATCCATTGTCGCAACTCCATGTGACAACAAATTTGGATCAGCCATATGTGTATAAACTATCACCTGTTGGCTATACCCCTTTCCCCAATGGTAAAAATAATCTCATTGATAAGAACTTATAAGATCTTCTCACAGCATTGTCTATAAGCTGATTCATATTAGGAAGATTCTTTCTTCACTGACTTTTTCGCATCTGACCATTGGGTCACCAAATTTGGATCAGCTACTACTCCAGATTTGAATAAGGTGGCAAGGTGGCAATCGTGTTAACCCTGTAAATTATCCAAGCAACAAGTGTATACCTAATCAGTTTGTTAACCAAAACCAATATTTTCCTTAAAAACATTCTTCGTTGCGGATAAACTAAACTTAGCTATTTCCAAGTGAATTTGTAGTACCTTTTCTTGACTGGTCCAGCCATTTTTATATTTCAACTGCACAAAAAAAGTAATGTCAATTCAACATAGTATTCAAAAGTTTGTACCTTGTTGTCGTAAAGGGATAACCACATTTCCATTTTTGTGAGTTGCCTACATCAGGGTGTGCCAAAATTAGACATGGAGATACATAACCTTTGGTGGCTTAAAAACAAATATGAGAAGAGTATGAATGCACTGCAACCAAATACAAGAGTGAACAGTTACCCTGACAGATAGGAGTGAGATAAATTCCAAAACACGCGTATGGAATTCTAAGCAGTGATGGCCTAGTAATGGTGTATCAACATTGATCAGCAATCCTTTGATGTGGGAACCATTCGATTGGTCCTTTAAGAGATTTAATTGGACAAATCAAAAAGGATCTCACTAGAAAGGATGTGTCAGAATTAAGTAGAATATTAAACAACGCTAGAGAATGATCATGTACCTTCTCTGGCATTATCAACAGATGACCATATCTTAAACTATTGAGGGTTTGTCAGAGGATTTGAGCTTCCTGTAGACCAAGGATTTTTTTCATATTGGGACTATCTCCCAAAGCCTCCAGTGTGTTGGTTGAGTGGTAGCTTCCCTGACATTGATACACCTTTTTTCTGAGAGGAAACACGGGATTCAATAAATCTTCTCTGCAACAACTGTAAATTTTTAATAACTGATGCAGTGATAATGATCAACTATTGAAATAACAAACTAAATTAAGTTGGATACAGTGTTGTCTTTAAATGGAATGTGACAACTTCTATCAACTCCTCAGTCAGTGCACATTAGGAATTGGTTCAAGTCTTTTAACACTTAAAGCAAGTGCCTCATAGCTAAAGTCACCAAGGAGATAGTTTGTAGAAGTAGAATGATCAGGATTCTTCTGAAATGCTTCGAATTTGTTATCATCAAGTTTGGGAACATCAATTAATTTCCCCTTATAGATAGGTGAACCAATCAAATTTTTGGTTTGAGATAGTGGCAACTATGTATGCAACTCTGCCCATGTTTGGTATATCTTTTTTCAAGTACACACTATAAAACTATTCTGATTAAAAAAAAGAAATCATTGTAGCAAGAAAGTGGTATGTAATTTCTTACGTATCCACACCACACCTGGATTTATTGACGTGAGCTGTAAAATGCCAAACAATGGGAATTAATATAAATTTATAATAGCTAAATTATATCACAATAAAAAAACAGAATAAAAAATGATGAACGAAAATGAATTATACTTATAATCAAAATGGAAACCGAACGTTGATTCGAGATATTTCTTGTCGTCTTCCACGAGTGTTGCTTTCATTGTAACAATTGGTAAATTTCTGAACTGAAGGCCCGTAAACAAATGGATTTTCATTTGCTTTGATACCGAATTGAAACATTCAGCCATCATTCAGAGTAACATAAAAAAGGTCATCCTCTGTATTGTAGGGCGAGAAAAGGTAATTCAGAATATATCCGGATCTCTTTCGAAATGGGGCATATTAATGAGCCCACTATAAATTCACACGCATCGATCAAATCTTTATATTTTGGAAGACATCTTTAAAATAGTATGGATGTGAGGGCATAAGGGATTCTTGTAGTTGATCTTGGAAATCGATTGAATTGGATTCTCAAGAGCGGGAAGGTGAAAATGAGAAAATTACCGGTTGAAGAGTATTTATAGGCTAAATCAGGCATCAATGGCTTCAATTGACGCGTGTCAAAGGTCTTAGCTGACACGTGACAATAGTCCTAGGACGCGCGTCAATAGGAGCCAGTGACGCGCGCAATAGGATCCAGTGACGCACGTCAATAACAGCCAGCGACCCGCGTCAATAGGAGCCAGTGACGTATGTCAATAGGATCCAGTGACGTGCGTCAGTAGGAGCCCGTGACGCGTCAATCCAGTGACGCGCGTCAATAGGAGCCACGTGACACGTCAATAGGAGCCAGATGACGCATGTCAGTGAGTGCATGGGAATAGGAGCCAGTGTGACGCGCGTCAATAGGAACCAGTGACGTGCAATAGAATGCCCAGTGACGCGCGTTATCAAGACCATTGACGTTCCATGATGAGCGTCAGGAGTGATTATTGACGTCTTGTTGTCGCACGTCACATTCTATTCACAGAAGAAAACATCGAGTTTGATGAAAGCTATTGACAAGAAAAAAAAGAAAGTGTCACATTTTGAAGATGTCATCATTGAAAATTTGAATTGAAATATTTGGGATGATTATTAATGTACAATTTATTCTCCAAAATCGTAGTTAACAACCATAAAACAAACACCCACAAGCATGTATACATGATTAATTAAAAGCTTAAAGTAAAGACATAACACAAATTACCGAGAGTATCATGAGTACCACCACAATTTTATTAAGATGTTATGGCTTGAATTCTCATAGTAATAAAAAAACTCTCTTCCACAAGATTGATCACTAACACTAGCTCTCCATACTTTTATAAAAACAAGTAAAGGCTATTATTAGGCTTGGAGAGTTAACTTGTAAGGAAAATTTACTTTTCTATTAATAATGAAGATCAATCAATAAATTGGTTCATACTCTTCCCTATTAATATATGTGGATAAATGTACACTAATGGGTGAATTATCCAAATACTAAAAAAACAACTAATATTACAAGTGCACCTTAATTATATACAATAGTGTATGGTTATTTAAATACACTGACATCCCCCCTTAATATGTACTTTAATAAAGGGAATGAAGGAGGAACACTGAACTATCCCACCTTAATGAAAAAAATTGCCTTCACTCCCAAAAGTTTCCTAAGATGAAAAAATTGATCCTCAAGCAAGGGATTTATGAAGTTGTCTAAAACCAAAAAAAAAATTTAAGGTTGAGAGTCTTGTGATAGATTAACTACCAAAGATGATGCATTTTTATATCAATGTTTTTTAATGTGTTGGTGCTCCATCAATTGTAATAGATGTGGATGACCCTCTAATTATTTTTTTACATTTCCAATAACTAGCCCCTTATATACTTACAATAGTCATCTTTTTTTCAAATTCAATTTTCAACTTATATTTTCAACTTATAATTTGATTGATCAAGAATTAATTTTCATATTCATCCATATATCTTCTTACCCTTATCACATTCTTACCCTTATCACATATCTCTATCCCTTAATTAAATACAAGCCAAGCAATGTTACCAAGTTTTGAGGATAAAATTAGGGCTCCATCTTCATTTACACTTTTCTAACCTCTACTTCTTCATGACACTTGGAGAACTACAAGTAGTTTAATCCTGTTTTGTGGTGTATTTGGTCCATAATTTCTAGCACTCATAGGTATCGAAGGGGGAATGAATGATGAGGTAAATCTAATGTATATAATTAGAAACACTTTTTTAGGCTAATAGGTCTAAAATACAAAGAGATGATATTTATAGTTGTAGAAGAGTCGTTGAAAATATTCATACACATATCCTAGATCAATAAAAACGTGTGAAGTATGTGTTAGATATTAGATTAGATATCTAGTTCAAAGGACACATTCAGTAGCCCTATGACACATTCATCAAGAAAACTTGTTCTAAAATATTGAACATTTCCTCTGATTTTAGGATCCCAAATCTCAAAGGAAAATTTATGACACTCTGCACACAACATCCTTATTATCAGTTTCAAATCACCGTGTTATACCCCTACATCTGGTAGAACGGTGAATTATTTTTTTAACCCTAATCCTAATTTAAGCTATATACTTTCTGGAATTAGTGTTGATAGAATATTATATCCTTACACAATTTAGGAGGACTTTTGTTTCTATATTTGATTTTTCAATAATCTTTATATACACATTGCAATATCATAATTGAATTACCTCTTAATGTTGACATTACAAAAAGATAGGAACGTTGAAATTAAATACTATTCATCTTATTGTTTGTTACTATTCATTTTTTTCAGCTCTGGTTATCATTAAAGATGTTACAGGTCTATGTATTTACATTTAGTTAAATACAATCTTTTTATTTTTTGAAAATGTTGGTTGACTCATCCATCCGATGGACAGCTGTTACTGACTCGGTAACTGATCAATGTCAGGATTTCTCACCCATCTATCTACTAATCCATTTCTTGTAGTTGAATCATTTTTAAAACAAAGATCTAGCACATTGACCAGTGATGATTTCAATTTTAAATAGGTATCTTCTATCACACAATACATCTTATTGTTTGTTAGCTTTACATTTTTTCAGGTCTTGTTATCATTAAAGATAGTTACCAGGTCTATATATTTACATTTATTCAGAATAAAATATGTTATACTTTTCCTTACTATGGACAAATCGTGGGTATGACAAGGTAACATCCAAGGAAGCTGAGTACTTCTCAGGACTGACAATGTCAGGAAACTCACCCCTCTATATACTAATTCCATTTCTCAACTGTTGAGCATTTTTTAGAAACATAAGATCTATTACACATTACCATCTGATGATTGTAGTAGCAATACAATCTAATACACAAGCAGGTAAGTTAAACCCTATCATATCTGCACATTATAACATTACATTTGGGTACCAGTGACAGATTCTTTCTTGAGCTTTCTCTACAATTATGTTTAATTTATTTTTTATAGGCATACAACAAGGTTATTTGATATATATTTTTTAACTGTGTGATAGAAATGACAATTGACATTTTATAGAGGAAGATATTTCTATACTATGACAATGGTCATAATACCACGATACATTATACAATTTATAATATATGTCCTTGATGAAATTCATCATCATCCATATATCATATCATGAACCACTGATCATTATCATAATCCTAAGTCCTGAGGACTACAATTATTATTAAAACAATTATTTATCTAGATTTAAATTGCACTTAAAACAATTCCATGTTTTTAAAACAATTCATAATCATATCATTAACAAGTATGATCCATTCTAATTTCATCTATATCCATTCTAATCATTAATAGCATTGCTATATCCATTATAACACATTCCATTTACTTGGATCATCTATATCCATTTCTAATGACTGATTATGATCATATCATTACAAGTATAGAGAAGACAGAATGAAGTCTTAAAACAAGTTTAAATGTCATAGTAGAAGAAGAGTTATTGTGCTTGAAGATAAATCTACGTTCACATTAAATTGATCATAGTTCATCATATATCATATCATTATCGTCACTCATCATCAATTCATCAGTCATCTATCACATAATTTTCAAGATAATTAATTAGTCCATTCAATTGATCATCATACATTTCACATACAATTATCATGATTATCCAATAAACAAGAAATCATCATCTTATCATTATCATCATTCATCATCTACGTCCACATACTAATTCATGACAATGCAATTAAACAAGAAACATACATATAATTCATGATAATCACCATCTAATCACCATATAATTAAATTCAAATAACATATTACATACTCAATAGTAGAAGTTTTCAAATTCAATATTTAAAGTTTAATACAATAATAAAAGTTTCTAATTTTGCACAACCCTCTTTTTCTTTAGAAACTTCTACTCTACTCCTCTTCCGCAATGGCTTCTTCCACTCTGGCTGCAGTTCTTTCCCCCACACCAGAAATAACCCCTAAACTTATGAGATCTTCTGCAGCACTGTCCAGATTTTTTAAAATTCTTTCCTCTTGATTTGTTGCATCTCCATGCGACAGCAAATTTGGATCAGCAGCTACTTTTTCTTTGAACAAGATGTCAGGGTCAAGACCATGCTCTTTAATTATCCGCTTTAGTGTATTGTTTTGTTTGTTAACCAAAACAATATTTTGCTTCATATTTTTTGCAGCGGATAAGTTGTTCTTTGCTGTTTCCAAGTGAACTTGCAAAACCTTCGCCTGACTCTTCAAATTTTCATATTTCAACTGCACAAAAAGAGTAATGTCAATTCAAAATATTAATGTAAATTCAAAATTTCAAATTAACAAAAACGATTGTTTGAATGTAATAGTACTTACAACTGCTCTATCTCTTTCGGCATTTGCGATTGATACCAAATCCTTGTCCTTTGACCATTTGTTAAAATATGCCTGGGCCTCGGCACTAATATTTTCCAATCTGTTTAGTGCCTTATCTAAAATGCCATCTTTATAGTTGTTGTTAAAAGTGATAGTCCCACATTTTGCTTGGGTAAATAAGGAATCCATCTTTGCAGGGTGATTCTGGACTGCAACGTATAAACTGTCCCGTTGCCAATAATTTTCATAACGACTAATAATCTCATTGATAAGAACTTTTGCCCTTCTCTCCCATTCTATTAGCTGTTGGATTTGAGGAACAATAAACTCACTGACATGGGATTGACAATCATTACCAAGTAAGTTCTCCAAAGGATAAGGTGGAAACTCTTCACTATCTGATTCTGATGCAGACGATCTTGCTGGAGAAGTGTGGGGGCTTTCACCAAGATCAACTGCTATGTTTCTTTCTTTGGGTGGGCTGATCCTGTTTTCGAAAAAATAAATCAAGATTTAGATAAATAAATTTAAATCAAAATGTAATTAAAAATTGTAAAGCATATTAAAATTGAAATTTGAAGTATACCTGCTGCCCTTGAATCATCTCGCGGGTATCCAAAAAACCAGTTGGGTCATTGCTATCAATGCCCAAATAATCTTCGTCTAAATTTATATTGTTCAAAACAGATATGCCCGTTACACTGGGCAAGCCACCAAGTGAGAGAGTTGGAATACGAAACGAGGAGTCAAGGTTTAGTGTCCCACTGGGGGCCGGAGCAAAAGTCATGCGTTTACCAATGGTCTTTTTCACTGTTCCTTTGGTTGGCATTTTAAAAACTAATGGTTGAGTTGGTGTCGCTGCCGTGGTTTGATCATGAATGACATGCGCTGTAAAGTAAAAGAAAAAAAAGAAAAATATTAAAACAATTCAAAAGTCAAAACTACGAAATTAAACGTACTATAGAAAAGTTGTACCTTGTTGTCGAGGGGTTGTTTTTCTCGGTGCTACTGGTGGCCATGTAGGAGTTGTACTCAGTGGTTGTTCAGAAGATATCAATGCAGGCGAATGTATGGAGTGAGTTGGGGAAGAAGGTTCCAAAATCCCTGCAATTCATCAATATTAAATGTTCAATTCATTTGGTTAAAATATAAATTGAAAAATAAATCTGCAACTTTGGAATTTGTAAATAATATATGAGAATGGATTACTTCTCTGGCGTTTAACGAGTTCAAACTGTTGAGGGTTTGGAGAGGAGTGAGCTTCCATTTCAGATTGGGAGTCCCCCAAAGCCTCTGCGTGTAGTTGGCCTCTTCCTCTCGACATCTTTTTTTTTCGGGGAATGGCTTCAAGATATCTTCTCTGCAAAACATTAAAATCTAAGATTTAATAAATGTGCACTGTAATGAAGAAAATTGTAATACAATTACAAACTAAATAGTTTATACCTGCTGTTCTTCAAATGGAACTGATAATTTCTTCAAAGCATCATCAGAGCTAGTAGGAATTTCATTATGCTTTTAAATTTAAAAGTGCCTCATAGTAGAAGCCGAGGAGATAGTTTGTTGAATATATGAAAGGTTTATCTGAGACTTTTGAATTGGCTATGTCAGTTCTTATTTTTTTCGATAGAAATGTGCACCAATCGAATTTTCGTTTTGTGATAGTGGCACAAATGTATGCAATGGCCCAATTTGGTATATCTGTTTGGCGACCCTGCAAAACAATTCTGGCTTGAAAAAATGAAATGAGTGCAACAAGAAAGTGATGTGCAATTGATTGTGTATCTACACCACGTCCGGATTTATTGACATGGGCTGCAAATGTGAAACAGTGAAAATTACTATAAATTTATAACAAAATTGTATCAGAGTGAAAAACAGAATAAAAAATATGAATTAAAATGAATTATACTTACAATCAAAATGGAAAACCGTACGTTGATTCGAGAAATTTCTTGTCATCTTCCGTGAGTGTTGCCTTGGTTGTCACAGTTGGTAAATTTCTGATAGGAAGGCCCGTAAACCGATGTATGTCATTTGGTTCAATAGTGAACTGGAACATTTGGCCATCGTTCAGAGTAACATAAAATATACCGTCCTCTGAATTGTAGCATGACAGAAGGTAATTCAAAATATCCGGAATTGTTTCGAAATGGGGCATATTAACGAGCCCTGTAAATTCACACGCTTCCATTATAGCTTGAATATTCTGAAGACATCTTTAAAGCCGTATGGATGTGAGGGCATAAGGGATTCCTGTAGGTGATCTTGGCAATCGATTGAGTTGGATTCTCTTGATTTTCTTCCTGAACTTGCAATTGGGAAGCATGTGAAGTCGACATTATATTTTCTTCCTGTAATTGCGTCTTTGACAAAGATTTAGACCTGCAAAAATTTGAGAACGGGAAAACGTAAACGAGAAAATGAGCGGCATAAGGGTATTTATAAGCTAAATATGTGCGTCAATGTCCCCTCTATTGACGTGCGTCATTTGCTTCATACTGACGCGCGTCAATAGGAAGCTTTAATTGACGCGCGTCATCTTGTTCGGTTGTCGCGCGTCATCTATTTCCTTTGTCGCGCGTCAATTGAATGTAGTGTCGCGCGTCAATTGAATGTAGTGTTGCGCGTCAATTGCTTTCTGTAGTGTCGCGCGTCAATTGAATTTAGTGTCGCGCGTCATTTAGTTACAGTGTCGCGCGTCAATAGAGAACGATGTCACGCGTCAATAGAGGGGCGATGTCGCGCGTCAATACAGGATGATGTCGCGCGTCAATAGCGGACAATGTCGCACGTCAATAGATTACAGTGGCGCGCATCAATAGAGGATACAGTGTCGCGCGTCAATAGAGGACAGTGTCGCGCGTCATTTAATTACAATGTCGCGCGTCAATAATTACAGTGTCGCGCGTCAATATATAATGTGTCGCGCGTCAATTGTCGAACAGTGACGCGCGTCAGACTAGAATCGTAAAATGTCACGCGTCATTACGATCTAGTGTCGCGCTAGTGTCGCGCATCATCACTAGCTATTGTCGCGCCAGTGACGTGCGTCGTTACGGACTACTGTTGTCTCGCGTCGCTGATGGAACCTTGAAAAACCAGGCGAAAATTTTGTTTTTTGAATACTGTCAAATTCACCTTTCGCTGAAACTGGTTACGGGGATATTCGCCAGGTATTTTCCACCTTCAATTTTATAGGGGTGTCTTAAAATGAACCCTGGCAAGTGTATGACTTGTCAGCAGAACCAAGTCTGAGCATACTTTCCCATTCTGGCCAGGTTTGCTACATCCATTGGCCGATTCCTATCCCCTTTCGAAGTGTTGTAAGTATTTTGATGGATTTCATTACAGGTCTTCGGCCTGGTGGCCATATCAAGAACATCATATTTATAGTAAATAGAAATTGGTAAAATGACAAAATATCAATCACAACTTTATCTCAATCAAATCAACAAGATCATTTTTAATTTATACCTCAACTATGGCATCATCAGAATGTTCTTCCATTAGATATTCAAGTCCAAATAGTCACATGTCTGAACAACATATGATGATACACCATGATCAAACAGTTTATACAGCATCCACATACACACACAACATGTCTCTAATAATCATCATTCATCATAATTGGTTCACACTCAGCAATAACTCCTATGCACTAGTTATCTACCCTCATACTGATGGGTAGATAAAGATTCATGAACATGTGGATAGAGGGTTATCTTCGTAACTATGTTGCATTAGTATCAAAAAGGTGTCAAAGTTGCTATTATTTGGGCACTACATCCCCCTCCCCTTAGACATGACTTCTATTGGAAGTCACTAGAAAAAATGTGGAAACTGAAGCATTGTATAAGGTATCATCCTCCCATGTAGCTGCAGATCTCATCATATTTGTCCGTTTGGGGACCCAGACCTATCAAGCTCTCTACCTCGAAGGCCAGGAGGGTTGTGATCTAGGATAGAATGGGCTCCACCATCACCTACCCCTGGTCCTGCACCTACAAATATTCAGTAATCTAACACATGAGAAGGATCTGTAACATATCTCCTAAGAACTAAAACATGAAACACATTTGAGGTATGCGGGACAAGCTGGTGGCTATGCTAGACTGGTCAGCCTTAAAGGACAGATATTGCTCCAAGATCTCAAAAGGACCCACAAATCTATGATTCTTAGAACCTTTTCTATAACAGATAGGAGAGTCTTATGTGGCCTGACATCTGAAGAACACCTTCTTGCCCAATCAAGACTACACAATGTCTTATACTGTATTTGCATGAAATTCTTCTTCTTGGGACTGTGCCATTGTAGTCTTGTCTGATCAAGTTACCACCTACTTCCATGTCCTAGGCGAGGTTGGATTTAGTGCCAAGAGATACTTGAATCCGAGAGAGGAGATCCTAGGAAAGAGGTGTCCTACACTCTCTGCCATACAAATCCTGAAAGAGGTACCATGCCAATAGAACTATGAAGTCTATTATTATAGGAAAACTCCACCAAGTACAGGTAATCTTCCCAGCTAGACTGTAATGATCCATGACGTACATCTCAGCATGTCCTCTAAAACCTTTGATTCACCTTTTTGTCTACCCATCTTGTCTCAGGGTGATATGTTGTGCTAAAATTGATTATATCATGCCTAAAAATAAAGCTATAAATGGTAGTCCAGCAAATAATGAATGTGTATAAGTGGATCACGGTCACAAATAATCTTCCACAAAATCCCATGTATTCTGACAATCTCATCTAAATTTATACTTGGGTTCCACCAACTCTGGCACTTGCTATAGGTGAGTCTTCACTAGTGAAAAAATGAGAACAGCTTTTGTCAATTTATCAACTATGACCATGATGGAATCATTGTGATATCTTGACATAGGTAACCCAACAATGAAATCATGGAGATGGTGTCCCATTTCCACTCCGGGATAGCATGTGACTAAGAGAAGGCCATTCTGGATGGTGATGTTCAACCTTCACTTTCTCCCGGACACTTTCAACTTTGAAGACAAAATTAGGCGGACATCTCTACATTATTCCTCCCCAACGGATATAACTATCTCAAAGTAACATGTGCATCTTCTTACCCTCAGATGGGTTGAATAGGATGCACAATGGTCCTCAAAAATCATTTTAGGCGAATCCACCCTCTCTAGAAAAGACATAAATTACCTCTATGTCTGAGAATACCATATACTTCAAATCAAAACCATCAAATTTCCCCTTAAGGGGTCTCTGAGGACTCAATGCTCTTTTATTTTTAAAGGTATAGAAGCTAATATAGTTGAAGGTGATCTAAGATCCTGCTATGCAAATCTGTGCTCAGGATGGTATCCATAACCACATGTCTATCATTTCATCTCTGTAGCATCTTAACCACATTCTCCTTCCCCTTTACATGTTCTATCTCCATATCATACTCACAAAGAAATCCATCCAATATCGTTGAGGGAGCATTAAATTGGGTCTATGAAGAGTTGGTAAACTCAAAGGTGATCTTTCCTGATGTGAACCTCTTTCCAAGAAGGAAATGTCTACATAGTAACCAATTTGTGCACACTACTGCAACTCAAGTTCATGATTTGGATATGTTAAGTTGTAATCCTTGAGTGTTTGTGAGACTATATAAATCCATACTCTATCCTGCATCAATACACCACCCAAGTCCTACTAATGATGCATCTGTAAAAATGAATAAACTCCCAAGTGGATATCAGAACTGCAAGAATTGGTGTTCATGGTGAGGCATTTCTTTAGTGTTACTGAAGGCCTACTCACATCTATCTGACCAAAAAAACTTCTTCCCTTTCCACTGAAGGGAAGTGATGGGGTGCGCAATCTTAGAGAATTCCTAAACAAACCTCCTATAGTAACCTACTAATCCCATGAAGTTGCGCACCTCAGTCACCGTAGTGGGTTTAGGCTAATCCATAATAGCTCTAATCTTGGAAGGATTGACTGTGATACCTTCCCCAGAAATGATATGACCCAAATATAGTACCTCAGTTTGAAAGAATGCACACTTCTCCAAGTTCACATAAACTTGCTGCTCATGAAGACACTGAAGAACCTGGTGAAGGTTCTTCTCATGCTCCTCATGTGTACGTGAGTAAATCAAAATTTCATCAAGGAACATGAGCACAAAGCGATCTAAGAAAGGTCTTGAACACCCCATTCATCAAGCTCATAAACACTACGGGGGAATTCATCAAACTAAAAGGCACCACTGTGAACTCATAGTGGCCATATCTCGTACGAAAGGCAATCTTATGAATATCTTCCTCAGTGATCCTCAGTTGGTGATATCCTGATTTAATATCTATCTTAGAGAAATATTGTGGCCCCCTTCATCTGATCAAATAAATCATCAATGCATGGAAGGGGGTAATGATTCTTGATCGTTACCTTGTTCAAAGCTGGCGGTAATCAATACACAACTATAAGGATCCATCCTTCTTATTCACAAAAATCACAAGTGCATCCCAAGGGGATACACTAGGACAAATTAGGCCTTTCTCTAGAAGGCCCTCTATCTATAACTTGATCTCAAATCTCAAGGGTGGTCATCCGATAAGGGCTCGTGAAATAGGCTCTGCTCCCGGAACCATATCTATGTGAAAAGCTATCCTCATGTGGGGGTGGTAAAAGCTCCCCTATAAATACTATCAGAAAACTCTCTCAAATCAAAATGGGATGGTCATCCAGTGATGGTCCACTAGACCATCCTCTGATAGATCACTAACTATAACAGCATACATCTGACAACCCCATCCGCACACACCGTTTAAGCTGCATAGTGGAGATGGTGCAAATGGAAATGGGTCTCCTGACCCCTACTATCACTGACCTCCACCCCTAGATCATCTGCACACTGATATAGTCTTTTGGTAATAATCCACTCTAGCTCTATGTGTAGACAACCATAATCCATCCCCAAGATGACTCCATAAGACCCCAAAGGAAGGATATGAAGATCCGAGGTACTTGGTGAAAGGTCCCAAATCCACTGAACACACTACTTAACTAAGGAGTATACTAGAGATCTTGGCTCCAAAAGCCATCTCAACATCCCAACTATTCTCCCTGCCTAACTAGTGTCAGCCTACATCACTCTACTAAAAATGGGACAATAAAAGAATCAGAAGAACCAAAATCAAACAAAATGGAGGTATTGAATGCCTCCAATGATGCTACACTATATGTCTTAATCACTGTACTTTGGTGCTCTGCATGGCAATTCTCAACCGTTGCATAAAAGTGATGTGCTTTTGCCCCATGTCACCAACAGTTGGCTCTCAAATCGGGGTCTTACCCTTATTACTATGGGTTATGAGGGCAATCTCTCAAAATGTTTGGGTAACACCACACCCAAAACAATCCCCTGGTCCTCTCCGTTGTGTAAATACCTCCTGGTCCCCCTGGTACTCTAGAGTCTGTGAATATGTGGATCTTGATGATCTGGTTGGACTGCTTCTTAGGCACCTCTGCTAGACTAAGCTCTACTGTTGACCATAGGTGAACCTAATGTGTCCTAAGAGGGGGCCCCTAAGAGGAGGCCCCATACTCTAACCTCTATGTGCATCAAACCTCTATGGAGGTCTATAAGGTGGGTGGGACTACTATTGCTATTGTTGCTACTATGGTCTAAAAGATGACTGTGTTGAACCCTTTCCACCACAAGGAAGAGGTACTAACCCCCTCAATTTGTTGTCCTACATCTGCTGTATGCGACTCTAGACTTGGTCTCTAGCCTGTTGGGTCCTTCCCCGAGTCTCCTCTGCTATATAGGCCTTCTCGACAACCTCTTCTAATGTTTCTGGACAATGGATCCTAACGACACCACCCAATGTCTAGATTAGACCCCTAGATGAACCTATGGATCCATACCTTGGCTCATCCTGCAATGTAATCAACATACTGGAGTAGATCCAGAAATCTACTCTCATACTTAGCCACTGTAAGAGATGCCTGCCAGAGGTTATGAAACTCATCTATCTGCTACTATATGAACTTCCTTGACAAGTATCTTCTCCTGAAACACTCCTCAAAGAGCTCCCAGGTAACTGTCCCAGAATCAACATGGAGCTTCTACTCCTCTGTCTTCCACCACACTCTTACTCCATCTCTAAGTAGATGAATCGAACATGAGCTTAGGTGTTGCTAGAACTAAGGAAAGAGCTTAGAGCACCCGCTCAAGATCACTAACTAGGCCTCTACCTGAAATCCACCTGTGTCACAAGAATAATGTGATGGTCAAAGCTTCATGATCTCCTTGATGTGATTTGCAGCTGTGGTCTGATGGCCTCTAGGCCTCTCTTTGTGCTCATCCCTAAGCCTAGGGCTCCAAGACTTCTCTCTATGTCCCAAAACTTGGTAACCCTATCCCCTCTATGGTGACTCTACTCTAGCTGACTCTACATGGAAATTCTCTCCTCCATGCTCTTCACTGGGTCAAGGAGATACATGACCCTCAATGGAAGTGATGCTATCATGTCTGGTTGCATGCCCTCCAACTGATCCTTCGTGTAGAGAAGCATTAACATCCTGAAGAGTCTGTAAGATCTGTGGTAGGATGGCTGCTACAACATGCTCTGGAGGTGGTATACCTAGGTCTATTTGAAAAGTCTCCTCATCTTGTATGTGCATCCTACACAGAGAAACACTAGAGTTAGTTTATTTTTCTAAGTTTTATTTAGTTTCTATGTTTACTAAAATATGTAATTTCTAGATTTAAAAGTGTGTTACGTTTAAGGTTCATGTCTCAAGTTTTCTAGTGTACGCAATGGCCCAACATTTTGAACCATTGCTCTAATACCAAGTGTAACGCTAGCTGAAACAACCCACTTGAGACCCAAGAACAACCTAGGATTAGTTAGGAAAATAATGGAATAAATTTTTTTCTTTAAAAGAGTCTATAACAAGGTTAGAAAACAACAATTGTCACTAACAAGTTTCAAATCAATTCTAATCCACTAGAATATACTTTTCTTTTATTAACAATTATTAGAGGTCACAAGGTCCCAAAATTTAGGGTTAGAAAGTTCAATTAGGTTCAAAGGGTAATTCCTCACCATACCCACTCTCTAACAGGATTTAAAGATTCAACTTGATTTTTCTCAAAATTAATGCATTCAAAAATTCCCCAAACCATTTCCATTGGGTAGTAAATTTCCTCACCTTTCTAGTGATATAAATAAGTCCTAACTCCTCATATTTTTCAAGTTATGGTTCGGTGGGCCTTGGGGTGAAAATTTTCCCCAAGAGTGGGCCTGTGGGCCCAAGGGAGAAAGTTTTCCCCAAGGACGGGTCTGCGGGTCGCGGAGAGAAATATTTCCCCATGGCAGGTCTGTTGGCCATGGGGAGAGATTTTTCTTGGGGGAGGAGTTAGGTCGGTGGGGCCATGAGAGACGTTTTGGGAAATTCCCAAGTGTGGTGAAAATCCATCTTTGCACCCACGCTCCCACGAGCCCACAAGGGACACGTGGCATCTCCTAAGTTAACGCAGGGAAAGCGTAGTTGTGGGGATAAAAGAGTTTTAACTCCTTGAAGGGAGAAAATAGTAGAATTAACCCGTGCTTCTGTCGACACCTTGCAATGTGATGTGGTAGCTCTTGATTGGCTCTGAGCTGGTGGGCCGTCGAAGAAAAATTAGAAATTTTTCACAAATTTTTCCGAAAACGCAAAAAGTAGAAAGGAACCTGCTCCTCCGCTGATACCTCACGATGTCACGAGGCAGCTTCTAACTAGCTGAGGGGCAGCCCCTCTACCAACGCCTTGTGGTCTAACATGGCAACCTCTGATTGGCTTCTGGCCAATGGGGAAAATTTATAAAAAAATTCCAAATTTTTTTAATCTCTAAGGGAAAATTTAGACCCACGTGCCCGCCAAGAAAAATTTTCACAAATTTTGTTTAACAGTTAGAATTATTAAATTTTTTTACACCAACAGAAGAAAAACTTTATAAGGCCATAACTTTTGATAGAGAGCTTAGTTTTAGGAAAAACGAGGACTTTCTGGAAATCTCTCGATGTCCTCTTTACATAGGATTCATTAAATTTTTATTTTGATAAAGTTTAAGGATTCAATTTCGTGAAAACATTCTACAGGCTTTTACATTATGAACTTGTAAATTTTAACTTATAAAATTTTGTTCAAATTTGTCTTTCTTTCTCCTTCAACATGTCAAACAGACATGGAGGTTTCCATTATGAAAGTGTTAGGATAGATTTCAATTGTAAAATTGTTGGATTGATTTGCATTTTGAAAATTTACATCTATTGACAACAAAACGATTGTAAGAGGGTTGATCTCATTTTTGCTAAGTTTTCTAAGAATTTCCTTAAGTATTTTTGTCCAATTGGATTCATTCAGGGAATACTAATTCAATTTAATCGTTTAGTTTTCTATTTCATTATTGTAGGTTCGAACAGTGCATTTTTGGATAATGTATTTTCCAGTATGAAAATACAAAATAGAGATCAAATTTTAAAGGATCTATTTTCCATTTTCATCTTCCAAGTATTAGGATTCATTCCAATTCTAATCTAAAACATTTATTTGATTCAATTTAACTATTAAAAAGCTAGATTACATCTCTAATTTCCAATTTCACGTATTTAAAAAGACAGAGTATTACACTTCCTTCATGTACGCATTTCTTTAATTCAAACAGATATTTCAATTACATTTAAAATATCATATTCAATACCACAATGTATTATGAGAAAGGTAGTACATCAGTTATTGATTCTGAAATTCAACTTTACAAAATATGTATCCTTCTTTCACAATCTTTCCAAAAAAAAAGAAAAAAGAGTATAACTCTTTTACATTTCAAATTTCAACTTTCATTTTCAATACAAAGTATCTTTCCATTAAAAATAATATACATATCATCCACTTCAAAGTGGAAAAGGGTTACAATAAGATTTCATTTCACAAGGGACTATTGAAATGTTTTTTTCTCATCTCTAGAACAACAACATGCATATATCTCATTCTTCCAAATTGTGATCACAACAAGAGTAGGGGAAAGACAATGCTCTCCACCCAACCAAGACATCCAATGAAGAGGAGAAGCCATCCTTCTTCATTGGCCCCCGAGCCCCAACCACAATGCAATAAAAGATGTGATCCAACTCATGGCAACAAAAGGCTTCCACAAACACACAAGCAACATTTTCACAATAAAAACATAGTCCATAAAAATAGAATGTAGTTTAAAACTACATTAAAGCATGACAAACATTACTAAGGCTTCATCAA
The DNA here is from genome assembly GCA_019776745.2 of Taxus chinensis. Taxonomy (NCBI): domain Eukaryota; kingdom Viridiplantae; phylum Streptophyta; class Pinopsida; order Cupressales; family Taxaceae; genus Taxus; species Taxus chinensis. The sequence continues at coordinate 210,012,601 of CM034157.1, forward strand.
GCAAGCCAAAGGAGCAAGAAACTATGGGGGATGCTTCTTATGCCTCCCAAAATGGGAAATGGGTATCACCACCTAAATTACAAACCACAAAAATATAGTATATCAAAACCCTGACATTCCTTATGCCTCCCCAAGTACCCCTTATTCCTCACATTTCCTTATGCCTCCCCAACCTCTTATGGCACCCCATAATGAGTAAAGAAATGCAAGCTATTTCTTTGTAAGGTGGAACCCAAATCCAAACTCCCTCCACCCTTATACCTCCCTAAAACACACTTGTACCTCCCACAAAATAAACCCCATAGTCTTCTCCTACACCATTCCTAGGCCATCTACCCAACAACCCACAAACATGCCAAAACATTCACACATTAACATTTACATTCATAAAAGAAGAGAATTTCAAGAGCCAAGCTCTTACCTCTCCATGATGGAGTTTCCCAAGTTCCAAACAATATTTGTTTCCAAGAAAACAATCCAGAAATCCACCAAACACAAGCATTCAACAATCTTCAAACTTCTCGAATAGTAAGAACTCCCAAAAAAACAATGAATTTGCCCAAGAATGAAGTCTCCAAAGTGAAGTAACCCAAAACAAGGCAAGGAATTTGAATTTTATAGAAGAGGGAAGAGAAGAGGATGAGGTGGATCCATGTAGGATGCCACATCACACATCCTCAACCCCAACCCCAAAATTCAACTTCATTCTCCAATGCATAATAAATAGGTGGGTGAAAAATATGACAGTTTACTTACATACTCAAATCCAACCCACACCCCAAAGGACTGAAATTAAACCATGTAAGAAAAGTGCAATTAAAACTTACAATTTGACTTACACAAATGCATTATAAAAGTCTAAAATCAACCCTCCAACCATAGGTATGGTTGGTAAATGAGTTTAAGAGGTATGGGACAAGTTTAACTTGTCCCACAAGCCTCCAAAATCAGCCTTCAAGGACAAATTCGAATTTCGAAGAAGATGAAGTGTTTCACACTCAAAATTTTACTTACACATCACTTACACATCTCTTACAACACTTTAAATCTAGACCAAAAACTCTATATTAATTACTTATGAAATATTTTAATTAATTAACTTAACAACATGATTACTCATAATATTACACACCATTTAATAAATAATGAAAGGGTCAATGCACCACACAATAAACACATGCAAACATAACAAAGGGTCCAAATAAAAACATACACATAACCCCTTGGTCACATTTAAAATTGGTTTCCCCCCCATGGGAACCCCTAACAAAACAACCACACACAAACAATACAAGTTGCCATGGTGACCTTGTTGAATTCATCTAGAATTCCAATGTGGTTGGTCTCCAATCCCCCGATGTTTGTTGTGATATTTTAACCTGCAAAACACAATACCTCCTTCGGCCTTGTGGCCATATCAGAACATCCAAAATAATATAAATAAAATTTTAAAATCATCTAGATATATGAATCACAACAACATCCAAGCAACCAACAAGATCATTTACAATTTTACTCAACAACTATATCATCATAAAATAATTTCCATTTCTAGGTCTACTCACAATATCCAAATATCACATGTCTGAACAACATCCATAATATAACCATGTCAAACAGTATATAAACATCAATATCCAAAATGTCTCTAATAATCATCATGCATCATAACTGAATCAAGTCAACAATAATCCATGATCTAACATCTACCATCATACTATAATAAAGTTCATAATCATGTCCATAATATAACCAATAATATCATGATCAATATCAAAAGGTGTTAAAGTGAAGTGGGCACTACACTTTTGATCTCTTCAGCCATGATTTTCTTGTTACATTTTGAGTGATGTCCCATGTATGAAACCAACATTTCATGGTCTTTATTTTGTATGCACACTTGCTTGTTTAACGTTTTTATATCGCATGATTTTTCTACTAGCACATAATACTAGCAATCTTGTTTACATGTCCTTTGGTTTCAACCATGCACATTCCCTCCCCCTATAGGGATACAGTTTCATCTTAGCATCAGGTCCTCTCTTTGGGCTGCATTCTTCTAGTGACGTTGCATCGACCTTAAATGAGGGCGACATACATTGGGTGAATAATTCACCCCATACAAAATATTATAGCTACAATTTAGACATGCACATTAAACAAAGATTATAGTTACAGAAACAACATAGAATCTGACTTGGGTCCTGATTTTAGCAAAGACTCCAGTGCTTAGATACAAACACAAGTGTATGAACACTCTTGACCTCTCTACGGTGCTTATGGCTTAAGGTAAGATACATGCATTTTATGATATCCAAAAAGTTCATAGAAGTTCACATAGTAGTTTTCATATAATAGGAATAGTCCTCATGCAATCAGAATTTATTCTTTCTCCATTTCTACACCGAATAATTATGGAACTAATATGGTACAACTCAGGATAACACATATCAAACCATCTGTAGTGGTGTATAAGTGGGGAAGTAGTCATGGAATTTGAGTAAAACTAGACCTCTCTCTTAAAGAATCTTCTTTTGTGGTGTGAAATTGCCCAAAAAATTCACTCTTGGCATTATATCACTAAAAAGCACATTCAACACTATAGTTTCAAAACATTTTCTATCCTTATACACTCATGATCATCTAGTGCACACTTTAATTTTACTACTTTTTCACACTTTTACATACTTTTACAAAGTTTTCATAATACATGACTTTGATTACTCTTTCAATATTCTTTTTTAGGTCCTTCCTTAATATGCAAAAAAAATCATCCCTACATAAAGCACGACATTAGGTGCAACATGGTACAACACAATACATTTCAACCCTTGTGTCACTTCCTTTTTCTTAGCTTCAAAACTTCATTTTTATCAATACAAAATTTCACTTGTCTATTTGGCACATTATCGCCATCACAATCTACATAGTTATCAAGTACACATCTTTTATTTACTTTATGTTATCGATTATTGACTCAACAACATAAAGTGGGGGAAAATGTAGAAAAACAATAAGGAGCTTCATTAAATTTCTAGTTCCTAAATCATATTGTCATTTATATGATTCCTAAATGAGAAAACTAGTAATTGACCAATATCTTTGGTCACTTTGCTAAGTTTCTTTTCTTCTTTCTGGTCTTTTACACCCTATATCCCAATCGGCACTTTACTTGCTTATCTTTTATGACTCTAGACACAAGTTTCCAAATAGGACACAAACACCCAAGCACACTCGTCCTTCTAGGTGCCCCTAACCCTTTTATATCTTAATTTATTCTTTTGGGTCTCTTTTATCTTTTGGTAATCGTATTTTCTTATGAGTCTTTCTTCTAGTCGTCAACTACAAAATTTAACCAAAGGAATAATATAAGCACAAAGTTATGTGACCAAAGTAAAGGACCTCACTCTAAGAATCTATTATCATCACCTAAAGATGCATCCAAAGGCATTTATGAGCATCAAATGCATTCATCTAGCATCCATTCAAGGCACAAAAAACTGTATTTTTATACATACATTACATAGAACATCAGGAAGTTCATTTTTTCCATCCACATATCTATCTACATTACTACATCTATCTATCATCCACTATTAAGTTCACTTGCACAAGGGATTCCTAGTGCATGATTATATCATACAATCATTAGAACTACATGGATTTTGAGATGTAGTGCAACACTCATTCATAATTTCATGTTCAATCAGGTGACCACTGAGATCAATCTAACTCCCCATATTACATATTTATTTTTTTGGATTTGATGTAGTTTGAGGTCTTTACATGTGAACATCTCTTTGTAGGTTAGTAGTACATTCTGTAAACTAGGTGCGACATACAAGTGGCCAATAATGACTACCAACGACACTTGTGCAACACCAAAAAATTAGGTTCTGACCATATGCAGACTCTAGTGCCCAAGCTCCCTTGACTTACTCCAGGTGCCCTAGTCTAACCTCATTTGAAAGCTCTAACTTTACAGTGCACATTTTTGAAATTCTTCCTTTCCTATTCATTAGTTTTCCAACCCAAATCAGTTCCAAGAAAAGTGTTAAATTAGATAAGTCCTTTACTCTCTATCATGTACTTAGGGTTTCATATTTATTATCTTATTTACTTGTATCAATTATGTACTTTACCATTTATTTATCATATGTAACTCTATAAGTAGGGTTTAACATAAATTCTATTTTTTTAAAATCAGAAACAAAAGTTTTAAATTGTAAATGATTCAATGGTTAATCTAAAGATGTTAATTTGTAAACACCAATAGCAACCTAAAGAATATTGGTAATAAAACACAAAGGAAACTAAATACAGAGCTTGGTCATTCATTTCATTTCTAGAGCATGACATTTTCTCCATGTTTGCAATAAAGGTTGATTGTTAAAAAAACTATAAGCATTTTATGCACATGGTTTATTAGGTATAAAGATGTGAATGCATATTTGTCTAATTTATTTTTTATATTGGTCCTATAAGTGTGAATTAAATTATGTATGTTCTATGATTTTTTTTTTAATTAATGGTAAAGGTTTTTTGAATGGGGCCCTACCCAAGAACAAAAAGGCCTGAAGCCCATATACAATGATTAATACCAAAATAAACACAACAGAATTAAGATGCAAGGCAATAATAAAAAATCAACACTTGCACATCACCAGTGCATCACCAAATAAAAATAATTGCAATCAACCCAAAGCCAAAGATTATGATATGAGATTCATATGATATTCCCTAATGAGTGAATCTTAGAAGATTTTTCTAGTTTTGGACAATTGTCCAACAATTGTCCAGTCATCCTTGTTAATCTCAGAAACAATGTTAGGATTGCACGAGAGGAGAATGCCTAAAGAGGAAATCGGTCAAAAAATAGACCTAGCTTGAGAAGAGGTGATTTTCCTTTCCTTGACCACCTTATAAGAGGCCTTGGAAATATGTTTCATTGATTCAATAAGAGGAACCTGAGGTGGGATAAATAGGGTAATAGACCACCCGAGAGGAGCTCGTTTCATTAGTGGAAGTAGGAACAAGATCAAATGAGATATTACTGGGTAAATGAGAAGGGAGAGAATCCTTCTGCCAAGCTGGATTGGCTCCTTTTTTCTTTGAACACCCACAATCCTCCATCACATGTCAATTTTAAAAAAAATATGTGACAACAAAAATCCAACCTTTCATAATCCTTTTTTTGGGTCCATATTTTATCACCAATGTAGATTTATGTTCTCGGGAAGGTCCAAGGAGAAGTCTAAATCTACCAAGATTCTGGCATATGTAGTATGCAACTTCTAGGCATTTGCATCGTCATATTTTTCAAAGGCCCCCAAATTATTTCTTATTCGCTATGAGGGGATAAACACATTAACCATTAAATAAGATGCAATATTAATTAAATTAATATAAAAAATTATAACAACATTATACCATGAAATAATTAAAATAACAAAGACACACATATTTAATGTGGAAAACCCCAAAGGGGTAAAAATAATTAAAATAGATGATTCCATTAACTAAAAAACATAATTTACTGTCCAACTCTCCCTCCGTACTTCTCTCCATGAATTCACATGTGAATTAAATAACATGATCCATGACCATATTTATTTGACCCCACAAGTCATGAACCATGTTAAGTGAATGGGATGATTTATAAAAAGTACACCGATTTAATACCATTGTTAATTAATAATAAATTAAACATAAACAAACTTAGTTTATATTAAATAATTAATAATATAACTATTCTTAAATTATTTAATTATAAACTAAAGTTTATAGGCACTTAATATTACGTTCTAACACTCCCCCTTAATATTAAGTGGGGAACTATATGCCAACATTACATGTTTTTACAATGGGATTTATAAATTCATAAACCATTAGTGAAGGTTTAGACTAGCATATCACTTTTGAAGGATTTATAACACCTTCATCATGCTCAACTTACCTTTTGGTATAAAAGGATTTGGAATCCATAAATTAGTAGTGAATGATTTAGGCTAAGCATGATTTGTGAGACTACATCTCACAGTTTCTCATGGAAAATATCTCAACCAACATCTCTAGGATCCTTTTATAACACAAGGACCTCCTTTACAAAATGATGCAACACACTGTACACCGTAAACTTAGAGTGATAAGTTTATAAATATCATAGGGATCTTTTTACAATGCTTTAAAAATGGAGCAGAAGTATAGAAGAGAAGAAGATATCAACCGGTTGGCCATTAGGAGGTGACATTTCCATGCACACTCCCCCTCAATGGAAACTTTGAAAGGCCAAGAATTACACGAAACTTGTAGAATTTTACAACACACAATGGCTTCATAAACATATCTGCAACTTGATCTTCAATCTAGGCAGTACTGGAGATCTATATCACTGGAGAGAACCTTCTCTTGGATAAAGTGCATATGAATCTCCATATGCTTCATTCATTTGATGATGCACTGGATTCTTAGCAAGAAGAATGCAACTTTGGCTATCACATAGAAGTTGAATACTTTCCTTTAGCTTCCATGTGTATCTCTTCCAACAACCACTTTAGCCACATGGCTTCTTTCACTGCTTCCATTACACTTCTATACTCTACCTCAGTAGAAGAAATGGAGATTGTTGGTTACTTTTTACTGCTCCAAGTAATGACACCTGCACCAAACTTGAATACATATCCAGTTGTATACTTTATATCTAACACAACACCAACATGGTTAGAAACATGATATAAATCATTATTGATTTTACTTTTAACCATCTCTAAACTTTACATTGATAGGCTAAAAAAGAAGTTGTATAACAACTTAAATAAAACATGCTTAATAACTAACCATGTTATATTACCAATATGTTGAAAATTTTCAACATATTAATCATATAAAATAGATATTAGATGAAATCAGTATTGGACATCTCTAATATAAACAGAAAGGCATTCCCAAGTGTCATTTGCTATGCATATAATAATATTTTTAGTACTCACATACTAGTTTAGAAATGCTTAATCAACAACATATATAGCTTCATTACCTATTTTATGCCTTTCAATTTCAGATAAGATAACATATATACAAGAATGACCAAAACATGCTAGAATAATCACATACTAGTATACTCAATTAGATCTAATTGATTTCAAATCCATTAACTAGTCATTAACAATACTTATATTTGATAATTGGTTAAAATTACTTAAAATAAGTAATTAATTTACATAACTAAACAAGATTTGAGAATACTCAAATTGATGATGATCTTTCCATCTTTATCAAGGAGATTAATTGTAACTTCAGGTTCATGACCAAGGCTTAGTAGTATTAAGCGGGCCGCATATGTTAAATACTAACTAAATTTATTAATCAAAGCACATATAATGATATTTGATCAAGGAAAGTAAATAATATAAAGGTATAAAGTGATTTTAAATGGCGGACACGTGTCACAGATCCAAGGGATAAAAGAGGGACACGATGGCGTAATTCCATAGGGATTTCAACCAAATGTATTATGTGGACCTCAAGTCTGTGGAATAAACCGAGTTTCAAATAAAATATTTTGGGTCTAAAGGAGACACATAGAAGGTAAAAGGTAGACATGAGGGAAAGAAGGAAATAATCAAAAAGTTACACATAGGAAAACCTGAAACAAATTAGAAGTTGTCACATGTCAACTTGTTGTTCCTCCTAAGATGCACACTTTTAAATGGCCACAAATTTTTCTCCACGACTCCAAATTAGGAAAAATTGGTCTCGTTGGAAAGGTATCTTTGAGATTCAATCAACATCATTAAATTAAAGAATTTATGGTGTTTTGTTTCAGAAAAAGAGGAAAAATTGTTTAGATATTAAAAATGTAATTCGAGACTCCCAAACACTAGATTAAATTTATTTAGTTATTTGAATCCTTTTGAACCAACTTTGATACCAAGTCATATCCGAGGGATTAAACACATTAACCATTAATTAAGATTCAATATTGATTAGATTAATATAAAAAATATTATAACATGAAATAAATAAAATAGCATAGCCACAACATATTTAACGTGGAAAATTCCAGAGGGGTAAAACCCATGAAAAGAGATAATTCCATTAATTAAGAAACATAATTTACAATCCAGATCTCCCTTCTCAGTTCTCTCCACTACCATTCACATCAGGTGAAAAAAATGATGACGCCACATGAACATATTTATTTGACCCCATGGGTCATGAACATATTAAGTGACGGGGATATGACTTTAAATTGTACACCTTGATTTAATATAAATTAGATTAATTAATAATAAATTAAACATAAACAAACATTTTTTATATTAAATAATAAAAAATATAAATATTCTTAATTATGTAATTATAAAATAAGGTTTATAGGTAATTAATATTGCGTTCTAACATTTAGAATGGATTCAAGCCTCAAGGAAAGATTCATCCCATAGTTGCAAGGGAAGGCACGTGAGTCTTATCTAGATATGCATCGTGTCGAATAAAATTTTTATTAGATCAAATATGGGATACCTGGGCTTAGCCATGAGACCGTATTGATTTCCCTAAACCCAATAGATGTTATTTATAGTCTCACGGTCGTCATTGGATTAAAAAAAACACCTAATTGAGCTTTGGAACATGGATAGTGTTTAATCTTACACTTGATTTTGGGGTTCGATTTTTCTTTGATCCATTCATGAAGTTGAGAGATCTTGGATGAGAAATGGTTGAACCGGAAGATCAGTCCAAGCTTGCAATATTCCTCCTCCAAATCCTGAACCTCATAGAGGATATCATCTTCTAACTTCCACACAGAGGTCTCATTTGTACTTTTTAGGGGTTTTATTTTTCATTGGGAAGAATTAACATGGCCAGCAGTGGCTGCAGTAGTTGTTTTCACTTTGAGAAGGCCATAGCCCCCTGTCACCCATGTCTCCTTCATTAATTTACAGTCTCTAGAGTGTCTAATGGATTTAGTTCCCCTATTTCGTGCCAAGGCGCTCCCACAGTCAATGTCGCGATAGGGAAAGAGGAAGAATCAACCAACATATATATATTAGGGGTGAGATATTCTATGGGATAGAATAAAGGTTGGTATTCAATCAACCTAGACTAATTTTAGTATTTTATGTAGCTTTTGATAGGATATTAGAAACCTTACAAAACTGTAACTTTATTGAATAATGATCTTCATGATTTGACTCAAATTTTGAGCTTTAACACTTGACCAAATTAAACAACTTTATCTTTTCTCAATTATTCTCTTGATATCCTATGATGCTTGAGGTGGTTGCAAGATCATAAATGTGAAAATGTGTAACATAGGGTGTACTCTATGTCCATAAAAAAAGAATTTATATAAAATTTTAAATTGAACTTTTACAAATTTGAAACAGAACAAATCATGAAATTAATACACATTTTCTTTGCCAAAGGAGGAGACCCTTGTCGAATCTCAGAGAGAGAGAGAGAGAGAGAGAGAGAGAGAGATGGACCATTGAAGGATTAAGTTATTGATTCCACAATTTAGAGAAGTAGTTAGAACTATAGAGGGAATTAGGTAGCCAAACACACTAGATAATTATAATTGGGTGTCTCAATGCACAAAAAAGGGTATCACAACAAGATCAAGCTTCAGACCCTTAAATCTTCCACCCACACAACCAAGCCACTATAGATGAATCTAGGTTCCAAATGTATAAGGTGGTGCAAATTTGTACAAGAATAATGTACTATGCCCCCACCATATATTTATATTTACAATTTACATAATGGCCATATATGAATTTTGCATGAAGAAACCATCTTTCCTCCCACATCATGCATTGTAACAGTGCATATGATTTTTGGATGTGCAAAGTCAAAAGGAGAATGAAGAACTCATGCCCTAAAGAGTTTGTACTAAACTATATTAAAATATACTCTATATTATATTCTATGTCCGTAAAATTTTGTCATAAAGATGTAAAATCATATATGTTTCAGAAAATTAGGACTTGGATGCTAGAATGTTTTTGAAATGATAGGTGTTACACTACAGAATTAAAATGAAAGAAATTGTTAATTTTTTCAAACATGTCCATTACATGGCATGATTGTCTTCATGTGTTGTACATGCAAAGCGCATCACGTATGCTCCATACGTGACCATATGTGTTGCTTTGTTCCGAATTAGTTTCCTCAGAGCAATTGTGTCATTATATGGTTTACATTTCTATTGTCGTATTTCATTGAGTGTTACCTAATCTTTTGATTTTGAAGATATATTTTTAAAACTTACATAGGGATTGTCTTTTTTTTTAATATTTTTTTATACTAGATTTTATTATGCCGAGAGGCATCTTCATATCACCAGCTATCACGATATTATATATTATATCTATATATATATATATATATATATTTGAGGAGTCTGATGTCGTGCCCATGAAATTTGAAATTTGTGTGAATAAAAACCATATTCTTAAAAAGCACTTTACTAATTGAAATTTTAATTTGCAAAATTTGTGTAAGTTAATTTCTTTATTATGCCGAGAGGGTACATTTGATGTTGTGCCGGTGAAATTTGAAATTTGTGTCCGTGATATTTTTAAAAAGCACTTTACTAATTTAATTTTAATGATGTAAAATTCGTGCTGGGAAGTAATAAACATCTTTAGTAATTTAATTTTTTAATTTAATGATCTTGAGGAAGTTACATAAATTAAAGTAAACATGGAAGTTAAATTCTCGGGTGTGGGGAAGTAAATAATTTAAAGGAAAAAAATACTTTAGTAAATTAATTTTTTAAATTAACGGGTGTGGGGAAGTGAATTATATTTAAAAATTAAAGTAAATAAATTGTGCCCGTGAAATATAAGGGCCTTCATTTTTAAATAATTGCATAAGAATAGGGGTCTCGCTTTTAAATAATTACATAAGAATATGTAAAAAACACTTTAGTAATTTAATTTGTTAATTTAAAAACTATATAGTGAAAAATTTAAAATATTATACTTATAGGGGCCGTCACTTTTAAATAATTACATAAGAAAAGGAGTCTCGCTTTTAAATAATTACATAAGAATATAGCTTTTAAATTAGATTATATATAATATAATTTTAATTTATAATATATACTAAAATTTATAGTATATATTATCATTTATATTATATATGTTTTTTAATTTCATAATGTTAATTAAACAAAATTAATACTAATCATTAATAATTAAAATAATAAAATATATATTAAATATCTTATATAAAATCCGTCAACTCTGTGTAGCACCATACCACCAAATAATTATACGCCTCTGCTCGCGCCCCTGCACGCGCCTCTACCTGCGCCTCTGTCTGCGCCCTCTACGCAAGCCCTCGTGCCCTCTGAACGCATTTAACCCTAGGGCTCACACTCTTTATACATAAGCACCATGGTGGCTACCCGAGCCATTGCTTCTAAAGAAAACCCTAAATCTAACCCGGTAAGAACTCAATGGATAGGCGAGGGGGATGGTGACGGCACAGCTGTGGGGCTCATCTCTGAGGTTCCATCCTATATATCGAAATCACCTTGCCTTCACTACAGGGCCCTCCATTCCTTTAAATAATTACGAAAACCCTAAGAAATCTACCACAAATTATCCGGGGTCTTGCTTTTAAATGTAATAGACATTTAAAAATGTGTTGGAAGGATCAGTTCATTAGATTGGAATATCGACAGAAATTATAATTTATATTGGGGTCATCTTTCAAAAATGCTTTAAACATAAGAATCTTATATGAAACTACAGTATCTATTACTTCTAGGAAGAGGTCATTTCCTCTGAATATAATACAAAGAGCATGCATAATTTGTAAATTTACTATGGCCCAGCCTTCCTATTCTTCACGCATATCTGAGTGGACGGACTCAATTTTAAGAAAAATATGGAGCTTTATCTGTGTGCTAAAGGTATTTTCATTGTAACCTTCTCTTTAATAGCCGATAGAAACATCATTGCTTCCAAACTTTGGACCTGCCAATCTAAATATTTGATCATTAAACCCGGGTTCCCATCCTTTAACCCGTTCACTAAGTCATTCTCTTGTAAACCTGTATGGATCAGGTTACCCCATTTACCCTTATAGTTTCGGAGTCACAACTGTATGATATTTATTGGCAAATGCTTTAGGAATAATTTATATAGGGATTCTCAAAACTAAATACACCCATACTACTTATGCTCAGAATCTTGGTGGAACTTGACACCGATACTGGATCTTCCTGCAACCATAGATCTTAGAGTGCTAAAATAGAACTTGGTCACAACCTATTGATTATGAAGGTCTACCATTTAAAGATTGTATATAAGATGTTTCTGCTTAGGGACACACCTTACAAATAAATTGTGGGATGAGAAAAATGCCAACATGAGAATACATCGCTGGTGGAAAGATGCTCTTCCAAAACACCTGATTTTTCGAAGCAAGAAAAGGGACTAGATTCAAATGCAGATATTAAAAGTTGAATCCGATTTCAGCCCCAGGAAACTGAATCTAAAATTCTTGTTGAGCAGCAAAAATTATGCACAACATGTTGAGTTGGCAGTCATGGAAAAATATTATAAAGGCTAACAACATTGTTGTCTCTCGACGGGGTAAGGTTAATAATCAAAATTGTTGTCCCAAAAGGAACAAATGCTACTAAGGAAAATACTCCTCCTTTGTATTGAGGCCCACTCTTCTAATCAATGAAGGCTCCATCAGGATGAGTAACGGTGTGCAAAAATAACAAATATACCCCTCTGAAGGGTGGCACTTCTGCACCTATATGATTGCTATCTCTTATGTTGTTCGGTTGTTCCCTATTGCCTCATATCTCTTTTCCGGACATCAACTTGCTTTTCTACTTTGGTGCTATTGTGCTATTGCAGTTTGATCAATGTTTATCTCTGTTGTTTTTGTGCTGATAAGTTGCTATTTTCCAGTTCTTTCACTGAAAATTTTTGCCAGTTGCTGGGGCTTCTCATGATTCTATTTGGATTTTGATCCATTGTTATGAGATAACTTGTCAAATCTAGCTTTTGATAATGGTGTACAAGGGTATAGTCCCTTTCAAAAAAACTATTTACAATAATTAAATGAAATAATCCCTAACGAGAAATAAATTAAAATTTATATTATATATTATAATTTATATTATATATGGTTTAGATTTAATTTAATTAATACTACATAATTGATATCAAGGATGTGATGATGACGGAGGAGAATGACCATGACCATGATCAGGAAGATGGTGATCATAATGATGATGATAGTGGTCAAGAAGCTTATATCAATCATGAAAATGTCGAAAAAGACTAAGATTATGATGAAATGACAACCACATCAAAGATGGTGATGATCATTATGATAAGGATGATCATGAAAATGTCGAAAAATACTAAGATTATGATGAAATGACAACCACATCGAGGACGATGAAGATCATTATGACAAGGATGAGGTGAAAAATGACAATGACCATGGTTAAGATGGGGATAACCACGATGATAAGGATGGCATTTATGATGTCTATTACTATTACTATTAATATAATAATAAAAAATATAGTGTTAATAATAAGAGTTTTTTATTTTTACAAATCATAATAATAATATCAATTTTAGTTAATATTGATGATGACGATGACGACGATGATGACAACAACAATGATGGTGGTGGTAGTGATAGTGGTGATAATAATGAAGAGGATGATGATGATGACAATAAAGATGAGAATGATGATGACAATGATTATATCGATCGTAAAAAATGATGACAATGACTATGATAACGATGAAAACTAAAACAACACCGAAGACGATGACAATGAGGACAATGATGATGGTGGAAATGATAGTGGTGATAATAATGATGGGGATGATGATGATGACAATGGTGATGAAAATGATTATATCGATCGTGAAAATGATGACAATGAAACAAAAACACTAAAGACGATGACGATTGTGACAATGACGACGATTAAGATGACGATAACGATGATATTACTAATAATATTAATAAAATTATAACAATAATGTTGTATTAATAATAATAATAATGATTATGATGATGATGAAAATGATGATAATAATGACGATGATGATGACGACAATGATGGTGGTGGTAGTGATAGTGGAAATAATAATGATGAGGATGATAATGAGGAAAACAAAGATGATAATGATAGTGACAATGATTATATCGATCGTGAAAATGATGACAATGATTATTATGATGATGAAAAAGACAACACCAAGTACGATTACGATGATGAAATTGATGGTGGTAGTAGCGATAGTGGTGATAATAATGATGAGGATGATGACGATGACAAATAAGATGAAAATGATTGTATCAATCATGAAAATGATGATGATGTTGATGAAAACAAAAATAACACTGAAGACAATGATGATTGTGAAAATCACAACAACAATGATGATGATTGTGTTAATGATAGTGATTAGGGATGATCTTGATGATGAAAAAGACAACGATGATGACATTGAAAACAATGATAAAGACAATGATTATGATGATGACGAAAAATAACACCAAAGATGATGATGATTGTGATAATGACAAAAATTAAGATGATGATATTAATAATATTGTTAATAAAATTGTGATGATGATGATGAAAATAATGACAATGATTATGATTATGATGAAAATGACAACACCGAAGACAATGAAGTTGGTGACAATGATGGCGATTAAGATGATATTGACCATGATATTATCGTCATGATTATCATCGTCAATATAATTGATGTTTGATCAAGATCATGATTATCATCTTCACATTCATGCTCATTTTCATCTGTCATCATCATCATTATTGGCACCATCATTATCGTGCATATTTAGGGTTTAAGGTTTACATATTGTGGAATAGTTGTCATCCAATAATGTTGTATTAATAATAATAATGATTATGATGATGATGAAAATGATGATAATAATGATGATGATGACGATGACAATGATGGTGGTGGCAGTGATGGTGGAAATAATAATGATGAGGATGATAATGAGGAAAACGAAGATGATAATGATAGTGACAATGATTATATCGATTGTGAAAATGATGACAATAATTATTATGATGATGAAAAAGACAACACCAAGTACGATTATGATTACATGACGATGACATTGATGGTGGTGGTAGCGATAGTGGTGATAATAATGATGTAATAATGATGAGGATGATGATGATGACAACTAAGATGAAAATGATTGTATCAATCATGAAAATTATGATGATGTCAATGAAAACAAAAATATTACACTGACAATGGTGGTTACAATGATGATTGTGACAATCACAACAACGATCAAAAATGATGATGATTGTGTTAATGACGGTGATATGATTGTGACAATCACAACAACGATGATGAATGTTAATGATTGATAGGGATGAATTGAAAAAGACAACGATGATGACATTGAAAACAATGATAAAGACAATGATTATGATGATGATGAAAAAGACAACACCAAAGATGATGATGATTGTGATGATGACAACAATTAAGATGATGATATTAATAATATTGTTAATAAAATTGTGATGATGATGATGAAAATAATGACAATGATTATGATGATGATGAAAATGACAACACCGAAGACAATGATGTTGGTGAAAATGATGGCGATTAAGATGATATTGACCATGATATTATCATCATGATTATCATCATCGATATAATCATTGTTAGATCAAGATCATGATTATCATCTTCACATTCATGTTCATTTTCATTTACCATCATCATCGTTATTGGCACCATAATTATCGTGCATATTTAGGGTTTAAGGTTTACATATTGGGGAAATAGTTGTCATCTTTTTCATTTTCATCATTATCATACCACGTCATTGTCATTATCATCATCACAATCATCATCATCTTTGGTGTTGTCTTTTTCATCATCATCATAATCGTTTTCTTTATCATTGTTTTCAATGTCATCATCGTTGTCTTTTTCATCATCAAGATCATCCCTAATCACCATCATTAACACAATCATCATCATCGTCATTTTGATTTTCACAATCATCATTGTCTTCAGTGTTATTTTTGTTTTCATCGAAAATGATTATGATGATAATGAAAATGACAACACTGAAGACAATGACGTTGGTGACAATGATGGTGATTAAGATTCAATATTGACCATGATATTATCGCCATGATTATCATTGTCGATATAATCATTGTTAGATCAAGATCATGATTATCATCTTCACATTCATGCTCATTTTCATCTGCCATCATCATCGTTATTGGCAACATCATTATCGTGCATATTTAGGGTTTAAGGTTTACATATTAGGGAAATAGTTGTCATCTTTTTCATTTGCATCATTATCATACCATGTCGTTGTCATCATTATCCTCATAATCATTATCGCCACCATAAACATCTTCGCCATCATCATCATCGCGAGTATTAATATTATTAGTATTATTGGTATTAATATGTGAATTTGTAAATAAATTAAATATTGCAATCATCATCATATCATGATCTTGATTATCACGATCATGGTCATTGTCATTTGTCATTATTATTATTGTGACCCTCATTATAATACATGTTTAGGTATTCATTTCCCCATCATCATAGACATCATCATGATTATCATCGTTAGATCATGATCATGATTTTCATCTTCACATTCATGGTCATTTTCATCTTCCATCATCATCATTATCATCACCATTGTTATAGTGCATATTTAGGATTTAAGGTTTACAAATTGTGACATAGTTGTCATCTTTTTCATCGTCACCGCTATCATTTTCATCGTTGTCATCATTATCCTCATCATCATTATCACCACCATTAACATCTTTGCCATCATCATCGTCATGAATATTTTTTTAATTATTATGTGCATATTGATATTATTATGTTAATTTGTAAATACATTAAATATTACAATCATCATCATATCATGATCATGAGGTAAATAAGTTAGGTATTGTTTTATGAATAATGCAACTCCCGTGATTGCTACTAGCATACCTATATTTATATAAATATATGTAATATATGCCGAGAGGTATATATTACATATATTTAAATATATTATATAAATATATAGGTGCTTTTTGAACTTCACCTCTCGGCATATTTTACATACATATAGAAACATAAATGTTTTTGTGTATGTAAAATATGCCGAGAGGTGAAGTTCAAAAAGCACCTATATATTTATATAATATATTTAAATATATGTAATATATACCTCTCGGCATATATTACATATATTTATATAAATATAGGTATGCTAATGAAGAAGAAACTAGAGACCTTAGTGATGAAGCCATGCAAGAGATTAATTTCGGTTTTAGCTGAATAAAATTTGGGTCCCTTAAACAAAGCTAGTCACTCTCCAAAAGCCGTGAGACTTATCCTTCTCTCGCTGACCCCACTCGCACGCATTTACAGTAGCAGTCAATGTAAACCACTCATATCTCATAGTGTTTTCATCGTTGTAATCCATTTCCGCAAAACGCATCAAAAAAGTTGACTTCATTTGTAGATTCCGCGGTGCCCACGTTCTCAGAATCCAATAATGTTTCATTGTTGACCTGGTTTAATTCTAGAAACGAGCGAGACGTACTCCAGCCATAGACTTGAGAGCGTAAAACAAGAAAAAGTCAGTTTTATCGGCTTCTTTATCGTGTATACGATCGACATTCGACACGATTCATTGACAATCAATTCTGTATATAATGAGAATTGTCGATCATAATTCCTATACCAAGCTGTAAGAATGTATTTTCGTCGTGGGGAAACCACAGCAATGCCGCTGAATCTGGCGGCACTGCTAATACTGTGTATGGCTATCGGAGGAAAATGTAGTGAAATTGTGGTGCACGAATTGTCGAACGATGGAGAGATATACGCAGCATGTAACGTGGAGAAATACTCCAACGGCACCCAATTTGACGCAAACCTGAAGGGGCTGTTAAAAGATCTAACAGACAAGGTGGCGGACACGGGCTTCAGCAGTTCCGTTTACGGGAAGGAGAACGATCCGGACAAACTGTCAGGTCGCCTGCAATGCAGAGGCGACCTTTCTCCGGCCGACTGCCGAGCGTGTTCGATGGACGCGGTGAAATCCATCCGCCGCGATTGCCCCAACGCCATAGGCGCCCGCGTTCAGCTCGAATACTGTTTCCTTCGCTACGAGAATTACAGTTTTCTGTCTCAGTTGGACACCAGCTATTGGTATGGCCTCGTCAACGTCAATAACGATACGGATATTAAATTTAATGTTGTCGCTCGTGGTCTCATGGAGAAACTCTCGACTAAGGCGCCTGCGAGTGGAATTAAATTTGCTCTCGGAACGACTGCGGTTTCTTCCAATCTGACGTTATACGGGATGGAGATGTGCTGGAGAGATATGTCGAGGAAGGACTGCGCCGCTTGTCTGTCTGAGGGGATCGAACGCCTGTTTGGTTGCTGCAAGGAAAGGGTGGGTGTTCAGATCTTCTTGGGCAGCTGCAGTCTGCGCTACGAAATCTATCCTTTCGAAAAACATTACTATTAGGCTTCCTCTTTTAATTTTATGAGGTCATTGCATGGACTTTACAATCGTATTATAATAATAATACATCATCTTTCAGTGCACGTTCATCATGATTGATTACATAGACAAACCCAAGTTTCCTCTATATTTAGTATAATGCACTCAACAAAGTTACTGTCAATCTTCTCCTTGGAAACCCATGACTCTGCCAAGTTCCTAATCTTTGTAATTTAAATGCAACTCTAGTCTTGATATCTTTTAAATTGCATATATTTAATGTTGTGGAGACAAGACCCTTGAAAGTGGGAACATCATTTAAGGTTGTATGTATAGTTTCGTGACACATAATTGTCATATTTACTAGCAATTGTATGTGAATTGTACGATGGAAACGTCAAATGGGATAT
This sequence comes from Taxus chinensis, assembly GCA_019776745.2. Taxonomy (NCBI): domain Eukaryota; kingdom Viridiplantae; phylum Streptophyta; class Pinopsida; order Cupressales; family Taxaceae; genus Taxus; species Taxus chinensis. The sequence goes on from CM034157.1 coordinate 210,031,569, forward strand.
ATTGAAGAAGTGAAACTACAGGGGACGAAAAACTATGGCAAAGGAAGAGGGTCAATGACGATGGGTGTTGAGGGTGGAGAAAATGAAGGTCGGTAAAATACTTGTGGGAAACAATGTGAAACTGTTCTTTCCGACAACCACATGCCATTTTTCTCAATAGTGAGAAGAAGAAAGAGGGTGTGACAAGCAAGGCATCGAGGCAACGTAATTTGGAAATATCTTAGAAGGCAAGGAGTAGCCAATGAATATAGCCAATATCAAAAGTTGTTTATAATTTTAGTGCTTTGAAGTGAGCATCATACGCAACCCACTGACATTCATCATTAAATTCCATATCCTCACACTTCCACTTAAATCATTTTATCCATTGTTTTCATTCAATTGTCTTCACATTTTTTATATTATTTAAAAAATAGAGAGAAAAAATGAAAATATGCACAAAAGAAACACACAGGTGAGAAAGTACATGCGAGCGCGCATGTGAACACACACACGCGTGCGCGCGTGCGCACACACATACACACACGTGTGCAGGTACGTATGCACATGTGCACTCACACACACACATTTATGCACACACATATATGAACACGTACATACACACGCACAGAAACACATACACACACCATGCACACTCATAAAGATGCACACACATGAACACATACATACACACGCACACACATAAAACACATAAAACACATGGTCATAGGCGCGCACATGCACACACACACAAAAACATGTGCGTAAGCATGCACGCATAGACAAAAAAACCCACACTGCATGCACATACACATGCACACACATATGAACATGCAAACACACACACACACGATCATGTTGTATATCATTGGATTTAGATGAATTGATGGTTTAAATATCTCACTCAATATAATATTTTAGTATCATAGATCTACATTATTTTATTGCATCGATATTATTACTTGTTCATACATTGTATCTCCCTTGTATACATTATATGAGTAATCTAAATCAACAATTGCCTCATTCCGATAGTATCAATCCATGGCTTAATGTTTAATATCTATTTTTTATTAAATGGATTGTATAATAGGAGTTTCATACACTGGATGTTCATCCTCATATTTATGTTGCAATTAAAATAAGATGTATTTTTATTTGATAATAGTCATATAGAGTCGTCCCTAAACTTCGGTTGGGTTGGTCGACTTCCCCATAGATAGATGTAGAGTTCAACCCCCTATCCTAGTAGGACCCGGATGATATGAGCCATCATAGGAGTGTTTCTCTTTCTAATCCGCCTGGTTCTCAGCGCATTATTCACCCTATAGTTCCCAACGAGGGTGATTTTGATGATAGTATCTAAATCAATGAATGCATCAATGCGTACTCATAGGAAGATGGGTAGAGTAGATGTTAACCCACCTAACCATACAACTTTATCTTTAATATAAAATAGATAGTTTTTCGTGTCTCTTACCCCTAATTTCCACAACCATCTATGAAATCTCTCTTGAGTTCTTGGCCCATCTAAACCTATTAATTTATAAACTTTGTACTCTGTGTATCAATTTTTATTGTTTTATCGAGGCCTATATTACATATATTCCATGTATATATACATAGATTAAGATAATCATATTTTGTATTAACAATTCATTTCTCATGGCTCTAGATCCCCTACTATCCTCCAAACTATCTGTAAAGGACAACATAACTATTCTAAAAGATAAGTACCTCAGTAAAAGGTAGAAATTTTTGTATAAATTATACTAAATGATTAAGTTGAAATATGGAAAAAGGATAGTCCTAGAATATATATAAATAAGTATTCAAATATGGTATATTACATATATAAATAAATATAATATGTTTTATACTTAGATAAATTCAACATGTGATAACTCTTCATTATCCTTAGATACATTTTCATAGTAATCTGCAACATTTTTTTAATTCTTTTTATAGAATCGCAATTGTATTTAATGATTTTTCATAGAACATTTTGTCAAAAATCTAGTAGACAATTTATGTCGTAGTTATATTCGAATTTTTTTATCTACATAATGTACTAGCAACACATATCCTCAGCCAACTATTGTCACATATTTCCAAATGATGTAGGGTTTTTTCTTATCTTCCTTACAGTCTAGAGCTACAAAGAACCATGTAAATTCTTCTAAAAAGTGAACAAAATGTATTCCAAACACCATCCGTTAGACTATTGAATGTAAAATATTTAAATTTTTCCATTTAAGAATGTTATGGTATGGATTGAAAATAAATACATGATATTATTTCAAATCCCTTATTTATGGATTTTTAGAAAAAATATTTTTTCTTGATTAATAAAAGTTCATATTTTTTGTACAGTCCAAAGGAAATAAATATAGACCTTGTCTTATTCTACAACTCAAATCTATAAGTATTGATGAATCCTATTCTTTTATAGTACGAACAACTCAATCCCATTACATTTAATTAGAAAGTCACGTGATAAATTAGCAAGTTACCTCATTGAGATACAAATCTTTATAACCGTGCAAGTTCAAAAATTGGACCAATCTATCTTTTAATGACCCTATATTCACCTAGGAGAGCTCTTCTTTGTTGACCACAAAAAACTTCTCAGCACATGTATTTTTATTCACATTATAGATAAGAAACAATTTTTCAATAATAATTTTATATAGGTATTCCCTTATGAAATATGTATTTATAGAACAAGACGGAAATGTTTTTGCAGCGTAGTAAAAGGATGGATTTTATGAAAGGGGAAATTTTAGTTTCCTAAAAGGGAAAGTTATTTCAAACAGGCAGAAAATATTATTTGAAAAAATGTATAAGTGGACATCAATGTGAAGTCCTAAATTATAAATGATTTAGTGGTTAATCTAAAGATGCTAATTTGTAAACAACAGTAGCACCTTAGAGAATGTAGGAGAGAAAACACAAAGGAAACTAAATAAAAATGTTGACCATTCATTGCAGCTCCAAAGCATGGCATATTCTCCCATGTTTGCATTAATGAGTGAATGTTATGAAAAATGTGCATTTGTATACATATGGTTGATTAGGTATAAAAATATGAGTGTATATCAATATAATTTGTTTTTTTATGACCGTTAGTGTGAAATATATTATGTATATTCTATTATTGTTATAAAATAACTAGCATAGATATTCTAGTTGTGATATTTTCTATGGGAGAAAAGAAAGGTTGATATTCACTCCACCTACAATAGTGTTAGTAGTTTGTGTAGATTTAATAGTAAATTAAGAACCCTATAAAATTATACATTTATTGAATAATGATCTTCATGATTTGAATCCAATTCTAAGCTTCAGCACTTAACAAAATTAGACAAATTTATCTGTTATCGATTGTTGTTTTGATTGCTTTTCATGCTTGAGGCAGTTACAAGATCATAAATTTGAAAACATGTAACATAGAGTGCACTCGGTGCTGATAACTAAATAATTTAAATCAAAATATAAATAGAGATTGATATTGAAATTTTACAAATTTTAAATAGAACAAATCATGAAATCAATTCATATGTTTTCTTTTACCAAGGAGGATATTCCTTGTTAAATCACATGGAGAGAGAGAGAGAGGAAATCCTAAATGTCATTCCAACTACCTATAAAGGATTCATTAATTCCTACAATTTGGTGATAGGCAAGCCTACAAAGCCCAGGGATCTTCCTATTCCTTTCCATTGGAGAACTAACATAATGCCTTAATTTGAATGTCTCACCTTCACAAAAAACTGTGTCACTATTTAGATTTTCAAGTCCATCAAACTATAAAATCTTCAACTTTGACAGAACTCAAGCCACTGTAAATTGTCTCTTTAGGCTTTCCAACGACTGGTTTTTTTGGTGAAAAATTGACATTTAATAATAGAAGTACTCATACAATCACCAATAATTTTGATAGTATTACAATTTACATAATTAAATGCCCACCCCTAACCTAATCCTGGGCTTATCAGTGTCATCTTCCTTGCCGACTGCATATCTTTCAAATCACCTTTTTAATTTGACTTTTCCTTGTGGTTTTACAAGAAACAGAGATGCAGAATCCAGTTATGCACCCTTTTCTTGGCAGGGTTCAGTTCTTTTCCTGGGTGCTTCGCACATGCCCCAGTCATTAATTCTATTGCAACTTGGTAACCTAGCTGTTCACTGTGATACTCAGCGAGCTCTCTCCTCCAAACCGCGCCTAGTTATATATGTATCGACAGAGGTGAATTTACCATCCGCTTCCTTTGTTTTCATCCCTTAGCTCGTCTGGTTGACCAGGTCTTTCCACTCCCCTTAAGCCCTTCAAATCGCAAATTTCACTCTTCATTGATGTGATGAGCTCCCAAGATTGATTCGTTCAACATTTATGTAAAACAATGGTGTTTGCCCAAAAAAAACCTCAAATTTCCCACTAAGCCCTTCATGCATCCATGGAAGCTGTTGCGAGTTGTTCTTTGCATTCCACAATGGATTCAAAAGGTGATATTCTCAAGTCTACATTGATACTTCCTCAACCTTGAGCACATGCTGGAAAGTTTTCCTTGTCTGTACGCTATCAGGTCATTGTTTCACGAGGCCATCCTGACACCATTCCTTGGCATCTGAGCTGTCCTCCACGATCATTTTTGTCTTGCGCCATGTTGAGCTTCATGTCAAATTAAAAGATGTTTCCTCAACATTCCTTGAGTGACGGTCAAGGTACTTGTTCTTGAATCATGGACCTCTACAATGAACCACCTCACCACATACATTCTAATCCCCAAGAGTTACTTCATGTGGCAAAGCCATCAGCACTCCTAACGACCTACTGTACATTGGAACCACCTTGTTAGCACATTGAACAAAGCTTGTTGAATTCAAATTAGGATTCTCCATTCAAGATGGAATTTTTGATTTATAAATTCGATTACTGTTTATCCACGTGGGTGATGCATTTATCCAAAATTTTGAAATTCTGAATTTTGAATTTCACACTTCAGGTTTTAAGATCTACTAAGATCTTCTCCTCCTCCACGTGGCACTATTAATATAATTTCCCTTAGGCGTTTTATGTCTTTTTCTTTAAAATTACGTATGAAGTCCCAAAACTCTAAATTGCTTAGCATCAGTTTTGAAAGCTTCGTGACATTTAGCTCTCCATTTTCATGCAATAAAATCTACATTTTCTGAAATGGTTTCTCCCAAAACCCCTAAGATCTGCAATGTTGGACTAATGTCTTGTGGCATTAACCCGTAAAAGACAACTTGGGAATTTCAAACTTCACTGAGGAACTCATCCCATTATCCCACTTCAGCTTGATAAAAAATGGTCATTCGTGCCTCTCCATTTGTAACTTGGTTCATCTGGTGTAGATCCACAACTTGATTCTGTGAGCCCCTCCATTTTCATTTCATTCTTTTTTTGCAAATCCTAATGTCCCGACCATTTGATTATACATCTCTTGAATTGCATCATGCCATTGGGATCATCAGTCAATGTTTTGTGAGCTTCTCTAATACCATATTTTTCACTGAGTCCTTCACTTATCGACTTCTATAAGCCATGCTTCGTTCCCGAGCTCGATCCTTTCACACCCGCTTGCTTCAAATCATTAGGCTGAGTCACTTCCAATAGTTTTCACAGGTAACATGCATGCACTGATGCTGAGTTCATCTTTGTACGTCCACCAACTCGACCCATCTAGAAAGAGCTCATCAGGTTCTTTAAAGAGTTCACCACCTCACACACCTTTTCTAGCTTGATGGAGCATCCCCTTTTGTTTTGCAACTTGACCAGATTGTTGAGTAGTTTGGTGAGCTGATTTTTAGCTCAATTCCCCTATAAGGCCCTTTTGGGATTTTTTTCTTAGTTTTCTTTATTAATTTTTTTCCCAAATTGCTGAAACTGGAAGGGTGAGGAAAAGTAGTCAGTATGTTGTGACCTTAAATTATTCAAATGAAATTCTTCAAGGACAGTGGGCAAAATGTCATAATACTCTTGTTACATCGAATATGTGCCCATCATTTGCAGCTCGAGTTTTCACATCCTTTAGTAAAATCTCAGTTTTTTCAATGATAATAATGGTATAGCTTAGATACCAAATGATAGAATAGAATAAGATTGCAATGACCAAAGAGGGACGGAAGCCTCACAAATATTATTGATCATGAAATCAGATTACATTACAATGCAAGAGCTGTAATATTTATAGATATTAGACAACCTCATATGGATAGACATGACACCCTAGCAGACACCAACTACGAGATGATAAGACCCATCTCACATGCACATGTAATTACTACTAATACCAATATTGAATGTTATCCAACATAACAATATTGAATGCAAGTCACTAGACTAGAGTGCACATGTTGCACATTATTAAATAAAAGACAATGCAATAAAATGCAATAAATATGCCTATGCTAAATTATGCTAACATTCCCCCCCTTAATTTTGCATAGTTTCCAATGAAGTGGAGAGGAACTCTCTGAACAGTGTGAATTTGTCACGTGCAAGTGACTTAGTGAAAACATCTGCCTTCTGTTCAGCTGTAGGACAGAAATGGAGCTGTATGTTGTGCTTCAAGACATGCTCGCGTATGAAATGAACCTGTACTTCAATATGCTTGGTTCTCTCATGAAATACTGGATTGCGAACAAGCTTTAGAACTCCTTCATTATCAACATATACTGGAGTAGATTTCTGTTGTGGTAGACCAATTCCTTCCAGTATTCGGCGTAGCCATATTGCTTCACAAACAGCTTCACCTGCAGCTCGATACTCTGCTTCTGTAGAAGAGCGAGAAACAAAGTTCTGTTTCTTGCTTCCCCATGATATCGGTCCAGATCCCATAAAGAAGACGAAGCCTGATGTTGACTTCCTATCATCCATGTTTCCTGCATGATCTGAATCTGAATATCCGGTCAAGAAGAAGTTGTCGTTCTTCTTGTACTCTAGACCAAGGTCAACTGTACCCTTTAGATATCTTAGTATTCTCTTTGCTGCTTTCCAATGACATATTTTTGGTTCTTGCATGAAGCGTGATAAATAGCTGACTGCAAAGCTGATATCTGGTCTAGTATATGTCAGGTAAATGAGACTCCCGATCAACTGCCGATAGAGAGTTGCATTCACCGGTGGTGATGGATCAGAACGAGATAACTGAAGTCTCGCTTCCATAGGTGTAGCAATAGGAGTGCAGTCCATCATCCTGAATTTCTCGAGCGTTGTCTTGGTGTATTTCAACTGTGACACAAAGATATGATTCTCTTTTTTCCATACTTCCAACCCAAGACAATAGTGCATGAGCCCGAGATCTGTCATGTCGAACGATCGATTAAAATCCTTCTTTGTTGCATCGATCATCTTCACAGAACTGCCTGTAATGACTAGATCGTCGACATAAACAACCACAATGACAATCTCCCCCCCTTGCTTTTTGAGGTAGAGATTGGGGTCATAAGGATTCCTTTCGAATCCATGACTTATGAGATGCTCATCAATTTTGATGTACCATGCCCGGGGTGCCTGTTTTAGGCCATATAGAGATTTTATGAGTCTGCATACCATCATCTCTTTTCCTGGTATTACATAACCCTCTGGCTGAGTCATATAGACTTCTTCTTGCAAATCTCCATTAAGAAAGGCACTTTTCACATCCATTTGGTGGACTTTCCAACCAAATTGTGCAGCTAGAGCAAAGATCATCCTGATTGTCTTGATCTTGGCTGTGGGAGCAAATGTCTCCTCATAATCAATGCCTTCTTGTTGTGCATACCCCTTTGCTACAAGCCTTGCTTTATACTTGTCAATAGTCCCATCTGATTTGTACTTAGTCTTGAATATCCATCTGCATCCAATGGGTTTCTTCCCTGGTGGAAGGTCGACAAGTTGCCATGTGTTGTTCTTCATCACTGACTGATACTCTGAATCCATGGCATCTTTCCAAGCTTTTGATTGTAGGGCTTCCTGAACTGTAGATGGCTCAACTGTTTCAACAACTCTACTCATTAGGGCATAATTGACCTCTTCACGAGCTTGACTGCGAGTTCTAGGTCCAGGATTGGATGATGTGCTAGGTGCTTCATCCAAATTTGCATCTCTTATTAATTGAGTATACCATTTAGGTAACTTCTTAGCTGTTCCATTGGCTTGTGGTGGATCCAAGTTTTCACCATCATCCAATTCATCACTGTCATCTTCAGTGGGAACATCAAATTCTGTCTTCACAAGAGGTGTATTCTGCATGTTTGTTGAGTCGTTGAGTGGAGCATCTGCTTGTTTCTTCTCAAAGAACTCAACATCCCTACTTGTGTATACTTTCTTTGCTTTCGGATCCCATAATCTGTACCCAAGTGCTTCTTCACTGTATCCAATGAATATCAGTTTCTCAGCTTTCATATCCAACTTGTTCCTGTTCTTCTTGGGTATGTGCATGCTAGCTTTACACCCAAATACTCTTAGGTGTGCAATTGATGGTTTCCGATTTGACCATGCTTCTTGAGGTGTCACTCCTTCAAGAGCTACTGTGGGCACTCTGTTCAACAAATAGACTGCAGTTCTTGCAGCTTCTGCCCAAAATGTCTTTGTTAAACCTGAGTCGTCAATCATACATCGCACCATTTCCATGATAGTACGATTCCTTCTCTCAACTATACCATTCTGCTGTGGTGTGTGAGTAGGAGGCATTTGTCGACGAATCCCATGAGCTTCCAGGTAAGTCTTGAACTCATTGCTTGTGAATTCCCCCCCTCGATCTGAGCGGAGAGTTTTGATCTTGCGACCAACTTCATTCTCAACAAGTGCTTTGAACTTCTGAAATGTCTCAAAGGCTTGACTCTTGTTTCTTAGAAAATATATCCACATCTTTCTTGAGTAGTCATCAACACAAAGCATGAAGTATTGACATCCAGAATGACTTGGTTGCATGGGCCCGCAAAGATCGGTGTGCACCAAATCAAGCTTTCCCTTAGCTCTATATGTGTTCTTCTGGAAGGGTACTCTGTGTTGCTTTCCAGCTAGGCAATTGTGACACTTGTCAGTGTTGTGCTTGAGTGTAGGCAATCCTTTCACCATGTTGCCCTTTTGAAGTGTTTGGAGATAGCCAAAACTGATGTGACCATATCTGCGATGCCATAGTTCTGCAGATTGTGTGTCTTTGGCCACTAAAGCTTGGTCATCCTTATGGACAAAATCAAGTTGGAACATGCGTCCCACATTGGAGGCTCTTGCTACAATCTTGGAACCTCTTGACTTATCTCTTATCAAGCACACTTTTTCTCCATTATTACTGTCAAAATCTAACTTCAAGTTGTGATCAAGGAGTTGACTAACTGATAGCAAATTCTTGGTCAACCCAGGTACATACAATACATTTGTGATTTTGCAGTCATGCTTTCCAAGAGGTAGTGAAATGTTTCCAATCCCCTTGACACTGTATGATGAGTCATCACCTAATGACACATGGTTCTTGTTAGGTGAGTCACGTAGTGTGTAGAACCAATCCTTACGTCCAGTCATGTGTCGAGTTGCACCCGAGTCAACATACCAGATATCTTGTGTGGACTTGGTTTCTTCATCAAATTGAGCAGAATACATGTGGTGTCCTTCATCTGAATCATCCTCATGTTCGGCAATGTACCCTTGTTGTTTGGGTTTTCTTTTCCAATTACCATTTTTCTGCCCTTGATTGTTGTTGTTGTTGGACTTCCCTTTATTTGAATTATTGTTACCCTGTTGGTTATTGGGTTTTGAATTACTTGATGAACCCTTTTTATAGGAATTGTACCAACAATCTTTGATGTCATGTCCCCCTCTATTGCAAATGGGACACTTCTTGGTGTTGTCTCGTTGACTTTGGTTTTGTTGGGACTTCTTGTGATTGGACTGAAATTTTCCCTTTCCTTTATGATTGGAAGATAGTGCTTGCTCATCTTCATGATCTTTGTTGTTCATTGCCTCTTCTTGTTGGAGTAGATTGACCAACTTCTCAAAGGTGACTGTGTGTTCACTCATATTGATAGTTGTCACAAAGATTCTGTAGGAAGGAGGAAGTGCTCGCAACACAATTGGTACGAGGTCTTCATCACTTATCTCTTTTCCCAATGCCAATAGAGATGCCCTCAAAGTAGCAACTCGTCTCAAAAAAACTTCAACCTTCTCATTGTGCTTGAACTTGAGAGTATGCAGTTGTGATAGTAGGTTGAGGATGGCATTCTTGTTCTTTGCCTCATAGACTGTGCTCAACTTATCCCATGCATCCTTGGCCGATGTGGCATCTCTAATGTGGGGTTGCACATCGTCTGTTACGCCAAACAAGATGATCAACTTGGCCTTTTGATTGGCCCTGTCAAATTGAACTTGTTGTCTTCCATCATCAAGTGATCTTGTTGTTTTTCCATCTACAACTGTCCATAGGTCTTCAAACTCAAGTAATGTCTTGATCTTCGGTTTCCATGCAGCATAGTTGTCTCCTCTAAGCAGTTGTGAATCTGGCAAGAAGAACTTTGGTGCTTGTGCACCCATTTCTGCAATCTGAATTTTTGAAACTCTGAATTTCTGACAAAGGGTAAGGCTCTTATCACTCCAAGTTTATGGTCTCCCTCTCAATATACCGTCAGGCCGATATACCAAACCTTTCTATATACGCTCCCTTCCGATATACCCGTCGGTACGTGGAAGAAGATCACCCTTTCAATATACCCGTCAGTACGGAAAGAGGTGTTAACGCACGTGAAAGAATTTAGTACGTGGTACTTAGACAGTACGGAGAGGGGTTTGTGCAAGCACAAACGGATGGGAGGGCTCAAATGTGTGTGTATTGTGTCCTTATTACTCCCCGTCGATTTTATAGGGTCGATGCCCAGACGACGTTTAGGCAGCTATGTTAGGCATTAAGTGCAGTAGTAGTCGCGACGGCATCACCCGTAAGCGCTTCCCAGAGGCACCGTATATACCGAACGCTGCTATGAGATCAAAGATCTCGTGTGATAGAACCAAACATAAAATAAAAAATTTTGCACTTTTTTTTTTTTTCACTTTATGCACCAAGATTACTACAACATGCTCCAAAAGTACATAAAAATGAAGTTTTTGTGTCCCCCCTCTTTACAAAAAAGGGTCTAGAATCACAAAATACACAATTTAGGCCAAAAATATTTTTTACCCCCCAATAGGTGTTTTTCCGCTAAATTTAGCGGTGGCTCTAAATGTGTTTGGTGAGCTTCTAAATTTAGAAATCTCCCAAAAATTATTAATTTCTCCAAATTTTCCAAAAAAAATAATTTAATAAAAAATATGGAGAGAGTGGGAATCGAACCGCTGACCTGTTTGTTCCCAAGATCCAAACAAACAATCTGAATATTGTTTTCACCTTTTCTCACAAACCGTGATCTGGGTTTTTCTAAAATTTTGACAGCAGCATCATACAATATTTTTCTTGAAACCCACAAAATTTTAGAAGAATTGGAATCTTAGTTTTTGAGATCTTACCAATTTACCAGCTAGATCTGATTTTTTTTCAAAAAAAAATGATCCGACTTGTACAGACTTTTCGTCACATGTAGAGGCCGAATCTGAAGATGATGTAAACTGTAAAGTTGTGCGTCTCCTTCTTATCTTTCCAGAAAAAAAAACAGCACATCAATCTGACATTGTATGAAAAAGTTACGTCCTTTTTTCTAAGAGCTATCTGCTGGAATTTTGTTGACGGGACTGCTTCAACCTTTGCTCCCGAATTCTTCACACCTCCACTTTCAGATCTAATTTTTTTTTTTTTTTTTTTTTTTAGATCTGATTTTTTTTTCTTTAGATCTGCAAAAAACAATTTTTTTTCAAGATCTCTCTCCTTTTTTTTTTTTTTTAAGATCTTTTTTTTTTTCACAAATCTTTTTTTTTTTTTTTTAGATCTGCAATTTTTTTCAAGATCTTTCTCCTTTTTTTTTTTTTTAAAGATCTCCAAATCTGAAATATTCCACCAATATGTTAGATCAATTGGCTATGCCAATGACTAATAAAAAAAAATTTACCTTCCAAATAAGTGGATAGGTCAAATTTTAGTTGATGGATGCTTGGGAGGAATGGAGGCTGCGGGATGCTTCAATGGCTCTCCTTTGATGCAGATCTTCTTCTCCAATGGATCCTCTCCAATAGTGCTCCTCTTCAACCTTGCTTGGATAGAACCTGCTCTGATACCAAATGATAATAATGGTATAGCTTAGATACCAAATGATAGAATAGAATAAGATTGCAATGACCAAAGAGGGACGGAAGCCTCACAAATATTATTGATCATGAAATCAGATTACATTACAATGCAAGAGCTGTAATATTTATAGATATTAGACAGCCTCATATGGATAGACATGACACCCTAGCAGACACCAACTACGAGATGATAAGACCCATCTCACATGCACATGTAATTACTACTAATACCAATATTGAATGTTATCCAACATAACAATATTGAATGCAAGTCCCTAGACTAGAGTGCACATGTTGCACATTATTAAATAAAAGACAATGCAATAAAATGCAATAAATATGCCTATGCTAAATTATGCTAACAGATAATACTGGAAGCAGTCCTTTGGTTGTGGTTATCGAGATTGCCATGAAGAAATCTGTGGATTGAACGGTAGACCGTTCATTTTATTTTCACAGCGTCAAGGACGTCGAACAGCTTGCCAGAGACGAACCCAAACGCTCCGTCTGGCACAGAGTTACTCCCGGCGTGAAGCTCGCCGACGAAAAGCTTAAGTTTTCATCCAAAGCAATGGAAGAGGCAGGAGGGCGAAGCTGAATCTGGAGAAAAGGCAAGATATTTCTACACTTTTCTACTGTTATTTTATTTAAAAATATAATGAAATCGAACCACTTTTACTTGCATTGATTTGTCAGTTGGATGTCATGATGGGAGATTTCCCCTTTCTGCTTGTTTCTTCTTGTTTTAGCTTTTATCGTTGACAGTATGTGGGTCGAAAGGATGCGTGTGCCCTCTCCTTTGAATGTTATATTACTCGAATGATAGAACTTCGTCTGTTTGTTTATGTGTTTATTCTTCTCTGCGATTGAGTTGCAAGTTATTATGTTGATCAACTAGTATTTTCGATATCATGGAAGTAAGTTTACGATAACTATGAAGCTCCTCCCTAGCACCCAAGTTTGTCTTTTGACATTTTGTTAGCTCCTTCGCAAGTCCCTTTGATAACCTTTTGGCATCGAGAAAGAAAGGTTGTAGGATTGTGTGATCAATGCTTGGGGCTAGCCAGCTTGAGTTTCGGTATTAAACTTTTAGAATGAAAAGGTTGTGTGCGAGTGTGTTTTCCTGACCTCACGTGTTTAGACTCTTATACTATCTTTCATCTTGTTTCTAGACTTTTAAGGCCATCCTCAGGAAGTACCTTGACCATCCCTGGCAACTAGAACCATAACTAGCCTTACGGATCAACTAAGCTTGAGGTTCTTTGTGCGCATCTGGTACCTCGTTGACACTAGAATAGTTCTGGTCTAATCCCCCTCCCAGAATTATTGTTGATGGCGCTCTTCTGTTTTTCCTAACTGGCATTATTTTCTCCCTTGTAATGTTAACGCTATTAATTAATATTGGTCAATTTTTATGCACGTAATTACTGTAATAGTTTGTGATGGAGATTTCCTTAGATGTGATTGACCTTCGGGAAAAACTCAGCTTTCGTGTGATAATCTTATGAATTCATAGCGGAAGGTTTTGTTTTGATAAAGTCACTTAGAAATTATGTTTGTATCTTTTTGTGCAACGGTTGACTGCGTTACCAAGGGTTGCCGTAAAATTTGGTTGTTTTGGGATATGGGTCATTTATTTTAAATTAACCAATCATTAGTACTGTAGTGGAGGTTGCAAACCTTTAGTGTTAAAAAAAAAATAAAAAAAATTTGACGACATTATTGTATACTCTTGTTGGACGAAACCCCCCCCCCCCTTCTTCTCTCGCGTGTTTGCTACTAGCCTGTGAGACTTTGACCCTTCCTGGATGATTGGTAGATCTCTTTGTAGTTAATGGTCAAAACTAGTATACTATGCCTTCGCTTCGAAACTTATGTTGTGTGTATACTCTAATTGATTTCCGGTTTGAAACTCTATTATCCATGGCTTTTTGTGTTAATTTCTGAAACCCGTGTTTCCCCCTTCTTGGGCCGATCAACTCTTGTTCTCTTGGAAAAATATTATTTCAGCCTATGCGTTTGGTTCCTTTGATAAAATTCTAGATGACTGGTATATAGATCAATTCTCAATCTTGTAATTATTGTTTAATTACTTACTTGATGGGGATACTGTCTTTGCTAGATTGTTTGTTTTCTCCTTATAGGGCCAAGGGCCATTCTCATATGATTGTTACTTTCGTTGCATTTGCTCCTAACTGAAGTACAAGGTCTTCTCCTTCTTTGATCGACATGTTATAGACTTTATTATAACTTGATGTGCTCATAGTGTTTAGAGGTTTGACCCAATTTCTTGTAATAAGGTGCTTCTTTTCATGATATTGTTAGATAATAGTTATGGTGGTTTTGTGTAGCCTTATCTTGCTCAGTTCTCGTGAACTGACTCTTGTAGAAAATTTGCTGCAGATGGATTTTGCGTATAGATGAGGGATATATTTGTAGACTTTTGTCATCAACCTCAGTTGAGAAGATCCTTTGCTCGAAACCTTTTTATGTTGTTCAACTTTTGTTAACGTCCAGTGGAAAGTTTAAAAGAGGATTAATGTCTTAGTATAATGTATTGTGGACTTGTCATCTGAACTTTGGAAACCTTGTATTGTTTGACCATCATTGAAATTATAAGAAAATTTGGTTATTGTTGTTGAGTGACTTGTGGAGTATCAGTATTTTGAGAAATGATGAAATCTTGTTTTGTTCTCATAAATGAGTGTTGCTTCAACTTTGCCTTGAGAATAAATTCTGAGTTAAACCTTGCCATGACTTAGTATTAAAGTGTCATAAGTAAACTAACATAGGATTGTTTAATAATTCAGGAAGTTAAATTAAAAGTTGTATTCAAATAAAGTAACGTAGGGGTCACCAACTTGAGAGCAAGAAATTCTTTAAGTAAACAAGGGCAAGACTATCATTGTAGGTAAACTTTATAACTTGATATCCCTAGCTAAACTAGTGAACACTACTCTTTTTGGTGAACGCTTAAAACAAGCTTAAAGGAAAACAATGGTTAGCTCCTAATAAGATTTAACAAGTAAGAGAAGTAAATTTAGAAACCACTCAATTTATCTCTCAGCCTTTTTGGAAGTAACTAGTTCCCTTTTGGATAAGCTCTTTCGGTGAAGCCTAAGTAAAAGCGTTAATACTTACGTATAAAACCCCAAGCTCCAATTAAACCTTGGTAATAGCTAATGACGTCTTAAAGAGGAATTTAACTCGACCTTATCTCCTTAACTCTTTCCCAGAATACTTTGTAAGTCATCTTGATTTTGTTGAACACGAATTCTTGTTGTAGCAAGGTAATGAGCAATTTTTAGTAATGTAAATATGGACAGATAGCCTTGTGGAATTAAATTAGTCCCTTATTAAATAATGGAACTAAACAACTAATTGTCGTAAAGTGAAGACTTTTAGTGAACTTCTCTACAGTGTATAAGAAATTAACTCTGTTGGTAAGATGAATTTGTGCGAATCATATATTGAATCTTCCTGAAAACATAAGTCATGAGTTAAAGGGTGTTATATCAAAATAAGTAACCTTCAATCATTCTTACTGTGGCTTGCCCTATTTGTTAGAGTGATCTGTCGTTGGACTTCTATGTTGTCTGGTCAAAAACAAAGAAAGGTGTATTATCCTTGGGGTGTGAACGTTTCCGTGCTGACCTTGTTGTCCTCCCCGTAACAAGTGGTTCCTAGTGTTGGTTGTAACCTTGTGACGACATGTTGTGTCGTGTTATGTGTCAAGCAAGTCAAAAAAAAAGTTATCCTGTATTTCACTGTGTTGTCCTTGTGTTGGTATTTTTGGGTCGTTACACTTTGGTATCAGAGCGTAGGTTCATGCTCTCGAACCTATGGGCCGGATTGGTGTTATATGGTGATGTTGCATGGTGGTGGTGGTGTTACATGATGATACTGCATGATGATGATGATGTTGCATGATGATGATTTATATTGGAAGAGTAATGTGCTTTAAGCGTGATGTGATTATTGTCGTAATTGTGATATTGTGAACGCACGTGATGTGTATGTCACTCAGTGCGTATTTGTCATCATGTTGATGTGTTGGGGATGAGAGTATTCTCTCTCCTTCTTGTGGATTCTATGAAGAGTTCACGTGTGAATTACTGTTTGTGATGTGTGAAAAGAATTATAATGTGGATGACATAGTGTTGGAACATTGTGACATATTGTGATATGTAAGTGTATCAATGTGTTGTATGACTAGATTGATGTTAAAAGAAATGAGTTGTATCATGATGTTTTTACCATGTTTTGAAGAAATGTGTGTACCACCTTGTTATGAAGCAATTATGTTATGTTGTGATGTTATTATGTTCATCGTATATATGAGTTGTGTAATATGTAATGCTTCATGTCGTGATTTAGGGTCATACGGTGAGTGTATGAACCCTATCGTATTGTGATTGCACTTTGGGTGCAGAATGTGGTAAAGTGATGTATTGCACCCTGTGAATGTATGATTGTGATCTACCCTGTATACCTACCATACGTGAGACGTTATGGTAGCTATGTGTGTACCACCATGGTGTTAGTGATGTAGTTATATGTTATGTTGTGAACCTTACGCTAACCGATCCTGAGGGAAATCGGTAGAAGTGTATGTTGAGAGTGAGGAATGGTGTACCATGGGTCAATAACTCGAGTCAAAACTCGGTTTAGTAGATTACATGTGATTCTTTCCTCTCTCCCTATGTGGTTGTATGTATGCAACCTTAGTGTATCTATGACTATGTTTAGCCTTGTCGAAGGGTGGCGGGATTGTATTATTGATATGTATTTTACGAGCTGAGGCTCGATGTTCCGAGTGCTAGCAACTCGTTGAGTACCCCTTTGGTGGCTAGATAAGGCCACACAGTTATCGTAATGTGACATTATTATAAGTTGATTTTATTCGTAAATTGAGCTTTTACTTTATTTTGCAAGGACCAGCATCTTTTCTTGATTGCAATGCTTTACAATTTTGGGCATTTCCTTGGTTTGTGGCACTAACATGGGGATTTTGATACTAACTTTGGCTATTTGGCCATTTATTTTAGCTTGATTTGGGGTCTTCTTTTAAATTTGGAATTCTTACCGCCTTGCCCAAGGCTTGTACTTTGCCACTTGGCACTTTGATTGGATTGTTGTGCTGGTTCTAATGTCGTGATGTGTGGAATAGGGTCATGGGATGCACCATGGATTGGTTGGACCTATGGACCCGCTTCGTTGTATGGGGGTACGCCCCAAGGGGTACATATAACTAGCGGGTTGTTGAACCACGCGTTATTATGTCACTTGGGTTAGGAGTGTCCAAACTCTATGTGTCTTGGACCATAGGGACAACCGGCCTCCTTGAGGGAGGCATAAGAGTTTGAGGGAGGCATAAGAGACTTGAGGGAGGCATAAGAGTTTGAGGGAGCATAAGAGTTTGAGGGAGGCATAAGAGACTTGAGGGAGGCATAAGAGTTTGAGGGAGGCATAAGAGACTTGAGGGAGGCATAAGAGTTTGAGGGAGGCTTATGATATTTGTCTGTATGGTTGATGTTTCAGGATATATGTTGAGTTATTGTGATGTTTGGTAGTGGTCTTTTGATGTATGTGTTACTCATGTCAGATGGTTATGTGTTGTGATGTTGTGGACATGTCATTGATTCCCTTGTGGACACTATGTACCTGTAGCATGGTTTGTTGTTATGTGAGTCTTTCATTGATGCAAATTGAGGAAATGTCTGGTGGATTGTAGTACTCTTTGTTTGAGTATTTGGTATGTCAGTCATTGATGTGTGACGTGTACTATGTTATGGGACTGTGCCTAATCCATTCCGTATTTGAGTAACCTTTTGTGGTGTAATACAATCTTGAAGTATATACTTGTGTGTTTGTCAATCTGTAGTGTCTTTTGAACCTGATAGGGTGTTATATTAGAAGTTCATGTTAGGCACCCACAATAAAGAATAAACCAAAACTCTTCAATGATGAAATTTTAAAAGAAATTAAACTAAGAATAATGCTAATGGAAAGAGACTAATGAAATGATGAACAAGAAAGAACTGCCAATCTTCACAGAACATTGAAAGTTAAAAATTCTACCAAATGTTCCTAAGGCTACCTTGTGACCGTGCTTTAATCAACTAAAATTTTAAACCATAGGGTGTAATTTCTCCTTTACCTGTCCCTTGGTTGCGTACCATTTCCTTTCCTCTATGTAATGTCGCATCGAGGACGATGCTTTCTTAAGGGGAGGAGAATGTAATGCCCCCATTGTTTAACCTACCTGGGCAGCTTCATTGTCATCTTCCGTGCCGGCTGCATATCTTTCAAATAAGATTTTTAATTTGGTTTTGCCTTGTGGGGCCTCCTTCCCGCCATGCATTCCCTTGCAGCCCTTTTCTTGGCGTGTTCAGTTCTTTTTTTGGTTTGGCCGCACATGCCTCCAGTCATTAATTCTTTGACTTCCATGCATGTTGTCTGTCAGGGCTCTTCCTCCAAACCGCGCCTGTCCTCGATGTGATCAGGAGGTGAATGTTTCCACTTTTTGTCTGGGCATTAGCAACGTCTGGTTGAAGGTCTTTCTCCCCTTGGCATCAAATCGGGTGATCTGGAAGGAGTCTTCAACTGTGGACAGCTAAGATTGATCTTCAGCCAGTAAAGGAAGGTGTTTATGTGATCTCAAATGGGTAAGAGCATCGCATGGAAGTGTTGCGTTCTGCTCAGATTTCCACAAGCTTCAAAAGCTTGAAAATCAAGTCTCAATATTCCTCAACCTTGACCAGGAGTCGTTTTCCAGTGTACGCTGTAGATTTATCACGAGGAGCAAATAGATGTTTTTTCTTGGAGTCTTTCTGTCCTGCACGCTTTTTTGTTTAGACGTTCTGTTTCAAGATAAATATTCGTGCTGCCTCCCTTTTCTTGAGTGCGGTAAGGTGTGTTCTTGTCTGGAATCACAATGAACACCTGACAGTAAATTACCAGGAGACCCGATGCAGTTTCAGTGAGGCAGAACGTTTTGAATCCAACGAGTAGGCTGTGGACTACCTTGTTATTTCAGTTTCGACTTCCTCAAAGTCGGGATTCTCCTTCAAGATATTTTTGTATCAAAATCGACTAAGTGACAGTGAGAGTGTACCAGGAGACCCGATGAAATTTATTACAGAGATTCTCTATTGAGACCTTCTTGCTGTTTCGATGTTTGCATGGGAGAGAATCCCATAGGTATGGATCTGTTTCATATTGGAATATTCATGAAGCACATTTTGCTTTGCAAATTATATGAGCATCTTCAACGAGTCACTGGTATTGGACAGGCAATAAAATGGTGCATGCTTTTGTGTAGGTGACAGATCACACCCACAGGCACAGGAGATCTCTGCAATGTTGGAGAGAATGTCTTGGGAGATGAAGGTAGCAGGATATTTGTCAGATTCAGAACTGTGCTGAGTGCTTCCAATCAGAAACTCTGTCTTCTTTTGAAGTTCCTCTGCAATTTGGAAGAATGTAAAGTATTCAAAGTTGTTAGCCTTCTGAGGACAATTTAAGCATGCCATCTCAAGAACCTTATCAAAAATGGATGCTGTGGATTATATTAAGATTCAGCCGAGGCATTGGATTTATGAGAGCCATAGAGCCAAGTTGTTCAAAGGCAAACAAAGTTTTTATTCAGATTCCCAAACTACTGGTGAAGCTAAATGGACAAAAGTTCTTACAGAGAAATGTTGAGATCCTCTCTGAATGCATAAGCAGGTGGAGTAAAGCTCATAGGCCCTTAACAGTTTTCAGGGTAATAAGTTGAGTAGATGTGTTTGAAGTGTTTCTACAGTATATGGCTTGAATTTTTGGCCCCTGTTTCAGTGATGCTTTTCATTTAGCGGGACAATTATTATGGAGGCAATTCCTTCTTAAGTGGTAGTGGTATAGCTTTGTGGCCACATTTGAAAAGCAAGCAGGACATAGTAGGTTATATTTTCTGGACATAGTGAAGTATGCATTTTCTAATTTGCAAGATTGGACAGAGCTAGATTGGATGTTTACTTATGGGATCTTGCATTGCGCAAGAATAGCCTGGGTTAAATCAAATATATAGACTCTTTAGGAGAGCACTGCTTGAAGGTGCCCATCTTTGAGTTGAACAGGACATCCTTGAGTTTAAACTGTTCTTCAGAAATGGCTGCAAAAACATGGTCCGTGGTCAACAATCTCATCCATTATTTCTTTTCACAAATCTGCTTCAAACCACAGCAAATCTCCGTTGAGGAAGAAGGGCAGCTTGAGATGATCAAGGCATGGGAGCTCATGGAAGATGGTTAGTAGATGATCTAATACTGCCGAAGCGAGGGAAGCAGACAATCTCCTCGAGTTGTTTCCAGGTAGTAGCTGTACGACGAGGCAGTGTGAGGTGGATTTGTGAAAGGACTCAACTGTTAAATTTTCTGCCCCATCAAGGACGTCTATCCAGTTATCACTTTTGGCCCTTTGACATTGCCAGCAGCAGTACTCACATCCTTGTCTCATGCTATTGTTTTTATGCTGGCCCATGTGGAGTTTGTACGACCTGTTGAAGCTGGAGAAACAGGCAAGATATTTCTACACTTTTCTACTGTTATTTTATTTAAAAATATTGTGAAATCGAACCACTTTTCCTTGCATTGATTTGTCAGTTGGATGTCATGATGGGAGATTTCCCCTTTCTTCTTGTTCTTCTTGTTTTAGCTTTTATCGTTGACAGTATGTGGGTCGAAAGGATGCGTGTGCCCTCTCCTTTGAATGTTATATTACTCGAATGATAGAACTTCGTCTGTTTGTTTATGTGTTTATTCTTCTCTGCGATTGAGTTGCAAGTTATTATGTTGATCAACTAGTATTTTCGATATCATGGAAGTAAGTTTACGATAACTATGAAGCCCTCCCTAGCACCCAAGTTTGTCTTTTTGACATTTTGTTAGCTCCTTCGCAAGTCCCTTTGATAACCTTTTGGCATCGAGAAAGAAAGGTTGTAGGATTGTGTGATCAATGCTTGGGGCTAGCCAGCTTGAGTTTCGGTATTAAACTTTTAGAATGAAAAGGTTGTGTGCAATGTGTTTTCCGCCTCGCGTGTTTAGACTCTTATACTATCTTTCATCTTGTTTCTAGACTTTTAAGGCCATCCTCAAGGAAGTACCTTGACCATCCCTATGGCAACTTGAACCATAACTAGCCTTACGGATCAACTAAGCTTGAGGTTCTTTGTGCGCATCCAGTACCTCGTTGACACTAGAATAGTTCTGGTCTAATCCCCCTCCCAGAATTATTGTTGATGGCGCTCTTCTGTTTTTTTTCCTAACTGGCATTATTTTCTCCCTTGTAATGTTAACGCTATTAATTAATATTGGTCAATTTTTATGCACGTAACTACTGTAATAGTTTGTGATGGAGATTTCCTTAGATGTGATTGACCTTCGGGAAAAACTCAGCTTTCGTGTGATAATCTTATGAATTCATAGCGGAAGGTTTTGTTTTGATAAAGTCACTTAGAAATTATGTTTGTATCTTTTTGTGCAACGGTTGACTGCGTTACCAAGGGTTGCCGTAAAATTTGGTTGTTTTGGGATATGGGTAATTTATTTTAAATTAACCAATCATTAGTACTGTAGTGGAGGTTGCAAACCTTTAGTGTTTAAAAAAAAAAAAATTGTTGACGACATTATTGTATACTCTTGTTGGACGAAACCCCCCCCCCCCCCCTTCTTCTCTCGCGTGTTTGCTACTAGCCTGTGAGACTTTGACCCTTCCTGGATGATTGGTAGATCTCTTTGTAGTTAATGGTCAAAACTAGTATACTATGCCTTCGCTTCGAAACTTATGTTGTGTGTATACTCTAATTGATTTCCGGTTTGAAACTCTATTATCCATGGCTTTTTGTGTTAATTTCTGAAACCCGTGTTTCCCCCTTCTTGGGCCGATCAACTCTTGTTCTCTTGGAAAAATATTATTTCAGCCTATGCGTTTGGTTCCTTTGATAAAATTCTAGATGACTGGTATATAGATCAATTCTCAATCTTGTAATTATTGTTTAATTACTTACTTGATGGGGATACTGTCTTTGCTAGATTGTTTGTTTTCTCCTTATAGGGCCAAGGGCCATTCTCATATGATTGTTACTTTCGTTGCATTTGCTCCTAACTGAAGTACAAGGTCTTCTCCTTCTTTGATCGACATGTTATAGACTTTATTATAACTTGATGTGCTCATAGTGTTTAGAGGTTTGACCCAATTTCTTGTAATAAGGTGCTTCTTTTCATGATATTGTTAGATAATAGTTATGGTGGTTTTGTGTAGCCTTATCTTGCTCAGTTCTCGTGAACTGACTCTTGTAGAAAATTTGCTGCAGATGGATTTTGCGTATAGATGAGGGATATATTTGTAGACTTTTGTCATCAACCTCAGTTGAGAAGATCCTTTGCTCGAAACCTTTTTATGTTGTTCAACTTTTGTTAACGTCCAGTGGAAAGTTTAAAAGAGGATTAATGTCTTAGTATAATGTATTGTGGACTTGTCATCTGAACTTTGGAAACCTTGTATTGTTTGACCATCATTGAAATTATAAGAAAATTTGGTTATTGTTGTTGAGTGACTTGTGGAGTATCAGTATTTTGAGAAATGATGAAATCTTGTTTTGTTCTCATAAATGAGTGTTGCTTCAACTTTGCCTTGAGAATAAATTCTGAGTTAAACCTTGCCATGACTTAGTATTAAAGTGTCATAAGTAAACTAACATAGGATTGTTTAATAATTCAGGAAGTTAAATTAAAAGTTGTATTCAAATAAAGTAACGTAGGGGTCACCAACTTGAGAGCAAGAAATTCTTTAAGTAAACAAGGGCAAGACTATCATTGTAGGTAAACTTTATAACTTGATATCCCTAGCTAAACTAGTGAACACTACTCTTTTTGGTGAACGCTTAAAACAAGCTTAAAGGAAAACAATGGTTAGCTCCTAATAAGATTTAACAAGTAAGAGAAGTAAATTTAGAAACCACTCAATTTGTCTCTCAGCCTTTTTGGAAGTAACTAGTTCCCTTTTGGATAAGCTCTTTCGGTGAAGCCTAAGTAAAAGCGTTAATACTTACGTATAAAACCCCAAGCTCCAATTAAACCTTGGTAATAGCTAATGACGTCTTAAAGAGGAATTTAACTCGACCTTATCTCCTTAACTCTTTCCCAGAATACTTTGTAAGTCATCTTGATTTTGTTGAACACGAATTCTTGTTGTAGCAAGGTAATGAGCAATTTTTAGTAATGTAAATATGGACAGATAGCCTTGTGGAATTAAATTAGTCCCTTATTAAATAATGGAACTAAACAACTAATTGTCGTAAAGTGAAGACTTTTAGTGAACTTCTCTACAGTGTATAAGAAATTAACTCTGTTGGTAAGATGAATTTGTGCGAATCATATATTGAATCTTCCTGAAAACATAAGTCATGAGTTAAAGGGTGTTATATCAAAATAAGTAACCTTCAATCATTCTTACTGTGGCTTGCCCTATTTGTTAGAGTGATCTGTCGTTGGACTTCTATGTTGTCTGGTCAAAAACAAAGAAAGGTGTATTATCCTTGGGGTGTGAATGTTTCCGTGCTGACCTTGTTGTCCTCCCCGTAACAAGTGGTTCCTAGTGTTGGTTGTAACCTTGTGACGACATGTTGTCATATATGAGTGGGTGTTAAGAAACCCTATTGTGGTCCACATCATGCAAATTCTAATAGAGCACATGCGATGTGAAAAGTCAAAAGGAGAATGAAGTACATAGGGCCCCACATTTTGTACTAAACTATATAAAATTCTACTCTATATTATACACTATATATTTTTTTAAAATTCATGAACTTGAAAAATCATATATGTTCCAGAAAATTAGGATTTGGATACTAGAGTATTCTTAAAATGATAGGTGTTGGATTGATAAATTAAAACAAAAGAACTTGCTAATTTTTTCAATCATGTCCATTAGTTGTCATGATTTTCCCCAAGTTTTATACATGCAAGGAGCATCACATATGCTCCATATGTATCCATATGTGTTGCTTTGTTCCGAATTTTTTTCCTAAAAGAAATTGTGTTATTGTAAGGTTTACATTTATTTGTATTATTTTGTTGAGTGTTACCTAATCCTGTGAATTTAAAGACATATTTTTAAAACTCTCAAAGACGCTTGTCTTGATTTTAAACTAATTTATTAACTCTATTTTGTGTGTGTGTGTGTGTGTGTGTGTGTGTGTGTGTGTGTGTGTGTGTGTGTGTGTGTGTGTGTGTGTGTGTGTGTGTGTGTGTGTGTGTGTTTGTCCTAATTAAATTCGTTTTTCATTATGTAAAAATATTGGTATCTTAGGGAACCAAAAACCTGCAGTACACAGTAGCAGGAAGTTACAAAAGGAGATAAGAATGTAACAATGAAGATCATAACAAACTTCCTCTACCACAAAAAATAAGGGACAAAAAAAATAATTTCACAATAGAGGATAAAAATATTAAATAAAAATATATCAGCCCAGTGAGTGAGATCAAAGAGTCATTTTGGAAGGGACTGCCATAAACTTAGAAGAGTTTTTTTTTTTTTTTTTTGCGGACCACATTCCACTCATCTCTGTTAGAGTCTTTAATAGCTTCAGGGCCACATGTAAGGATAAATTCAACGGATTTTATGGTTTTAAATGAAGACAAAGAAGGTGATTCCATTTTTGCAACCATCTCTAGAGGGGCATAACAAGGTGTCGGAGGAGGTAGCTCATCAGTAAGTTCTTTTGGGTTACGATCAGAAAGAATTACCTAAGTGGTCTCCTCAATAATATGGGTAGTGTCCAAAGTGGAATCATTAACCAACTCAGTATGGGAATTAATAGTGACGTGGGAAGGGAGAGAATCGTTCCTCCATGCTCTACTCACCCTTTGTTTGCGTTTTGAATGTCCACAATCCTTCATCAAGTGACCGGTAGAAAAACATCTATAACAGATGAAAGCAAGTTGTTCATAGTCTAGAAGTTGAATCCATAATCTATCACCAATCACAAGGTTAATATTGTCTAGAAGATCTAATGAAACGTCTTTGTCTATAAGGATTCTTGCAGAGGTAGTATGATAGAAATCAGCAATAACATCGTCTAGTTTGAAAAAGGTTGTAATGCCCACATTTTACATGCACAATACAATACTAAAAATATCATAATATTTTTTTGGACTTACATTGTAGTACACATGATAGTACAAGAGAATACTTAAGACTACACACAACACATGATATGTTTTCACAACACTAACCCACATAGATAACGTGAAAACACGTGATGCAATTCAAGGCCACTCTTTTTGACAAGGCACAACATAATGATTCAATATAGTATACACTTACAGATAGGGTCTTTCCAAAGCACGACATTTTAGGAATAAAAATTTAATACATTCATGTTTCAATATTTAACTTAAGTCCTAGAAAAGTTCATAGTATATGGATAATAGATTTCCTTTACCTTTTTTTCTATATTTCCTTTGTATTGTTTAACATTTACCTTATGGTGTAACTCGTCGAATAATGATCATCCACATTATTTCAATTATTTGTTTAATTCACTCGTTTGTAAAAAGGGTAATTATTTACACACAAGTCTATTTACATACACACCCAACTACAAGGTATTATCCCTAGGATTCCCTCTTAATGGCATGCAATGTGATCCTATATCATACCTTTGTTACACAATGAAACAATTGTAAGTCCAAAGGATGAGAATCTCATTTTTTTGTTTAAGGATTTAGGGTCATATTTTTTTCAACAATTTATAATATGACAATAGATTTCGTACATAATAAGTATTATAAGAAATAGGTTCTTTCTCCATAGTGAGAGGGTCTAATCACATTACAAGGAAGATCATGTTTCCCTTTACCGTGAAGTAAAATCTCATGAACACACTTCGCAAGGGAAAGCGCAAATTATAATTTTACTATAGTTATGATCTAACAATTGATTAAGGATTCAAAGGAGCATAACATAGCAACATACTTCCTTATTTTTATTTCTAAATTAGGTTTCCTGAGTATTGTTTTCTTCTAACTCAAGAGGGTTTTCCTTGACTAGGTTCATATGCGTTTTTTTTCTGAATTGCTTAAGTTTTTTTCTAATGGGGTATTTTAATCATCAATGAGACCACTAGACCCTGTCTTACGAGCTTTATCTTTAAGAAATGATAAAAAAAATTCACATCATACATCAAATAATAAAACAAGTGAGAGAGAAAGGTGGAGCAGTTCATCATTTTAAGGGGTTAAGGTTCAACATAGAGTTTGCAGAATATGGGTCTCACTTATCACCACAAGATGGTTTAAACATGATATGATAATGATCTAAATTTCACCTTCCTCCAAGGGCATCATGAACTGTTAAGGTTTACACAAACTAATCATACACAAAAAATATAATAAAGTTTCACAGTTAATTTTTAATATTGCATCCAAGAAACCCAAACGATAGTAGAGATTGGGTATCGGGTTCATTTATGATACCAACTCCTAAAAGTGACTTTTAAGGTTAGTTGGCGATCTTCACCACTCAACACAGGTATCTCTCTAGGAGGGTTCTACACTATGTTGGAGTTTGGATACCCTTCAAGTATTTATTTAAGAAAATAACAATCCCTTTACTACACACACCAGTATCAAACCAAGGAGGGGACTACATAACCTAGATGAAGTTTTACCGTGTTGTTCCTAACTATGGAATTCATGGCAAGGTCAATAGGTATACGAGCTATGACAATATACTCAAACTTGTTAACTTATTTTCTTAAGATATAAGGTGTTATCAAGTGTAAGGATTTAAGTTCATTCTAAGGTTTAGTTTTCTATGCTAAAAGAGTCACACATGAAGGGTACTTATACACAAATTTTATACTAGGGTTGATTGTTTTGGTAAAATTTCTTTATTACATTTTCAAAGTAAGAAACACCACACACCAATTATTTAATCATCAATTGCACACTAGAATTGCGCTATAAGTTATTAAATTCAATTTCATTTAACACCTTTATCCAAATTTTACAATATAAATTTTGGAATGAAATAACATACATGTTTAGATGAATGTTTCCCTTAAACACTAGCATCATAAAAATATTACAAAACTTCATAAAAAATTGTTCAATACTTCCCAATTGTTTAACTATCATCTACAATATCACTTAACATATATATCCAATCCCCCTTTTTTTACCATATGTTAATCTGAATCAAAAGAACACCTATAGTTAAATGCACATTTTCCAAAGCACCCCTAAATCTAGCATCTCATTCATATTTACAATTTTCAATATTAAGTACTTACTATAACAGAGAAATACATGAAAATTTCTTTCCATTAACATACATGAATTACAATAATACACAATGAATCACAACCATGTCATTTCGCCATCTTCTTGCAACCTCCAAATCCATGTGAGCATGAAATCATCGATAAATTGCTTGCATGTAATTCACGTAGATCTACCATACTTAATTTTATTGGTTTTCCATTTAAATTTTAATAATAATACACACACAAAAGGAGAGGGTTAGGACACATATTCATTTCTTGTCATTTCTTAAGTAAGGGAAGAGAGAGAAAGAGATAGGGAAGAGAGAGAAATACTATTTTCCCAAAAGTCAAATTTCACATTCCAAGCCACAAGATAGAGTTTCAAATAATTATTTACAAGTGTTAATAATTTCCACGATGATCAGCGAACTTGACTAGGGTCCTATGACTTTCTTTTACATTTTCCTACTAGTAGTAAAAACGCCCAATTTTGGCTCAGAGGCTAAGAAAGTGCGTTAAAAAACTATGTTCTAATAAGAATTCATGGTGCGATAATTCCTATGTGTCGAAATATACACCAATATTTCACAAGAACTAACGAGACTGATCAGAATGTTTTGGTGAACAAGATTATGATTGGCGGCTAGTTTTCTGAGGCCATCGGTCGTAATTGGCCTAGTTGCAAATGATCAATATTAGCTTGATGGCTTAGAAAACCACATCCAAATATAACACTAGATTGAAAAACACGCAAAGATAAATTTTGTACATTTTCCCCTATATATGGATAATTCACTAGAGTTGACGGGACTGAGAACTGACAAACTGGCTTCAAACAACGATGGTTTTTCCAGAGCCACCGGTCATAATTGGTCTAGTTTGACCTAGTAAAAATGTGACTGGAGGCCTACAAAATGCCTTTTCCAAACTATTAAGAAGTTTTTTTCCCCCCAAACTGAAGGTTAAAAGAAAAATTCTAGTAAAAATACTAGAGTTTTGTGAAGGCGAGTAAGCATTTCATTGCTTAGGGTTCAAATGGAAAGCCGAAATGAAAACTAACTTTTCATTTTTAACAGCTTCTAAAATTGCAAAACGAGATAACCAAGCTTCTAGGGGAGTGTCGAAAAGAGTAAAAATTGTCATTAGGGTTCAATCTAAAGCTTGTTGTGACTCTCCCATAACAAGGAACACTAAAGTGTACGACACTTACATCACTTTAAATAAATGGGGCTCATACCTCTGTTCTTTTACATCGTCCCTAGAAATTTCGAAAATATCAGGGGTTTTACAAGGTAGAAAAAAATGGTTGTCTTAGATAGCTCATATATCTCTCGCCAATGCGATGGGCACGAGCACCAGAATTTAGACACTCTAGTTTTATCAATGCATACAATTGCGGGAGCAATCCCAGTTAATGGTCGAAGTGTAACTTGGATAAGCAAAACACAAGGTGTAGTTTTGTCATTTTAGACTATCTTATTTGCTACTGAATGAACCTCCTATGGAAAATACCTGCTCCTAAAACACTCCTCAAAAAAATCTTATGTATTTAACTGTCTCAGGGATCCTGAGTTAACATGGAGCTTATACTATTTTGGTCCTCCACCAGACTCCTGCTCCATGCCTGAATATGGATCGAAACACAAGATTTTATGTTGCTAGTACAAGGGCAGAGCTTAAAGCATCCACTCAAGCTCACCAACTAGGCCTCTACCTAAGGAAAATAAATGTATCTCCAAAATAATGTAGATCTCGTAGCTTCAGGATCTCCCTGATATGGTCTGTAGCTGATGACTGATGAGCCCTAGGTCTCTCTGCATGCTCCTCCCTCTGTCTAGGGCTTGAGATCTATCACTATGTCCTGAAATCTTCTCCATGCCCTCTCTATGTGGTGATTTTCCCTAGGTTGAATCCACATGGAATCTCTACCCCATGCTCACTCATCTGTATCAAGGAGATGCCCTAGCCTCAACTGATGGCTCCATATCTTATTAGTGAAGTCATCCTCCTAGGGACCCTAGCCACGTATAATGGTATTAATGTCCTGAAAGCATCTGTAAAATCTAAGGAAAAATGGCCACTAAATCCTGATTTGGTGGTGGTATACATAGGTCTATATGAAAAGACTCCCTCATCTGGTTGTACCCTCCTGCACAGACCAAGGTGAGAGTTAGTTCATCATTTTGGTTTTGTTTCAGAGTTTTCTAAAATTATGGCAATTTCATCTAGATAGTGTGGTTTTCTAGATTTAAAGAACAATTTTACACTAGGTAAAAAAACTTTCATGTCCTCATGTTTTCTAGGTGTGCCCAAGGGTCCAAGCTTTGAACCCATGACTCTGATACCAAATGTAACGCCCATCAAAACGATGTTCTAAAAACACGCTAACTCCCAACACTTAACCCGAAAATTGTGACTAATTTTTTTTTGTTACAAGGACAAGGTAGAAGGATAAAACAGGTTACAAGGATGTTAATCCCCTAGGGTACAACAACTAACTAACACCACTAACTCAACTTTTCGATTGAAGAACCAGGTCTAGAATGAAGGTTAACATATTCTCAATTTAATCTCTAGAGTCCATTAATCGATTATGCATTAGGAAGGTACCCTAGATTAATTTACTTAATTAAATATTTTCTTCACTTAAGTTAATGTTCAAACTCCTAATTGGTTAACCCCATGATTAAATAATTTAGTTTCATTATCTTAATAGTTAAAGTCCTTTTTATTAACTTACTAAAGCTTACTAAGGACTATTAAGGACTTACATTCCTAAGGAAATTAAATGGCCCCATTCCCCATTTACACATACTACAAGGTTTTTGAAACAACATTTAAAAAAAAAAACATTCTCACCTAACAAAAGTAGGGTGAAACCTCCACCCTTAGATCAAATCAATCTTGGCCACTAGATCCTAGGGTTCCCATCTAGCCCTAAATTTCCTTATGAGTTTTTATTAAAGCCTTTCCTTTGTTCATTTCCCCTCATTTGGTCTATTTGTTTTGTTAAAAATGCAGGTTGGAGAAGAAGAAGACATGGGAGCAAAGGAGGAAGAACTATGGAGGATTCTACAAGGAGATCTAGTTTAAATTTGTTTAGTTGTAGTTGTAGTTGTATTGTTGTTATAACTTCCATTCAAGGATTGGGAGGGTTATTCCTTTTACCAATCTGGTTTTGTTTCAAGATTTTGTATTTGGGTTTTTAAATTTGGGGCAAACCCTACCCCCATGAATAAATGAGAAGAAATGTTTTAGATCCACCATTTGTATATTTTATTACTCAAATCCATGGGATCACACATTGTTTGCATGTTGGTAGTTATTAGTTAAATTTTACAACTTTAAGTTTTGCATAAACCAGTTAAAATTTTGCACAGGTGCGGATCCGCGGAGTCTGTCGTGAGTGACATAACTGCCGCCCAGAGCAGAGCGGTGGTCCTGGGACCGCCGCCCTTCCTGGGTGACAAACCACGGATCACCACCCTACTGAGCGGTAGTTTTGAGACCACCACCTTAGCCTGAGCGGTGGTTATGGGACCACCACTCTGCACAGGGTGGCGGTCCTGTTTAAAAAAAAAATAGAACCTTAAATGAGATTTTCACAAAAACTAAAAGTTACTAAAATGTGTTAAAATTGCATTCTGAGCCTATTTTGAACATATAGAGTTTCCAGTTTTGTGATTTCATTCCTATTGTTCTTTTCTTAGTTAAAATTTA
Organism: Taxus chinensis; assembly: GCA_019776745.2. NCBI lineage: Eukaryota > Viridiplantae > Streptophyta > Pinopsida > Cupressales > Taxaceae > Taxus > Taxus chinensis. The sequence continues at coordinate 210,062,798 of CM034157.1, forward strand.
CTCATTAAAACATTTTCAAATCCAAAAGTAGTAATATAACTACAAGGTCTATTCTATATTGTACAACTAAATTTTCTTCATTTCAAGAATTAAAAGAAATTTAATCTACTTCTACATTATTATCAACATTCTCTAAATACAAAATACTTTCAATTTATTTCCATATATCAATACAACATATTTCACTAAATATTACAAATTGTGTTCTTGTTCCCATTTTAATACAACATATGTCTATTCAAAATAACTATAATAATTCTTCTATTTCAAACATTCAAATTTACTTTTCTCACAATACAACCAAGATTTTCAAATAAAATATTTACTTTCTTTTCTATTTCTCAAACAATCTCCACAATACAAATCTTTCTTCTTTTTCTTATACAATAATACAATGCCACAATGAAAGTAACTTTCCTCTATTTTTTTTCACATACAATTTCAACTAAACTCTTACATAAGATTTTCATTTTGATTCTTTCTCTTTCCCTATTACATTCTAATGAGAAGGAAATTTCTTTCTTTACAATCCTACAATGAACTTCTTCAAATATTCATACAACTTGTATTTCAACATTTCCTTTAAAACATGAACAAATTTACAATCTTCCACTTTGAGTGGGAAACAAAAAGGCTTCTCTCAAGAAGGGATTTCTTCAAGGACTCCAACAAACTTCCAAGCTCCTCAACACCAACAAGAAGGCTCCATCATGATTTATTTGATTCACAACAAAATGGGGGGAGAGGCAACGCTCTCCACCCAACCAAGATATCCAATGAAGAGGAGAAGCCATCCTCTCCATTGGCCCCCGAGCCCCAACCACATTACAATGGGAGATGATTCCAACACATGGAAACAACAAGCTTCCACAACACAAACAAATATTTCACATCCATTTCAACCACATTCAAATACACAACACAACAAAAAGAAGAACAAAACAACAAATAACAAGGCTTAAAATGAAAGCCAAAAGAGCAAGACCTATGGGGAGGCCACTTATGCCTCCCAATGGGAATGGGTGCCCACCTTAAAGCCTCCAATGCATATCTCAAATCCCTACATACTCTTATGCCTCCCTCAAGTACCCCTTATACCTCCCACATACTCTTATGCCTCCCTCAATCTCTTATGCCTCCCTCATAAAAGAAATAAGTAAGAAATGCAAGCATTCCTTATACAAGGTGGGGCACCCAACCCAAACTCCCTCTAAACAAGAAAGTAAACTCTTATGCCTCCCTACAAGAAAACTCCCCATAGTCTCCTCCTACTCCAAACTTAGGCAATCTACCCACACCCAACAAGCATTCCAAAGAAAACAATATTCAACACAAAACATATAAACACAAAATAAAGCATAACATAAGCAAGGTAAAGCTCCTACCTTTCCATAGTAGAGCTTGTTCCAAGAGTAAGTCTCCAAGCTCCTCAAAACCAAGCAAGCATCCACAAGCTCCAACAATCCACAAGCACTCCCAAAAATCCTCTAACTCTCCAAAATACAAGAGCACAAAATGATCAAGTAACCCCCAAACAAGCAAAAGAGCTTCAATAAATAGAAAAGGGAGAGAGGAGGATGAGGTGGCTCCATGTAGGATGCCACATCACTCATCCTCAACTCCACCTAAGAATTCAAACCTCAACCCCAATGCACCATAAATTGGTGGGTGAGAGGAATGACAAGATACTTACACACACAAACTAAGCCCACACCCCCTAAGGACAAAATTAATTATTTGAAAGAAAGTGCAATAAACATTTCACCTTTTTATCTTCCCAAAACACCTAATGGGGTCTAATTTTGACCCCCCAACCCATAGGTAGGGTTGGTATGGCAATTTAAGAGGTGTGGGACAAGTTTAACTTGTCCCACAAGCCTTCAAAATTGGCCCTTAAGGCCAAATTCGAGTTTCCCATGAAGGGTAGAGTGTACAACACTCAAAATCTCAAGCATTCAACACACAACACAAAATCCAAGAGTAAATCAAGTCTAATAAATGAACTCCTTTTGGTCACATCTTTAATTAGTTTAGGACAACATTTAAATTAACTTTAATAAGACACTTACAACCCACTAATAATAAAGGGGAAAAACATACATCAAAATCTAAATAATTAAAACAAGTAAATTACATCACTCAAAAGAAAACACATACTAACATTAATAAAAGGGAAATTAAAACAAAACAACACATGACCCCTTGGTCACAATTTTCCCCTAACCAAATAATTCTAACACACACACAATTACATGTTTCCATGGTGACCCTAGTTGAATTCATCTAGAATTCCAATGTGGTTGGTCTCCAATCCCCCTGATGTTGTTGTGAATATAATATACCTGCAAAACAGAGAATACCTCCTTCGGCCTCGTGGCCGCATTAAAACATCCATGCCAAAATATGCAATATAAATCTAAAATCATCTATATACGAATTAATATCATCTAGGCAATTACGAATCATTTACAAATTTCTAGCAACATTTCTATCCAACATTTCATCCATGTCAAAATGATCACAACATTAATTCAATTATCAAAGCCTACTCATGGCGACAAAAGTATATCACATGTCAGAAATATATATAAATAACCATGTCCACAGCGTATCAACATCAATATCAAATGTCTCTAATAATCCACATGCATCATATATGAATCGAAATCAACAACAGTCCAGTATCTCTAACATCTAGTATCATGCTAAATCAAAAGGCTACAACAATGTCCATAAGTGTAGTCGACAGTATCAAAATCAAAGCAAAAAGGTGTCGAAGGGAAGTGGGCGATACATCTGTTCCAAATGACGAAATTGGCATATGAAGTTCACTAGCTATAAGTGATACAATATGAGCAATAACAAAAGACTGTGGACCTATAATTGCAACATTGTCTCTTTTCATCAACTCTAAAGCTGCAGAAGTTCCAATGAAAGCATTGCAATCGGATTCCATCATTGTGAGCTTGAGTTGGGCTCCACATTCTGTATACACATCTACCCTTTGCAACTACCACATCAGATAAAATTAATTTATCTTTTATGCTTTGATGGATGTCCACACCCTGTTCCAGAGCTATATAATTGCACAGTTGGGAGATGTGTTTGATGGTGAGGCACCTCATGCCCTGCAACCTGTTCCAACTCCACGTGATGGTTTCGTAAAAGAAAATTTGTAGCACCTCCTCTATCTAAACCTCATGACAACAACCTGAACACGCCACCCCTCCTGCCATACGCCAACTCTGTCAATACACCATCAAAATCTCACCAACTCCACTTAACTCCCTTCCACCGTGACTTCCACACATCACCCAATTTTTTTTCTTTTATTCTATTTTTTAATTTATTTTTAGTTGGGCACTACAAAGTTTCCCAAGGTGTTCCCAAGGACTTGAAGGCATGGTTCAATCCAGATTTGACAATTTATTTGTAATCTATTTATCCATATAACAAATAAAATCACTCATTTAACTACTAAAACTTTTGGTAATTGTACAATGCAAAACAAACCACAAACCTTAGTGATGAAGCGATGCAAGAGCTTAATTTCGGTTTTAGATGAATAAAATTTGCGATGACCGTATCTTGTCGGTGCGTCGGCATTGACCGGCAACCGGTTAATGCCTCACGGAGGCCAAAAAATGTACTTTTGGGTCTTTTAAACGAACAAAGGTAGTCGCTCTCCAAAAGCCCCTCTCTCTATGACTCCACTCGCACGCATTTACAGTATCAACCAATGTAAACCACTCATATCTCATAGTGTTTTCATCGTTACAATCCATTCCCGCAGAACGCACCAGAAAAAGTTGACTTCAGTAGTAGATTCTGTGGTGCCCACGTTCTCAGAATCCAATTGTTGACGTGGTTTAATTCTAGAAGCGAGGGAGACTCAGTCCAGCTAAAGACTTGATAAAGTACAACGAGTAAAGCCTCTAAAAACGCAATTTGCAAAAAGCAAAACTCATTCAAAGTCAGCTTTATCGGCTTCTTTGTCCTGTATAAGATCAGCAAATCTGTTTTTGGCTCTACATAAATAGAATTGCGGATCATAACTCCTATACAAAATTGTAAGAATGTATTTTCGTCGTGGAGAAGCCACAACAATGCCGCTGAATCTTGCGGCACTACTAATACTGTGTATGGTTATCGGAGGAAAATGTAGTGAAATTGTGGTGCACGAATTGTCGAACGATGGAGAGATATACGCAGCATGTAACGTGGAGAAATACTCCAATGGCACGCAATTCGACGCAAACCTGAAGGCGCTGTTAAAAGATCTGACAGACAAGGTGGCTGACACGGGCTACAGCAGTTCCGTTTACGGAAATGAGAACGATCCGGACAAACTGTCGGGTCGCTTGCAATGCAGAGGCGATCTTTCGCCCGCCGACTGCCGGGCGTGCTCTGCGCAGGCGGTGAAATCCGTCCGTCGCGATTGCCCCAATGCCATAGGCGCCCGCGTTCAGCTCGAATACTGTTTCCTTCGCTACGAGAATTACAGTTTTCTCTCGCAGTTGGACACTAGCAATTGGTATGGCCTCGTCAACGTCAATAACGATACGGGTATTAAATTTAACGTTGCCGCTCGCGGTCTCATGGAGAAGCTCTCGACTAAGGCGCCTGTGAGTGGGATTAAATTTGCTCTCGGAACGACTGTCGTTTCTTCCAATATGACTTTATATGGGATGGAGATGTGCTGGAGAGATATGTCGAGGGAGGACTGCGCCACGTGTCTGTCGGAGGGCATCGAACGCCTGTTTAGTTGCTGCAAGGAGAGGGTGGGTGTTCAGATCTTCTTGGGCAGTTGCACTCTGCGCTACGAAATCTATCCCATTGACAAACATTACTATTAGACTTCCTCTTTTCATTTTATGAGGTCATTGCATGGACTTTGCAATCATATTATAATAATAATACATCAGTTTTCAGTGCACCTTAACGATTGTCGATTACATAGTGGAAATTTTTTTTTTTCGGAGTCAAACACGCGCAAACCCCAAGTTTCTTCTATATTTACTATAATGCACCGAACAAATAATCTTGTCAACTCAAATATCGTTTTATAATAGTAATAAAATTCCTGTACTCTGCAACTTTCTCCTTGGAAACCCGCGACTATGCCAAGTTCCTAATCTTTGTAATTTAAATCAAACTCTGGCCTTGATATCTTTTTAAGCTACATATATTTAATGTTGTGGAGATAAGAACCTTGAAAGTAAGAACAACACTTAATGTTCCATGTATAATTTGATGATACATAATAGTTATAATTGAAATATTGACGGGGATTTATTGAGGAAGATAAAGTGGAGGGAGAGAAACAATGGGAGAGAAAAAGGTGTGAAGAAGTAGGCGTTTGAGGGTGGAGAAGTTCAAAGGTGGGGAAAGTGGAATGGAGATACAATGCAAAACTTAACACTCCAACAACTACATCACAATTTTGCCAATCATTTGAAGGAGAAAAGGTGTATCGTGTAAGGTCATGAGGTAACTGTTAGCAGAGATATCTTAGAATGTAAGGAGTGGTAGAACAATAATATTTAATAAATGAGCCCCTCCAAGGAATGGACATATAAAAGAAAGGAAAATTTTATATGCGATTGAGCTTTGCTATTGTCTAATTTTACTTTTTTATGGCATCAATTTTTTTTTATTGCATGAAATTTAATTTGCTAGAAAAGGTGAAGACGTGTTTGAAAAGTAATAAATAAAAAGGTTGCAATTATAACCCTGCCATGAGGAGAACTGCTAATGGCAAGAGAAGACCAAAGAACCCATCAAAAAAAGTATTCCCTCTCCTACCAAGAACTCATCGAGCCCTAAAAAATCCTCTGTGGAGTTCACTTCTCTGGATCTGGTGATGGTGGACATAGGGGTGAAAATAATGACCCTAACAGACCAGAAAACTGGGGGAAACAGGAAAATGGTGTTGTCCAGAGTGGATATGAAGGGAAACAAACAATGGTCAGCCAGGGAAAAACTCAAGGAGGGCATGATAGGAAGAGAGTTAGAGGCCCTGCCAAATCCTTTGTTGACATTGTATCCAAAACGACATTGAATAGCACAAGGAATCCAGATAAACTCTTGTAACCTTCATAGAATACTCTGACGCTAAAGATAGAGCATGATCTACTTCAAAAGATCTTAAAGGAGGAGGAAACTTTTACCCAGTTGGGCCTTATTTTTAGATTTCACAAATTTTGGCCTAAACATTCTGAGAACCATAATTGGATTTCACTAAGATGGAGGGAAAATATAAAAAGTAAGATAGTGATTTATCCCTGTGCTAAAGCACACTTCAGTGCTGTATTTGAAATCCATGAAGATATGTATTTGATTTTTTACCAATATTGGGTTTGGGGTGAACAAGGGCTCATGTTCAAAGAATGGTATCCGTCTTTTGACCCTCTAAAAGACTCCTTTGATACCTAATTTATATGGGTTCTCTTGTCAAGACTCCCACTTCCGCTCTGGAATAGATCATGCCTTATTTTTATAGCTAATACGCTAGGCTCCTGTATGGAAGTTAATGACAAGACCTTTGTTCAGACTCATACTACTTACGCTAGAAACCTTGTAGATCTAGATACCTCTCAAGCCTTACCAGCAGAAATCAATTTGCAAATTGGTGAATGATTTAGGGTGCAAAGATTTGACTACAAGCACCTTTCTTTTAAATGTCGGCGATGTTTGCAAATGGGTCATCTTTTAGAGGATTGTGAGCACTCCAAACGTAAGATCAAACTAGTTTGGTGGAAATATTCTTGACCAGAACATCTAATGATCAATCCCCATGAAAACTCGATTGAGGAAAATTTCAGCCCCTCACTTGTTGACACACCTGCCATGGAAGGTCTTCCGAACACTATAGAGAAGAAACCTTAAGATCCCCCTTCCTAGGGTGTTGTTTTAGCGATATATTGTACCTCAACGGCCATTCCTATTAAGACACTTAAATTTGTTCTTTCGATCTAAGCATAAGAAGGCAATGAGAAATGGATGGTGATGGATAGGACAAAGAAAGGTGACACCTAATCTACATCCCCCATCATTTCGGAGAAAGAACAGGTCTTGTCTTGTTGTTTTGTTCGTAATTTTTATCTTGGTTAGAGGTTTTTTGTTCTTGGTTTGTTGTTCTACTGAGCTCTGACAGTTTTCTAGATGTGGCTTACTTATGGGCCTACATTGCTTCTTTTTGTCTTTGTTGGGCAATTCAATTGATTTTGTTTTGGAGATCCCTCCATTATCTGGGTTTTTCAGAACCCTTTATCTTATGCTCTTTATTGTTACATTTAAGTTTTGATCCTTGCATTGTACAAGGGTATGGTCCCCTTCAAAAACCTATTTATCCTTAATACAAAAACCTTGCATGTCCTGTATCTCTTCGATACTCATAATTTTTCCACCAAACGAACATGTACTATATGTGTGTCACTATATCCTCTTAATCTCGCTTACTTATTCACATGATTGCCATTTACGATTAAAGTGATAAAAATATTAAATACTAAAAATTGTACTATCTTGATCAAGCTTATCAAAAGTTTGGAGAAGAGATTAGGTAAACTAGAAAAATCAATTTTTTTTTTCACCAAAAGAAATTTGATCCAGACTAATTTTTCAAAAGGACATGAACTCCATGGCTAAAGAATTCAAAATAAAGTTATTTCTTGTGGAAACATTCGACAATGTGCACTAATGAGCGTTGGGAAAGATGGTGACAAGGATGTTGTTTTATAGGAGTTTCACATTTTGTGGTGACATGGATGAAGTTTTAGAGGGGTCTCTTAATTAGTTCCTTAAGCTTAATCAGTTCTACAAATATGGCGTTAGAGAGGGAATCATAGAAAAACATCGAAATTTGACACTCCTTTGCAACCTAGAATAATCAACACCCTAAACAAAAAAATCCAAATAAATTTCGCACAATTAAATGTCAAATTTTTGGAGGACCTAGGGTCAAAATTCCCTACTTCATTGTAACCTAGCATAATCAACACCCTAAAAACATAAAATAAAATATATTTACACATAAATAAACAAAAGGTGGTGAGAATATAAATGAAAAATTAAATCCCATAAAAGGCATCAAAATTAAACCGAAATAAAAATAAATCAAACCTTTAAATCCAAATGAAACTAAAATAAAGTTTGAATCCAAATAAAATTATTTGAAGTGACCATAGAGTGGGAAAAATTTTCTCAGTAGTGTATTATGATTAAATTGTTATGAGGGCAGCGAAAACGAAGAGAAATTGCATAGAGATATTTAAATTATTGAAAAACCATTGTTAAAACCATGGTTAGTTTCAAAATAAATATTATGTGAGCAACGAAATAAATTAGATAGTTGTTATTAAAATATGGATATGTACATATTGTAAGTGGATTGACATGTGGAGAGGAAAATAAAGGAAAGATGGTATGGTAGGAAACCAAACAAAAATGATTCCTTCTTGGAGAAATTTGTAATCCATGTTTACAATTCTAAGCTCAAGTAGGTGCATGGAAATAGATTATATCCAAGTGATCATCGATAATTACATGTTATTTGTGTTCCACTTTATCTTCTTGATCTCGTTCACATTATTCACATAGCTGCAATTTGCACTTAAAGGGGTCAAATTAAAAAATGGAAAAATCCAATAGGTTTCAGGGTTAAAATCCAACCGCAAATGATATAAATGTTTTCAATTAGGAAGTATTTTATTTAAAGTGGAACACAAATAACATATATTATTTGGATCTTATAATATAATTTGTGGAAAATGTGCAATACATGCAAGTTTTTAATTTTCACTATTTCATTTCCAATTTTCCATTGAGGTATTGTTCTCCTCTCAAAAATAAAATTTTGTCCATTCAAAAGTATTTACAACTTAAAAAAGATAAAATTATAAAGTAGAAAAGCTCAACCAACAACTAAAAATCTACTTGTCACTCATATAACTAATCATTGGAGGGGATCAATTATGAATGATTCTTCATGCATCACCCACTTCCCTTCAATTACTCTTGCATTTACTCGAGCTTAAAACTAAAAAGTGGGGCTATTTAATGCTACATGATGAAAACAATGTGGTCGAGTTTCAACCTTGAAACCTTTTGACATTTTCCCTTTTTTTTCAGCCACTTAAAGATCAAAAAACACACACATGAGTAATGGTGTCTCATACAATAACATTCAATCACCAGACATTTATGGAAAACCATTGGAGAGACTCATCTATTGATGATTGGATTTTCCCCCTTTTCAATTTGTCCCCTTCAAACACAAATTTCTCTTAAGTCAATAATGTGAGCAAGATAGAGATGATATAGTGGAACAAAATGCACTTCTCATCCCTCAAACCTCTTCTTCATTTCCCCTCATCCTCTCCCTCTTTTTTGCCTCCTCAAGTTTCAATTCTTCACTCCATCCCGTTTTACGTTTCCATCAGAAATTTCAATTACGATTGTTAGTTTATTTTTTTTGAGTCTGAATGTAATCCAAGATCTTGTAAAAAAGAACCAATTTTAATTTCATGTTATCTTTATCTTGGCATGAAAGTGAAAATTGAGGAGTTGGATTGATTTTAAAATATGGAAATTCTCTATTACTAAATTTGAAACCATGGAAAGATGAAAGTGATATTATTATTTTTATTAGATATGATAATTAAAAAAGATCTAATAACATTTAAAATAGGCCACCATGTTAATCTTGGCCAAAATATGTTTTTTTTTTCATTTAATGGTGATCTGAATGTTTGGGAGACAATCAAAACTAGACTAGTGGTCACGTGTACGATATGCCATATATTATAAATACCTACGAAACCCAATCTAATTGTTATGTCCTCTATTCTACGTATATATGCTAGCCAAAAGCATATATACCTATGACAACCCAAAACACAAAATTTATCCGACACCGTTATGTGTGGTGTCACTAACCAAGGGATTGCCACAAACATGCTCACATGTTAATGTGGGCCCAATCACATCCCCAAACGACCTTTCTTGAGAACAAAAAAGAGGCAAATCTCACTATTATGAATGGTAATAATCAATTTGGTTATTTTACGGTGTTTTGTCATAGCATGTTTTAGAAAGGATGATAACCTCTTCTACAAAACATATTGGGGCACTTTATAAAATATCTCGCTCGTTCATTCTAATCATCTAAATTTCAATATTTTTTCTTTGAATATGAATGTTTAAATTTGTTGATAAAAAATAAATCATTTATCAAATATTAAATAGATTACTAAACCAATTACTAAATGCTAATCATTTAACTAATTTTTGAGCAACTATACTTTTTAAATATTATAAATTATATTTTAATAACAAAGAGTAAGTGGTAAGTGGAATTTATTAGTGTATTTATAGCTTAAATTGTATACTTGGTAACTAAGATTTGTGAATGAGTTGTAGTACAATGAGTGAATATTTACTCGGGATGTTATTTCAGCACGGATATTTAGGATAAGAAATTTTTTAAAAACACATATTTCTTTAAACAAAAAAAAACCTTCTACCAATTTTGAACTATTCATTAACACATTAGAATAGAAATCTCTAGTTTCAATATTTTTCTTGATATATCTTGACATCTACTATCTCTCGAGATTGGGTGTAGGAATGAAGATTCGAGAAGAGGAGGGAAAATTGGAAGATAAGTTGCAGGATGGAACATGGCATTACATAAAAAAACGTACAAGATTTGTCAAGTATGACTGCACATTGGACGAGATCTTTGTAGAAAGCACAAAGATGAAAATACAGTAATGAATAACTTCAAAATTTAAATGAAGTAATGTAACAAAAAAAATTAAATGTATAATAAGATGCCAAAAAAAATAATAAGATGGATGTGGTTGATGCTAGCGTGATTTCTGATTTGATATTATTTATGAGATATGATGTCCAAGTCTATACACTACCTTGAATTATTAATCATAATATAGGTAGATGGGATATATGTGAAAAATGGTGGAGAATTGTATCAAAAACCAAATGTTGTTCTAATGACAAAGGAGAAGTAGGTGTTGTGGAGGACGTGTGAATTGGAGCTGTAGTGCCCACTTCCCTTCAACACTTATTACTGTTGATTTAGATACTGTTGACTATACTTATGGATATTATTGTATCATTTTGACTTAGCATGATGTTAGATGATAGAGATATTTAGACTATTGTTGGATTTCAATTCATACTATGTTGTGTGTGGACTATTAGAGACATTTTATATCGATGATGATATGCTGTTGACATATTTATATATTTCTGACATGTGATATTTTCTTCATATTGAGTAGACCCTAACAATTGAACTAATCTTGTAATCCTATTGATATTGATGAAATGTAGAATCAAGACGTTCTTAGAAATTGTAAATGATAATGTTACTTGTCTAGATGATGATTGGATTCATATGTATATGATAGTGGATTTATATTGTATATTCATCTTGGATGTTTTGATGTGGCCACGAGGCCAAAGGAGGTATTATGTGTTTTGTAGGTAAACATATCACAACAAACAATAGGGGGATTGGAGACAAACCACATTGAAATGCTAGATGAATTCAATAATGGTCAACATGGCGGGATTACCTCCAATTGTGACCAAGGGGTTTGTGTGTTGTTATTTTATTTATTTTCCTTTATTTAATTTTAGTATGTGATTTTATAGTAATGTATATTTCCTTGTATTAATTATTTAAATTTTGGTGTATTTTCCCTGTTATCATTGATGGGTTTAAGTGTCTCCATTTATTTAATTAATCATGTTACTGAACTCATTATAGATGAGACAAAAGATGTCATTTATTATATTTGATGGTTTTTTGGTTTATATGTTATAAGTGGAGTGTATGTGATCTTGAGTGTTGTACACTCTACCCCTTCATGGAAATTCGGATTTGGCCTTAAGGGCCAATTTTGGAGACTTGTCGGACAAGTTAAAATTGTCTCAAACCTCCTAAATTACTACACCAACCCTACCTATGGATTGGGGGGGGTAAAAAATAGACCCCATTATGTGTTTTGTAAGTCAAAAAGTGACATTTATTGCACATTCCTTACATGGGTTTTAAAGTTTTTGCTCAGGGGGTGTAGGTTTGGATTTTGTGTGTAATAGGTTTATCATTCCTCTCACCCACCAATTTATTGTGCATTGGGGTTGAGGTTTGACTTGTGAGGTGGAGTTGAGGATGAGTGATGTGTCATCCTACATAGATCCACCTCACCCTCCTCTCCCCCTTTTCTATTTATTCAAGTTCATTTACTTGTTTGGGGGTTACTCGATTTCTTTTTGTGCTCTTGCATTTTGTGTTTATAGGATTTTGGAGTGCTTGTCGATTTTGTTGGAGCTTGTTGGTGATATTTTGGGCTTGAAGGAGCTTTGTGTTTTACTCTTGAATGAATCTCTACCATGTAAAGGTAGGAGCTACACTCTTGTTAAATGTTTTCTTTTATATTACATTTATGTGTATGTTTTTGTGTGTTTTGGTATGCTTGTTGGGTGCTTGGGTAGATTGCATAAGTGTGGTGTAGGAGGGGACTATGGGGATATTACATGTAGGGAGACATAAGAGTTTATTTTATATTTTGAAGGAAGTTGGGTTGGGTGCCCCACCTTGGACAAGAAATGTTTGCATTTCTTTCTTATTTTTATATGAGGGAGACATAAGAGAATGAGGGAGGCATAAGAGAATGAGGGAGGCATAAGTGGATCTTGAGGGAGGAATAAGAGTTGTGTAGGGGTTTTGAGAGGTATATTGGAGGCCTTTAAGGTGGGCACCTATTTCCCATTGGGAGGCATAAGTGACCTCCCCATAGATTCTTGCTCCTTTGGCTTTACATTTTGAAGCCTTGTATATTTTGTTGGTTTCATTCTTGTGATTGTAGTTTTCTTGATTGTGTTTTTGGTATGATTTTTGAATCCTTGTATTGTGATGTGGAATCTAGTTTGTTTCCATGAGTTGGATCCATATTTCATTGCATTGTGGTTAGGGCTCAGGGGCCCATGAGGAGGATAACTTCTCCTCCTCATTGGATTATTAGTTAGGTGGAGAGTGGTGCCTCCCCCCCCTCCCCCTCCCCTTTTTGTTGATCAAGTGAGCCATGGTGGAGATCTTGTTGGTGATTTGAAACTTGGAGCTTTTTTTGATGTTCAAAAGAAATAGTCCTTGTGAGAAAACTATCTTGTTATTCCCACTTGAGGTGGAAGACTTGTAATATTGATTTTTTTTAAGAAAGAAATGTTGCATTGTAAGTTGTATTATTTTTTGAAGAAATCTCATTGAGGAAATATATAATCTTATTTCTCCTCAAATGGAACTATGTAAAGGAATGAACCAAAATGGAAATCATGTTTAAATTTTTTTATTAGATTCACTAAAAAACATATTTTGAAGGGATCAGGAACGATGAAAAAAATAAAAGATAAGCATCAAGGACCAAAAGGAGAAAAGACAACAAAAAAGGATCAACGACTAAAAAAGAAACAAACCAAACAAAAACCCCAACCCGGAAAAAGGAAAGCACCAAGAAGAGACCCAAAGAAAGAGGTTAAAACACCTTGCCCCACAGAAGAAGGACCTCTAACACTAGTCTTTCCCTTTATGAGATCAAAGGATCAACTTGAGAGGCAACATACCATATTTTCCTTTCCTTTTATAGTTCATCACCTTCCAACCGACCCCTTGATTAGGATCTTCATTCACATTTGAGAAGATCGGAAGAAAGATTTCAAGAGAATCAGTGTTTTGACTAGGATTGACGAAGGGAAAAGGCCCAATACATAGATCTAAAACCTGTAGATCATTTACAAGTAAAGTGGGAGGAGGGGTACTACCCAACATCTATGATATATTCTCTTCCATTATCTTGTCCTTCTACACCTCTTGATGCCCTGAATGACTATCAGAAACATCAACCTCCTCAGCATAAACTGTCAAATTTTCTAGGTTAAAATCTTTCCACCACTATACCTACCCATTAAATGACTTCTTGGATATGTGAAAGTTAGAGGCTAGATGACCAAGGCAAAAAAAAAGATCTACATTTGAAGGGGAGACTTTCATAATCTTGATCTTGAGTCCATATTAAGTCCCTAACTTTGAGCTCCATTATGGCAAGGAAATCAGCCGACATGTTCATATCCACCAAAATATAGGCATAAGTGGTATGATCAAAAGCTTCTATCCTAGGATTAACATTTAGGAACTTACCCTAAGCACCCCCATGAAACGTTCCTCACTCCAGAAATGTAGGGGTAGATAGGATAGCTTAATCAAAACATGTCTTACGGAAAAAGTTTTAGTTACTAGTTTAAAGTTGGGATACTGTTGGGCCCCTAGAATATTGACTAAGTATAGAAGGCACGTATGCATGCATTTCCTAGTTGAAGAGAGGTGCGCAAAGACAAAGTGCACAAGGAAGGGTTTAAGAAAAGGGTTTAAGAAATACCATGGCGCGCGCAATGCACGTGGAAAAAACCAAGGGTTTGGGACTTAGTCAAATTGGGTGTTCAGGGCAGAAAATGTGAAAAGCATGACCCAAATGTGCATGGATAAGGTGTTATCCTAGAGACGGGTTGGCCCAGGAAGGAGCATGCCTATAGTAGAAGCTTATAGAAGCACACCATTGTATAAAGTAGAAAGATTGGGCCTGGACGAGCATGCTCGCATGGAGGAACACATTCAGACACTTGGCATCGGATCTGAGGGTGTTGGAGGATGAGTTGGCAGTCCAGAAAGGCTGTAAATACAAGTTCCTGCAAAGTAAAAAGAGAGAGGAGAAGAGACTTAGAGAGTGGGTGGAGCTCTATAGAAATATTGCAAGAACTCTGTTAGTGGGTAATTTCATTTGGGAAAGGATGTATTGGGCATGGGGATTGTAATTTTTCTTTTTGGTAGCATAGTTACATTAGTCTAGTTATAATGCATGTTTGCGGTCTATTTCTCTGTAACATTCTGTAAATGGCTCCATGGAGGTAATGAGGTTACTAGTTTATATATATATATATGAATATCAATGTTTCTGATGTATACATCTTTTTCATAACTTCTCTTCAGTTATGTTTATACGAGGTAAGTGTTGGTACCAAAATTTGTTCTCCTTTTCAAACCAAGCAGAAACACAAATTCAATGGGAAGCTTAGAGGCAGATAGATCATAAATGTATGTCGTTTTGTATCTGGGGAGATATATAGTTGTCCCTTTGTTACTTGGATTTGTGGAGAGATGGATAACACCTCAAAAGAATGTGATCTTATCCTAACTATTTTAGGTTGCGCCTTTCAACCAAGGTAAGAGAACCTATTTTGTAACCTCTGTTATTTGAAAGGAGATACAGGTACCTTTCTTTTGCATAAATTTTATAGAGAAGGCCTTGGGGAAAATATGATCAACACACAAAATATGACTCTCACGAGTTGTCACTTCCAGATTATGGAGATATTCTCACAACAAGGTAAAGGTTACTAAAGACATTTGGAAACCTGATCTGTTCGGCATACTTTAGTAAAAGGATTTTGGTCTAGTGTGGGTATACAGACCAAAAATAGGGGTAGTATGGGTAGGATTGGTTGTTATTAAATGAATTTTGGTTGTGGGGGAGACAGGATGGACTTGACTCACTAGATCCTTGAGAGCTTATGCAAAATGGAAAGATTCAATCAACAAAATTCCAAAAAAAGTTAAATTGTTTCCTCAACTAGAATATGTGCTTCAATGGAGGCCCAGATCAACACTCTTTCACACAACCTGTGGGATTCTGTCAAGAATTATCAAGTCATAGGACCCAATAAAGCACCAAGATTTAAACCAAGTCACGCCTGAGGTACACCTAGAGGCTTATAGAGAATCTCTATCAACAAAATGAAAGAAAAGTGATTTTAAACCGTTTATCCCACTCCCAGATGAAGGCTCTTCTGAGAAATGAAATTATAGATGCCACTAAACTATCACAAGGACTGATACTTGTGTAATTGGACCCTATTCTAGTACAAGATTGCAATAGAAACAAAAAAAACTACTCGTATGCATTTAGAGCTGTAATAAGTACACTTTACTCAAGATTAACATAGAATAACTCAAAGTTTGATCAAATTTATTAGCAAGGGAAAGTTTCCAGAACAATCCCAAAGCTATTCAATGGTTGTACACTTGCAACCACCTTGACATGATCAAATTTGACACAAAGAGAGATATACAGGGTTATCTAGATGACTTCTCAAAATGGATGGGCTCTGTCAAGCTTTTTTTACTAGAGAAAATCAATCCTGATATTTCAAAAAACTCCCAACCATTTACACGAAAAATTCATGCCATTTATAACATTTTCAATAGAACCCCTTCCTCCAAAAAGACAAAAACTTTAAATGTACCAGTGCTCGCCATGATTCTTTCATGATTTACAGAATCAGATCTGTAAAAAGTCACCAGGTGCTCGAGGGAAAATCTCTTTGATTTCTTCCTGCATTCAACTCCTTTCTCGAGAAAACTCACCTCCATCCATTTTCCAACCACTTCCACCCCATATCAATGAAATTTGGCCCCTTACGTGCTCAGGTGAATAAAAATGGAAAACCAGATCAGGCTGGAGAGTCAGATCATTTTAAAGGTGAAATACGTCTCTAAATCTCTCCCACAAACTCTAGATATCAAAATTAACTCACTCCTCTATTTGGCATGTAGGAAATAGCAATAAATCATGAAGACTTGAACTCCCAGGATCTTTACGAAAAAAATGGGGGGAAAATTATATTTAGATGCTCAGTAGCCATTGATCTTTGCTTTTTAATGCCGGTCGTCCACGTGGAAGATCCAAAAACAGGATTGGGGGCTTCCTTTGACCTTTTCTGACCCTTTTGAAAAAATGAATTTTTTTCCCATTTTTCTCCACACCTCCGCTTTTGAAAATGGGCTTGACACATGTCCTAAGGTGGGTCCCAAAGGAAACATGGAGAAATTCTACCATGTGACTCTCTTTTGAATAAAGGAAAATTTTCCAATTTTTCCCCACAGCTTCGTCCTTGTGCTTCAAGTCCCTAATGTGGGTCCTAGTGGAACACCGGGTCCTTTTATGCCTTTAACTCCTTTTCCCTCAAAGGGAAAATTTTTCACTTTTCCTCCGAAATTCCGCACCTCTGTCGTTGACCGGGGAAAAAAATTGACTATTTCCATTGGGCTTGCAGGCCATTTTTGATATTTTAACCTTTATGAGGTAAAGAGGCAAAAAGTTTAAGTTTCCTCCGATGGTCCACTTCCCTGCCCCTTATGACTTTTCAAATTCCCATGTGTCACAATGGCGCACCTTGAGGTGGCCCCAAAAATTTAATACCTTAAACGAGCGTGGGTTCATCAGGTGTCTTACTCCAGAAAAATTTGTTTGAAAGCTTGAAGCTCTATGGAGGGCACTACATTTTAAGCTCCAAGGCAATCTCCTTTTGGGAGTTGAAAATTCTAAGTAAAATGCAAAGTGAGAAAAGTTCCCCACGTGTCCTCATGGCACTTCTCTTAGATGGAACCCAAAATGAAGACCCTAAATGAGCGCACGCTAACCACGTGTCCCTGTTTCACCAAAATGTATCCATTTGCATAAAATTTTTC
The DNA here is from genome assembly GCA_019776745.2 of Taxus chinensis. Taxonomy (NCBI): domain Eukaryota; kingdom Viridiplantae; phylum Streptophyta; class Pinopsida; order Cupressales; family Taxaceae; genus Taxus; species Taxus chinensis. Next base: position 210,080,406 of record CM034157.1, read on the forward strand.
TAAGTCTAGGCCAAACAGTGGAAGCCTCCATTTTTCCTCCCCACACTACTCCAAGGCAAATCCCAAAAGTAGTTCTTTAAATCAGTGCCATTCCTCCATGTATCCTAGACTTCCCGAAAACCTTTTAAAACTTTTGTAAGTATGGGAAACCCAGCGGAAGTCTCCATGTGTCTCTTTCCTTCTAGCCCTCCATGTGTCCTCCCGACGCTACTTCAAAGCCAAACCAAAAATTTGATTCTCAAACGAGCATCGTTCCTCCACGTGGACACATTTTAAAGTTGAGGCTTTTTTATAGAATTTTTGAAGTATTAAGCTAACCCGCATCCAACCAAGAGGTGCCATGTTTCCCTATCGACTGAATGATGTAAATTTGACTGGGAGAAATGCCCATCAAACCGTAAAACATAGAGAAACATCCATTCGAGCCAGAAAATGAGGTTTTCTTCAAGGAAAGAGAATTTAAACTGTTGCAAGGCTCAAACACAATCCTTAGGGACACATCAACTCATTTCTCCTCAAGTATTTAGGGAAAAAATGGAAGGGACAACAGATCTTGACTGTGGAAAATGGAGGAAATGGGAAAACGTGAGTTTTGAAGGAACAGAGCACGGGAGACTCAAAATACAGAGATTTTCTAGAGGAACAAAGGAACCATGAGACAAATATGGACCCACACATGATCTTTGACCCAGGAGCAGATTAAAATGGCAACCAAAAATGGCCAAACACAATACGGGGAAGGATAAAATGATAGAGGCCGTGAATCAATAAATATTCAAGGGCACAAATGGGGCGAGACAATTTTGAGCACCAACATTGTCTCTGACTCAGGGATGGGCAATCCCTATGAGTGCCAAAAGAACAATAGTAGACCAAGTGCCAAAATATCCATTGGGTGAAAGAGTTAGCTCATAGAGTAGAGAAACAAAGCCAACAAAAATAGGTCACCACGGACCAGGATGAGCAAAAATACAAAAAATAGGATGCAAACAACAAATTATACACTGTACAAGAGGTGTTTACCTTGATTTAGAGGAATCAATCCAAGAAATGTCTTTAGATTCCTACCTTTAGTAGGAAGTTTTAGAAATTCACCATCTAGATCCTTCAAGAAGGTGTGTTCACCAATTCTGATATCAATGGAGTAAGGGCCCATCCAAAATGAATCAAAATTTCCATGCTTTCCCTTATCCCCATGCCTGCTATCCCATAATAGCACAATATATCCAATATTGAAGGCTCTAGGAGTGACCTTCTTGTCAAATAGTGTCTTTATCTTTTCTCTGAACCTTATATGCCTCTTGTGAGATGCCTTCCTCTCCTCATCAAGCTCAACAATTTGGTTGATGCGGGCATCATGAGGACTCACTTCTTGATCTTCCAGTTGTTGAATGAACTGATATGAAGATAATTTCATATGCAGGGGCAGCAGGGCCTGAGTCCCATATACCAACTCAAATGGACTATTTCCAGTGGCTCTTTTGAAAGTGATCCTATCAACCCAGATAACAAACTTTAGCTGTTCACCCCATTTTCTCTTGTTCAACTCCAAGGTTCTTCTTGATAATCTTTAGTAAATTCTTATTGCTGGACTCAGCTTGTCCATTTCCTTGGGTATTATAATTAGAGGCGTATGTTAAATTTATCCCATATCCTTTACACATTACCACTAGAGGTATAGCCCTAAAACTCATGTCATTATTAGCTATGATTTTGACTAGTACTCAAAACCTGAAAATAATATTGTTTAGCACAAAATCCATGACAAATTGGTGTGTAGCCTTCTTGGTGGGGATTGCTTCCACCCACTTGGTAAAGTAATAAGTGGCTACAAGAATTCACTTATGGCCAACACTTGAAGGGTCTGAAATCTCACCAATGAAGTCCATTCCCCATTGCTTAAATGGGGGTTCAATTGATACAAACTACAAAGGTAGGGAGCTTGAATCCTTCATCCTTCCAGAGAAATGCTGACAACTCTCACATCTTCTGACCAACATGGTTGCATCCTTGAAAAGAGTAGGCCACAAAATAACCAGCCCTTAGGATCTTGTGTGCTGCGAATCTTATAGAAAAGTGCCCCCCACAAACTCCTCCATGGAGATCAGCAATTATTTTGGGGGCTTCATCTTTAGTGATACATCTTAAGAGGACTCTCTCTTGGTTCTTCCATGCCAACCAAAAATTAGTAATGACATATTTCTGGGAAGCCAACTTAAGAGCTCTTTTTAGTTCTTATTCAAATGCTCAAGGCAGTTTAAGTGTCTGAGATAGAACATCACATCCTTGTACCACTCAGAACTCATCAATATTTCAAAAATATCTGCCCTTTCTTCCTCAATCTCATTTACCTCAATGGTCTACAAGTTTCTCTCAGCCATGAGCTTAGATAACCCCAAACCTCTCACCAACTTCATGGTTTGGATGTCCATATCATACTCTTGCATTTTGTTCACCCATCTACATCTTTTACTTGAGACTTCCATCTCTGACAGGATGTCTTTTACCATGGTATGGGGAACATAAGAAACAAATTTTGAACTTAAAATATAAGGCCTGAAAACCTTTGTTTCTTTGACCAAGGAAAATGCCTAATTTTCCATGATGGTGTATTTTAGTTATACTCCTTGCAAAGCCTTACTAAAAAAGGCAATGGGCCTCTCAGCCCCTTCATCATCCTTCTGTAGCAGGACAAAAGCAATAGTGTTTTCTGAAGTGAAAGAAAACAACTGGAAAGGTTTCTTGGAATCTGGGGCTACCAAAACATGGACATGCTTAAGTGCCTCTTTGATTCCCTTGAAATATTGGATGGCAACCTCTTCCCATTTGATGATATGATCCTTCTTTAGCATGGAAGTGATTGGGATAGTCAACTCAACAAAGTTTGATATAAACCTTCTAATGAAGTTTATCTACCCAAAGAAGGACTGAATTCCTTTTTTGGTTCTTGGAATTGGGACTTTGCTGATGGCCTCCACTCTTTTTGGATCAATCATCACTCCTTCTGTGACACAATGTGACCAAGTAGTTTTTCCTTCTACACTCCAAAATGGCATTTATTTAGATTGAGTGAGATGCCATATTCCCTACATCTGATCAACATCTTCTCTAAGTGCAGAAAATGGTCACTTCTCCTTCTTGAAAACATTGTTACATCATCTTGGTAAACAACAATAAAGTCATTAATGTAACCAGCAAAAGCAACATCCATTGCTCTCTGAAAAGTGGCTCCAGCATTCATCAGACCAAAGGGCATCCTAACATATACATATGTTCCCCATGGAGTAGTGAAGGTTGTCTTGATCCTTTCTGATTCTTTTACCATGACTTGGTTATAACTAGAGAAGCCATCTAAAGTAGAAAGCAACTCAGAACTAGTCACCAAATGCAGCATGTGCTCCATGTTAGGTAAAGGATAGTTATCCTTCATTGAGGCCTTGTTTAGATTCCTGAAGTCCACACACAACCTAATGTCACCATTCTTCTTTCTTACTGGCACTAGGTTGGAAACCCAAGAAGAATACCTTGTGGGATGGATAATTCCTCCATCACTTAGCTTCTTCAGCTCCTCTTGCATTTTGAGAGATAACAGAGGATTAATTGGCCTATGCTTCTACCTGAATGGTTTTGCACTAGGCTCCAAGGGAATCTCATGCTGGAACATGTCTTCTCTGTATGCTTTGAGCTCAGAATAGGTCCAAGCCATGCAATCTTGGTATTTCTTTAACAACTGGATGTATGATTGCTTTTCATCTTTGCTGAGACTACTTCCCAACCAAATATTCCTTGGTTTCTCCTTCGTGCCAAGGTCATGCTCCTCAACATCCCTCGAGACTTCCATATGCCTATTATTAATGCACTCAACATTGTTAAAATTTGATTCAAGAGAAACCAACCCTTTATGAATGGTGTTGGTATTTTTCTGGATGATTCCTTTGCCAAATAAGGTTTCCTTCCCCTCTGTTGTATAGACCATTGGCTCCCTAATCAATGTTTTGATCAGAAAACTCTCCATCGTTTTGCAGGAACCTTCTGACCTGAGCCTCATCATCAAAAACTTGCCAATGTTTTATATTGTCAGGGACAAAGGGTCTTGTCACTACCTCCACCTCATATTCACAATAAGGGGATGTTGCAGAACTGTCAAACTGAGACCCCAACACTGCAAGCGTTTCTTCCAAGTAAGTGAACCTCCTATCATGATGCACAATGTTGAAGGAGTCAAACATCTCAATGAAGTCCCAAACTGCATGCTTGTACTATTTCAGTCGCTGATTCTTTGTGGCATACAATTTTCTAACTTGCTTGACAACTAACTATGAGTCTCCTTTGACAATGATGTCCCTCACACCATACTTCCAAGAAATTCTTAAACCTAACAAAAATGCCTCATACTTAGCAATGTTGTTAGTACACTCAAAGTTAAGCTTAAAGGAAAAAACAAACCTTTCCTGGCTTGGAGAAATTAGGACAACACTGACACCATTTCCAAATTTGGAGCAAGCTCCATCAAACAATAGAGTCCAAGGAGAGCTTGCTTACTCAAGAAACTTACACTCCTCAATGTTGTGCTCTTTTCCCTCAGTAAATCCCACAAAGTTGTCAGCATCAACATTTGTATATAATACTTCATAGGATGCATTGTTGGGATCCTCAATAAGGTGCAACATTTTCTTCTCCCCATATAACCTGACAAGGCTTCCCTCAACTGGGATGGTGGCATAAGACATGTCCATTTGGACACTACCACCAACACTTGCAGTCCCATTTTCTTGACAGTAACATACCTCACTTGGCTGGGCAATCAACTATGACAACATCAAGTTTTAAATTTTTACCTAGGTAGGCTACAAGCTGCACCACCAAACCCTTCACACATCCCACTACTGGCACCTCTCTAGATTCCATGGCAGTGCACTTCCCATATGCTGTTGTTAATTTAATATTCATCTCATTCATGACCTCCAAAGGCATGACATTGCATTATGCCCCTGAGTCAAACATGCAGTTATGGAGCAGCCTATCCTTGACAATTAGAGTGGTGAAGAATGGATCCACATTCAGCTAAGAGTCTACCAAATATGTCCCAAATAAACCTCAGGTGGTTCAGCTAGCTCTTATAATGCTGATGGTGTCTCAGACTCTTCAATGGCTAGAGGATTCTCCACAATGTTCACATTTCTTCCCAAGGAAGTCCTTCTCTTCATTCAATCCCAAGTATTCAAATGCTCTCCTTTTGTGCTCAGGAATCCTAAGCAAACTCAAAATTGGGACAAAGACTTTGATTTGACTCAAAACTTGGGCAATGTCATATGGGACATTCTTGGGCAAGGAATATTGGAAGAAAGGATAATATACTCATTGGGTGGCACAAGATTTTTGATAGCTTTAGCATGAGGAGGGGTGTGATTTTTGGTTGGAACTACAAGGCTTTTGGCAAATGGATCTTTCCTAGGAGCCTCTTTAGGAATGTTAGAAAGTAAGGGAGCTTTTGGCTTGGCCTGAGGCCCTGCCCCTTTGACAACCTTACTTCTTGTGTTATATTCCTTCTCTTGAGCCACAACAACATTCATTAATAATTGCCTATCCTCCTCAGATGAGATTCCTCCATCATACTTTTTTTTTATCATTAAAGCCCTTAAATATTCAAAGTCATTATTGGGCAATTCAAAAGCTTGTACATTATCTACTTCTAAAGTATGAGAGGGAGGGAGAATATGTACTCTATGAATGCATTCCCAAAAAGTGGTAGCAGTTATGGCACTTATCACCTCAGTTGAGGTTGCCCTTTGTTGTGAGCTAGTGGAGCATCCCATCATGCAAACATCATCATCATTCTTATCATCGGCTACATTTTCTTCTTGTTGATATTCTTCACAAGGAGGCATGGGGCATGAAACATCTATCACACAAATCAATGACTTTTGTCTCTTCCACCACAACAACTCTAGCAGCCAAAGGATTAGGTACCATTCTACTTTCTCTTGCCTTGAGGATTACCTATTCCCAAATCCAACAGCTCCTTTGCCTCTGTCATCAATTCTTTGATGATTTGTAAGTCTATCTTGGCCTTTTTCCTTTGTTGTCCTTGGGAAGCTCTGTCCCAACTCCTTTCTCAGCTCGGGATAATTTGTAGGAGATCTCCTTGACAGCCCCTGCCAAAGTTTTCACAACTTCTTCCAAATCAACAACCTTGCTTGTTTGAGGTTTTTCTGGGTTAACCAGCTTTACACCTTCCCTCTTTGGAGGCTTTCCAATTGCCTTGATATTGTTCTCTATTTACAGAGCCATGGTGAAGGCCTGCCTCAAATTTGTGGGGTTCTTTTCTCTTAAATAGTATGTAGCCTTTTTATCAAATGCATTAGTATATTTGATCAAACATGATTCATCACAAGGCCTTATTCTAATAGGAAATCTTCTCAAGGTCTTATTAAACCTTGTGTTGAAATCATGTACTGACTCATTGGGATTCTTCTTGATGTTTTCAAATTCTGATAGAAGAAACCTAGGGTCAATCCTATCACCATATTGTAATCTAAATGCATTGTTTATCTCAGCCCAAGAATCAACAAAATTATCTGGAAATGCTTTATACCATTCCCTTGCATCCTCCTCTAGAGTGTGAATAAACAAATTGATATACACATCTTCATGTTCAATCTCAAAATCTTCCATCATATTGAGGAAGAGCTTTAGATGTTGATCACCAGTTATGGCATTGTTTCCATAGAACTTTGGAATTTTATTCCTTACATCTTGAGGTACTGTATTTTGGTAACCAACCATTCCCACAATATTTATAGGTCCAAAGGTGTTTACAACAATTTTATTTCTGGGTTAAGCCATATTGATTCGAGGAGGTGATCTTGGAGGGGTGACAAACTGATGGGGGTAGAGGGTTCTTGGAACATAGGAGTATAATTTTTAAAATGGATACCCCCCAAAGGTCGATTGCTTCTTTGAAATCCCTATCTACTTCAGGAAAGATAGGTGTAGAATGTGAATCAAATCTTTCAAAATCACATGAAGGCCCCTCCCGAGCTAGAGAATTCAATTCCACAAAGAGGATACCTGATTTAGAGTCACTTGAATGGTAGTCTTCAATGATAGGCATTCACTTTCATCAGCGGAGATCCCTCTTCTTGTCTATTGATTCTCCCATAACTCTCCAGGATTTTCTTCCTTCTGATTTTTCTTTTCCTAGCTCTGGAAATAATGTCCTAGCAGGATCCCTAGCAAAGAAAGACCTTCTTCCTTCCAGCTTTGAAAATATTAGTAACAAAATCTGACTTGACAGAGTTTAAGACACTGGCCTTTATCAAAATCAAATCAATAGGGAGTTCGCCACTAAGGATTTCCACCTTAGTTGTGCAGATGCACTAAATATGATTTGTCAAATGTCTGTCAATGCTAAGAAACTAGAAATGGAAAGCTTCTAACCTTTCTTCACCTAGATTTATCAAATGAAAGCTAGTGCATTAGGTGTGGGAATTGAAAGAATTACACACAACACTTAGATCATACAAGAAGTGTTTTACCAGGTTCCCTTGAATTTGAACTAGTCCACAAAAAATGGAAAATTTTAGTGTTGTTGATGGGTCTAAATAGATATGGCTTAAAATATGTTGGATTAAATTGAACCACAAGTTTGTTCTAGCAACTAAATCAGATCCCCAGTGAATGGCAATGCAAGTGTTGTTAACGGCCTCAAAAAAATCTCAGATTAAATAATCCGCGGTAATGGCACCACAAGTGTTGGTGTTGATGACGGCCCAAATGGACTTTAATATCAAGAGCTCAATGAAATAATCCTCTGGCAACGACATGCCACAGGTGTTGGTACCCAAATTTGTTCTCCTTTTCAAACCAAGAAGCAAAACAGATTCAATGGGAGCTTAGAGGTAGATAGATCATAAATGTATGTCATTTTGTAGCCGGGGAGAAATCTAGCTGTCCCTTTGTTACTTAGATTTGTGGAGAGATGGATAGCACCTCAAAAGGATGTGATCTTATCCTAACTATTTTAGGTTGTGCCTTTCAACCAAGGTAAGAGAACCTATTTTGTAACCTCTATTATTTGAAAGGAGATACAGTACCTTTCTTTTGCATAAATTTTATAGAAGAAGGCCTTGGGGAAAATATGATCAACACACCAAATCTGACTCTCATGAGTTGTCACTTCCAGATTATGGAGATATTCTCACAACAAGGCAAAGGTTACTAAAGACATTTGGAAACCTGATTTGTTCTGCATACTTAAGTAAAAGGATTTTGGTCTAGTATGGGTATACAGATGCAAAAACAGGTGTAGTATGGGTAGGATTGGTTGTTTTTAAATGAATTTTTGTGGGAGGGGAAGACAGGATGGACTTGACTCACCAAATCCTTGAGAGCTTATGCAAAATGGAAAGACTCAATCAACAAAATGCCACAAAAAGTTAAATTGTTTCCTCAACTAGAATATGTGTTTCAATGGAGGCCCAGATCAGCACTCTTTCACAGAACCTATGGGATTCTGTCATGAAGAATTGAGTCAGAGGACCCAATAAAGCAATGAGATTTAAACCAAGTCACGCCTGAGGTACACCTAGAGGCTTACAGAGAATATCTGTCAAAAAATGAAAGATAAGTGATTTTAAACCATTTATCCCACTCCCAGATGAAGGGTCTAATGAGAAATGAAATTATAGATGCAACTAAACTATCACAAGGATTGAGACCTGTGTGATTAGACCATATTTTGGTACAAGATTGCAACAGAAACAAGAAAAACTACTTGCAGATGCATTCAAAAATGAAAGAAACACACTTTACTCAAGAACAACACAGAATAACTCAAAGTTTGATCAAATTTATCAGCAATGGGAAAGTTTCCAGAACAATCTCAGAGCTTGTCAATGACTGTACACTTGCAACCACCTTGACATGATCAAATTAATGACACAAAGAGAGATATACAAGCTTCTCTAGATGGCTTCTCAAAATGGATGGGCTTTGTCAAGATTCTTCTGCTGAAGAAAATCAGTCCTGATCTTTCCAAAAACACCCAACCATTTTCACGAAATGAATTTGTTCCATTTATAACATTTCCAATAGAGCCCCTTCCTCCAAAAGACAAAAACTTTAAATGCACCAGTGCTCGCCATGATTTCTTCGTGATTCATAGAATCAGATCTGTAAAAGTCTCCAGGTGCTCAAGGGAAAATCTCTTTGATTTCTTCCCACATTCAACTCTTTTCTTGGGAAAAACACACCTCCATCCATTTTCCAACCACTTCCACCCCTATATCAATCAAATCTGACCCCTTGCGTGCTCAGGAGAAGAAAAATGGAAAACCAGATCAGGCTTCGAGAGTTAGACCATTTTAATGGCAAAAGACGCTTCCAGATCTCTCCCACCAAACTCTAGATATCAAAATTAACTCGCTCCTCTTGCTTGGCATGTAGAAAATAGACAAGAAATCATGAAGACTCACACTCCCAGGAGTTTTACAGAAAAAATGGAGGGAAAATCAGATTTAGACACTCAACAGCCGTTGATATTTGATTTTGAATGTGGGTAGTCCACGTGGAAGATCCAAAAATGGGCTCGAGGGGCTTCCTTTGACCTTTTCTGACCCTTTTAAAAAATGGAAAAATTTCCCATTTTTCTCTACACCTCCACTTTAAAAATGGGCCTGACACGTGTCCTGAGGTGGGTCCCAAGTAAATCATCAAAAAATTCTTTCATTTGACTCTCTTTTGGAAAGAAAGAAAATTTTCCAAGTTTTCCCTGCAGCTCTGCCTTTTCGCTTCAAGTCCCTAATGTGGGTCCCAGTGAAACCGTAGGTCCTTTTATGCCTTTAACTCACATTTTCCCTCAAAAGAGAAAAATTTCACTTTTCCTCTGAAAGCCCACACCTTCGCCATTGATCGGGGATAAACATTGACTATTTCCCTTTGGCCCCCGGGCCTTGTTAACACATTGATTAACCTTTAAATATAAGAGGAAAAATTTCCAAGTTGCTCCGATGATCCGCCTTCCCCTGCCCCTTAAACTAGAGACATATTTTGACTTTTTCCTTTGTCGGGCTTGTGGGCCATTTTTGGTATTTTAGCACTTTATGATGCAAAGAGGAAAAAACTTGAAGTTACCTCCAATGGTCTACCTCCTTGCCCGTTGAAATGACCAAGCAAAAATCCAAAGTTGCCACGTGTCTTCACGGGTGCTTCCTTAAAAGGTGGTCCCAAAAATTTCATACATTGAACATGAGCATGGGCTAGCCACATGTACTGCTCCAAAAAAAATTGTTTAAAGGCTTGAGTTTCAGCAAGAAGGAAACCTCCACTTGTCAAGCTTCGAGGTAGTCTCCTTTTGGCCGTTCAATATGCCCTAAGTAAAATGCAAATGCAAGTGCGAGGCCTCTACGTGTCCATCCCGGACTTCCCAAAAACCTTTTGAAATTTTTCTAAGTATGGGAAACCTAGTGCAAGCTTGCACGTTTCTCTATCCTGCCGACCCTCCACGTGTCCTCCTAGCACTATTTCTAAGTGAGACCCAAAAGTTGATTCTCAAATGAGTGTCGTTCCTCCACATGGACACTTTTCAAAATTGAGGATTTTCATAGAATTTTCGAAGTATTTAGCAAAGCCGTGTCAAACCAAAGGATGTGACATCTCCTTGTTGATGCAAGTATATCAATTTGACCGGGAGAAATGCACATCAAGGATTTTATAGAATTTTGAAAAACGAGAATTTGAGCCTGAGGAATGATAGTGTTGGAAATCTTCTAGTTCACCAGATGAGTTTCCCCCATGTTGCAAGGCTCATACACGATCCTTGGGTGATGTTTGATCAACTTAATATGATCTGCCTTAAGTAGGGTATTAAATTGAATTTAGTAGCAAGGATAGATCCCATCCCTACACTAAGCAAGGCCATGGACTGGTATACGAGAAAACGCAAGTTCTAATTAGGGACAAAGAACAGGAGACTCAAAAAACAGAGCTTGGTCCAGAGGAACAAAGAAACGATCATAGATAATTATAGGAGCTATACATGGAAAGGTCTTCGACCGAGGGGTCATGACATAATTAGTGGTAACTTATCATGACAACCAGGCACTAGGTGGGTTAGGATACAATGACAGAGATATTTAATTCACCCTACACTTATTATTTCATGGGTATAAGAGAGGGTAATCACCTACTAGAAGGTTATGCTGATTACATATTTAGCCATTATTAGAGAAGTGAAATGGTTGGATTTGAAATCTATCATGGCCACACTATAATGCCCCAAAATTAACAACCCGAAATATAATAGTAAAACTAGAAAAAATAATTATTGTTGTTTTTGTTGTTTAACACATCACTTACTACACCTTCATAGATCACATAACACGTAACACTAAGCCCATATAATATTAATACTCACAATTACATTAATTGAGTGAACAACATCCGCTAGGTGATAGGTTGGCATGCATGGGGTTCCTTTCTTTTGTGATAGGGGTAAAAATGACTACATCTTGGTTCTATTTCCAGGACCTCTTTTCGAAGTTGTAGTGGGAAAAAGCATACATCATGATCTGTGTAGTGAGTAATGACAAAGTGGTTAAAGTTGGAGAGAATGAATTTTCTCAGAGATTCAGCAATGGACCTGAGTTTGATGCATGTAGATGGGTAGAAGAGAACCTCTACCATGATCTATATGAAATTTTTTTCTGTTGTTTTCTAGTGGAACTATATGAATGGATCTCAGCCTACGCATCTAGATCAAGTTGGCATTATAGATTGTGTGTGTGGACCCAAGAAGAATACCATAGGCTACAAGATGCAGATCTAATGTGGACCCATGTTGTGGATCATTGGCCGAAAGGAGTACTGGCTAGCTACACTATGGAGTACACCATTTCCACATATTCTTGTCTAGAGGTTGCTGAGTTTGAGTTTATGAGGGATCCCAGAGGATCATTTCTATGTCTTTTACCTCTGGCCATGAAAATATTGATGGTTACCATGAGTTTAGAGGCATTCCCAATGGTCGGCTAAACCATTTTGAGCATTGGGCGAGGAAGCTAGAGTGGAGGAAGATGAAAAATGTTGCGACGGAGAAAGAAAGTGAGGAGAGATGACTAAAGTATGTTGAAGCACGTGAAAGGGAGATTTCTAGATAATTCAAGGTTACAAGTGTGATGGATGTATACCAGCAGACGTTTCGGGAAGGATTTGAGGTTCACATAGATGACGTGGAACCTGATCAGTCTATGCGACCCCATCTTGGCAAGAGCATAAGAGAGCCCCTTTGGCTTCTGATGAGAGTTCGTTGCGCAGAGAGAGAAGAATCATTGGCGCGTATCTAAGACCACCTAGTGAACATACCCTCCTGATTGGTTTTCTAGATCAGGAGGAAACTATTGCTAGTCCAGTTAGTTAGATTGGAGGCGACCGGTCTACACCCAGGAGGTATAATTTCTCATTCGGGCCTTCTATGGCTGCAAACACCAACCCAGTGTTAGGAATTTTTGGGAAAGGTAAAGAAAAACAAGCTTTTGGTTATTCCATTACTATAATAAATGATAGAATTAAAAGTTCTAGTGTATACTCTTATCCACTTACACATTTGAAACATGTTAATTGTCCTATTTCCCCTCATGGTTAAAATAATGATGCTCAAAAGCACATTGACATGCTTAACTTTCCTAACATTGTTGATCCACTATCTAAATATGATCATAATAATAATATTATTTATAAATATAACCTATAATCAATGAAATATTGAATACATGATTTTCATTTACAATTTCAAGCTATGAGTATAAATATGTAATTTCTCAAGGTTGAGCTAAAACATCAAATGGATTCCTCCTATATCCATATCCATCATGTATCTATGAAATATGATCAATCTGTCCATAACACTGTTGAGAAGAAATATGATACATTTTTTTTTGCATGATACGTATTCCCATGCAAGCAAATTGAACTTTATACACACATGAAAATATTTTGTATGTTCTTAAAAATTGGTCTTGAATGATACAATAAACGCATCAATAATATCCTCTTTTGTTTGATAATAATGATAGAAAATAAGACATATTATATAAGATACTTGATAAGTGAGCAATCAAATTGTTACATACTCATTATTATTCTCCCTAATGTCTAGAAAAAATAAAATATAAATCATTTTTTGATCATCGTGGCATTAATGGACATTGTGACAATTATTTCTGTGCTTTAAAATGAATACTCCAATAACCTAATCATAAGGGATTTATTTCCTTTAATACATGATGCAATGGAATTACTTGAATAATTTTGATTATCACCAACAATAGAACACCAAATAACACAATTGTGTAGATAAATGATCTCAAAATGAAAGTATAATAACTTAGCCACTTCGAGAGGGCAACCTCCAAAACTTACAATAAGACTCAAATGCTAAATAATAATTCACTACTACCTTCTAACCCTTATCTATACTCTCCTATAATATGGCCATCCCCAAGGCCAACCCACCCATGATAATTTAACATATATGAAATATATATATATAATGATATTAAGTTATGATAGCAACAAGTCAACTATATACATTCAATGTAAGATACATGCTAAAGGATGTAGCATGCCCTTCCCATTCAAAGCAACATTGTCTCCAATGTTGAGAATCTCTAGGTGGTGATGCAGGAATGTCATATCTTTCCATGTTGCACATTCATTGTCCATATTCTTCCACTTGATCAGGTACTTAGTAATAACCCGTGTCCTCAATATTTTAGTGCGTGTTTGAAGGATGCATTCAAGTTCCAATATGACTCTCTCCACTACTCATCGAGCTCATGTAACACTGTTTGGGATGATACTCTTTGTCCAAAAAACTTTCTTCAGGTAATAAGCATGAAAGAATGGATGTATTTTGGTTGGTTGCGGAAGTTCTAATTTGATGAGTTGAAAACATGACAAAGTGTACCTGTAAAACTTGTGAATTCATTCCTCCTCCTCTGAGAAGAGGTGTGAATGCTTGTAATTATAGATCGTCGGTGATCAGGAAAATCACCGATGATTGTGGAAGATGTTTAGTTTAGCTAAGAAAAAAAACCTTTTTCTCCTATTTTGAACGAGATAACTATTAGGTTGTTAAAGTGGTGGCGTGGATAATTTTGGTTAGGATAAGAGGAGTTAGTTTTTTAGTAGGTTTAATTAGTTAGTAGTTTTAGAATGTTCAGTTAATTAGGAGTAAGTTAGTGCCCACTTCCCTACGACACTTAGTTGATTATCATTTTGAGTTATGCAGACTTTGGATATGGAGCATGACTTATACTTATGTTGATTAGCATGATGTTTTGTGACTAGATGCATTTGGATTATGGTTGGATTTTGTTTTCAGTATGATCTACACTGACTCATGGACAGACTATTGGATACCAATATTATTTTTGTATGGATATATTGCATGTGTTCTAACATTGGATTTCTTCGCCATGATGAGTAGAATGTAGTTGTTGAATTTACATTACTATGATTTTGGATAATGATGAAATGCATAATTAAGTTGTGACATTAGACCTAGAAATAATGATTGATTGAATTACGTATAGATGTTAATAAATTTCATGCATATGGTCATTCTGGATATTTTGACATGGCCGCAAGGCCGAAGGAGGTATTTTGCATTTTGCAGGAAACACAGCATGATCACAACCATGAGGGGGATTGGGAACCAAACACAACAGATGTCGGGTGGTTACAACATTTGGTCGTCAAGGCAACTAGTAAATTGTATTGTGTTACCTTTGTTCTTCTATGTGTTGAGAAAAATTTCCATGAGGGGGAAATTTTCTAATGTGACCAAGGGGGTAAGAATTTTATTTACTTGTTTTAAACTACTTTAGTAGGTGATTTTATTTGTGATATCTTTTTAAAATTTACTTTTGCTAAGTGTGTTTAGATTAATGTAATATCTTGTTTTTAAATTTTAAGTTTTGGAGGGAAGTCAAGTGGGTGTAATTAAATTTGATGGTTGGCTCCTTGAGCCTTGTGTTTCCTCGTGTATTGAATGCTTGGTTTTGAGTGTTGACCACTCCAAATCCTTTGAATCTCGAATTTGAGATTTTAAGGCAATTTTTGGGGACTTGTGGGACAAGTTGAACTTGTCCCACACTTCCCAAAACCCCTTACCAACCATATCTATGGGTTGGGAATCCAAAAAGGGGATTATTTATTGTTTTGGGAAGGGAAATGTGACTTTGGAGTGCACTTGTCTTTTTTTGCATTTAATTGTGCCTTAAGACACATGGGGAAGGGATGGATGTGGAAGAGAGATGTCATTCAACCCAACCACCCATTTATGGTGTTTTGGGATTTGAGTTGACCTTGGGAGGTGGTCTTGAGGATGTGTGATGTGGCATCCTACATGGAGCCACATCACCCTCACTCCTTCCTTTTGTCTATTTATTGAAACTTCCTCTCTTGTTGAGGGGGTTGGAGTTTTGTTTTTGTGCTTTGTGGAAGAGTTCTCTTTTTATTTTTGGGGAGAGAAAAGAATTGGGAGAAAGAGAAAGAAGAGAGTGCTTGGACTTGCATGCTTGGATTGTTTTGGAGGGATCTTGGACAAATTTCTTGGTTTAGGCTTCTCCAATGGAGAGGTAGGAAACCTTCTCCTTTGTTTTGCTTTCATATTATTGTTGCTTCTATGCTAAATTTGTGAATAATGCATGTTTACTTTGGTGTATTGTGAAAAATGGATAGAATGTTTATTGTGTAGTATAGGAGAGGTCTATGGGAATACTCATGAGGGAGGCATAAGAGTAGATTAGGATATTGTGGAGGGAGTTTGAGAGGGATGCCCATCTTGGGTGAGAATGTTTACATTCTTACCTTGTCTCTTGAGGGAGCCATAAGAGGAGGGAGGCATAAGAGTATGGGAGGAAAAAGGGGCACTTGAGGGAGGCATAAGAGTCATAGGGGCTTGAGTTTTACTGTGGAGGGTTTTGGATGGGCATCTCATCTCAATGGGGAGGCATAAGGAAAACTTTCCCATAGTTCCTTCTCTTGTTGGCTTAGATGAAAGCCTTGTTGTGAAAAGTATTGTGTCATTTGTGTTTCCTTGTTTCTTCTCTTTTAAATTTGAATGTTGTGAAGAAATTGAATTGTGGAAGCAAGTATTGTTGCCTTGAGTTGGAGACCACCCTTCATTGTGTTGTGTTTGGGGCTCGGGGGTCAATGGAGGAGATTGCTTCTCTTCTCCATTGAGATTTGGTTGGGAGGAGAGTGTTGCCTCTCCCCCTATCTTGGTTGTGAGCTACTTGAACTGGAGCATGGATGGAACTTGGAGCATGGATGAAGAACACCTTGGAATTGCTTTACTTTCTTTAGCTTACATTATTGAACCTTAGTTGTTGACAATGTAATGAAAGTTGTTTTTTTTTTAACATCATGTATTTACCCACCTTGACTTGGTGGAGGAAAAATGCTTTAATCTTATTGCCTTGCTTTACTTTCTTTAGCTTACATTATTGCAAATTTATTTCCACATGAAATAGAAAGTGTTGTAACAAATGTTGAATGAAAGTTGTTTTTTTTGAATTCCAATAATAAGTATGTAATATAGATGGAATCAAAAGTTGAAAGGATGACAATCTATCTATTCTCCTTATTACTTGACTTGGAACCTCTCTTGAGTATGTTAATCTTGTTTACATGTTAGTAGTTCTTGCTTTAAATCTTATTGAAAGTAATTTTGGAACCCTCTTGAAGGGTGTTGGGAAATTTTACAAAAACACCTTTCAATATTATAACTTATTCTTAATTATATACATCAAAAGCTTAAATTTTCCCTCATCTCATTTACATGTCTTTTTGCTTCCTAAGAATGTTTTATTTAATCCTTTATATAAATCTTATATTTTCTTCCTAAAACATCTATATTCATCCATAATTGATGTATAGATAAAAATTCTTAAAAATCACTTTAGTTATATTTTATGTATATATATTATTTATATCCATATCATATTTTATTCTATATTGTTGTTGAAATGACCTTAATATAAAGTATATATATATATATATATATATATGTATGGTATATATATATATATATATATATATATATATGAGGAATATCTTGAGCTACGAAATACATTTTTTGCAAGGGAATATAGTTAAAAGGTGTGTCATTTTCCTCACTACCATATTATTAAGATGTGGAGTAGTAGTTTTTACATAGATTGATCTTGAACCATTACAGAATTTAGTGCTGGAAATTAAGATATGTAACCTGTGTGGGCTATCGTTTATGGGCACATATTAAGTCTGGATAAAGTGGCATCCAATTTAATAATCTTAATGACCCATCATACTTCAAACTCTTTTTGCCTTGAAATACTTACCCAAAAAAAAAGAGAATCGTCTGCAAGCCTATACATTGGTATCTTATTTTTACCGTGCTACCTGAAAACTATATATTACGATTGCTTCGACAGAGATCCTTATCTACTGCTTGGAAACACAACCAATCATTAGGGAGAAATTTCTCTGAAATTGACGAGCCCTCTACATGAGAGCACTCGTCCTCTATCAATCGTGTGAGCATGACTATACTATGATACTACCATTAAAATAGAAATGTCTGATACGTTTTTGGAATTAGTTGTTAGAGCTTGACATGACTGAAGTTTATACCATGCAAAAATTACAAGGAGATGGTCGTTGGACTGTTTCAGGAGCTTGGTAAAGGTGAAATAATGCAAATGTTGCAACAGTTGGAGCACAGGTGCTAAGAAGCTTAAGTTCACAGCTTGTTCCTTTTGGAGTTTGAAGAGGTCTACAGATTACCCACAACGCTTCAAGTTCTACTTAGCTATCACAAATATCAAGCTCTTATGGTACAAGATCTTATTGACACTGACAAACATACTATGAGCTGACAGTTTAGTCTCAAAATACTAGATTCAAGATGCAATCACACTCGAGCAGATTCATTGACTGAGGGCAACAGAGTGATACTGCATCCACACTACCAGCTTCATCCTTACCAGGACAAAGATATACCATGCCATAAAACTTATTATTGCATCCATTTGTCTAGATCAAAAGCTTACCCCATAAACATTTTGATACACAATTCAACTCTGTCGAAGGGCGAATTTCCACGTTATTTTTGTGAGGCTTGCATTCAACACTGAACAGATAATAACCATAGTTGAACAACCTGCTTGTTGGAAACGCCCACTGGGGCGGTCCTCCCATCGTTTTGACCCGGTCGATCCATTTGTTTTTCCGTGAAGGCCTCCATTTTGGATCCCTTACTTTCGACGCTGAACAGATAACAATGAAAGTGGAGGTAAACTTGTTTCACTCCCACCACCGGAACTCCATATCAGTCTTTGCCCCCTGACCGCGCGCGGGAAGGTATAATCAGAAAGAAAACACAAATTCAAAAAAAAAGCACCAGACCTCTCCATCTTAATCTTTCACCCTAGGGAGGAAGCACGCGCCCAGGGACAGAAAAAAGTCTGAAACCAAACCCCTCCGCGCCATAGCTCCCTCTACTGACCACCATTGTGGTCTTCTATGCGGCCTGGGCGAATGTAAGAGTTTTAATACACTAGTGCTATTACTATATTTCACACACAGTGCTTGACGACCTAATTGATTCTTCTTCAACGGGATACGTGCCCTCTGTGCAGAGAAATCTGTGGCTCTGGCAGAGGAAAAGAGGCATGATACAGAAGGAGGAAGCAGTGACCAAGGATAGTTGGTCGAGCTTAGATCTTATTTGCCTCCTACTTGGACAAGATTAATTACCCTGGGCGAATCTCCTGTGTAATTGTCAACAGAGTGTCAAATTTATACCTAGGCATTGTACTCGCATTAACCTCCATCACACCACTTCCATTATCCATTTAGCCGGGTCAGTATCTAACAGCAGGCCGGAAATTCGTGAGTTATAATCTGGATTTGCATCATAAAGTGAAATCAGGGTTTATCATGTGGCCGGTTGGAAGAAGTGTACTCGCTCGCAATATCCAGGGGCGAGGGAGTCTTAAATGGGGGACAGGTGGTCGGATGGTATACCCACCGCCCTCAACCTGACACATCTCAAGCTAAGTTTGAAATACTGGACTTACAAGTCTCTTGAAGAACACGAATATCTAGCTAGGCCAACAAAATATGTTTGATGGAATGCCATAGTAAGATAATAAGTGGTATGAATCGGTTTTTAAACTTTCGTATAGTATGGGTTACTAAGTAATATGTATATCGAAACATGCCATTAGAACCATACAATGCACATAAAATCGACCTTCCAATTTGCCGAGTGTATTCCGTAATGTCGTGATTCCCTTGTATATAATTATATATATACATCTGGAACTAACGTAACTTCTTCCTCCTTATATATCGTTGCGATAATGTACCCTTTGGATGATCAGGAGACTACGCGATCATAATAAAATAAAAGAAAAAAATAATAAATAACATAAATAAATAAAAAGTGAGTGGATAGTGTTTTCACTTCGAAATAAATTATATCTTATTCTAGAGTTAACATAGTTGGAAATCTTTGTTGTCTACGATATTATCCAGCGTCCTTAAACTAGTAAAATTCGAAGGACAACTCTTCTCTTCCTTGAGAAACGTCGATTGAAGCATAAAATCGCAACTTCTCATTGGTCCTCGAAGCATTATCAATTTTCGTTAGTCTGTATGCGGACTTACCTTGCAAAGAAACAAAAAAAAATTATTGTCGCAATTCTCGTCTTGGTTGTTTATGGCGCGTCAACGTCATAGCGTCGGCGTTGGTTTTCCGGTGTTACAAGAGTTCCCAAATCTTGTGAAAAGAGAGAGAGAAATTAAAAAATGTCCAACCCCTTGGAATGAATTCCTCCTTTACATTTATAGAAAATCCATCTGTGAGAGAAGAGAGGAGGAATCCTAAATTCTAGGAAGATGGTCTCCATACTTGATTATAGTATTAATTACATCACTGAAGACATTTACCCATCATGCCCTCATAAATTTGAAAAATTGAATTTATCCATATAGGGTCTCAATAACTTACTATAATCTTCGGTGTCACATAAAGCTTTTGAACTATGTCCATGAAAAGAGGAGAAATATAAGTGCAATCTATAAAAGAAGATTGAAGTACAATATTAAGTTAGCAAATGATATAAGTATTGTTACTTCTTAGTAATAGTAGTGACATATATATATATATATATATATATATATATATATATATATATATATATATATATATATATATTTTCTTAATAATAATAATAGAAACATAATTAATATACCTTTATACCTTTAATTATATATATATAAAGTTATATTTTTATACACTACACAAAGAAAGGATTAAATTTAAAATTTTGCGTAGCTTTCAGAGGTTGTTCTTTTAATATAAGGGCTGCGGCATGTTTTATACTATAGGGGATTTGGGTTGGGGGGAGGGTCATCAACTGCACCCCCCACCCCATTAACAAATGGGATGGGAGGTGGGGTTGGCGAGCCTCCCCCCAACCCCCAAAACATTGCAAACAATAAACAATCAAACCCTCGCCTTGGCCAAAAAAATTCCACTGCACATTTCTCTTTTTCATACATTCTTGCGGACTATTTTATTAAATATATAATGATGTAATAACTGATTTAATAGAATAATGTAATACCCACCCGTGGGTTTGAGAAAAGCATAGTCCGCAAGAATGTATGAAAAATACCCTTGTATTAAAAGAACAACCTCTAAAAGCTACGCAAAATTTTAAATTTAATACTTTCTTTGTGTAGTGTGTAAAAATATAACTTTTATATATGTGTGTGTATTTTGAAAGATGTGTAAGTGTCTTTTTCTAAATGTATAATAAGTAAATATGGTAAACAAATATCTAGCAAACCGGCGACATTAATTACACAAAACCATTGTTTTCCTCGAGGTTTTAGGCATTCACTACAATCTCGGGCAAGCGGAGAAGATGCCTATTTTACAATTTATATGTATGTTAGGGTGAACAATTATCGTTACTAAAGAACATGAGGTGATAAGAGATGAAAACACTCGCTTGCTTGTTTTAGATATATTTGTCACTTGTCACGACTATGCGCATGCTTTGTATGTGTTGCTTAGATCAAAGTCAGTCTTTTGCGCAAGGTTTTGTGGGCCTCATTTAGGCGTTCATTTCTATCATCATAGTTTAAAATTTTGGTTTTAGCTGAAGCCTTTCTTTTTCAAACAAACGAAGGAAGTGTTGCTGTCGAAGAGCCGTAAGAGTTATCTTGGCTACCCCACTAGCACGCATTTACTGTATGAGTCAATTATAACGACTTGTAGTCTCTTTTTATTTGCACCATTAATATACGTATTTGTTTTCATCGTTGTAATTCATTTGTGCCAAATAACCCACCACACCAGATAAGGTTGACTTGGTTTGTGGATTGTGCGGCGCCCACGTTCTGAGAATCGATCAATGTTTCAACGTTGACGTGGTTTACTTCTCGAAACAAGCAACACTCGGTACCACACGCTTCTAAAACCCAGTCAAAGTCAGCTTTATCGGCTTCTTTATCGTGCAAAATATCGTCATCACTCAAACTCCATTCGTTTTTTTGGCACTATATAAGCAGAATTGCGGATGATATTTCTCATAATGAGCGACTAAAATGTATTTTCGAAGCGGGGAAACGGTAGCAGTGCTGCCATATCTTGCGCCCGTCTTAATTATGCATATGGTTATCGTAGGAGAATGTAGTGAATCTGGTGTTATTGCGGTGGACAAATTGTCGAACAATGGAGAGATATACGCCGCATGTAACGTTGCCAAATACTCCAACGGCACACAATTCGACACACACCTGAAAGCTTTGTTACAAGATCTGACGGACAAGGTGCCGTATTCCGGGTTCAGCAGTTCCGTTTACGGGAAGGAGAACGATCCACACAAAGTGTCGGGTCGCCTGCAATGCAGAGGCGATCTTTTGCCCGCCCACTGCCGGGCGTGCTCTGTGCAGGCGGTGAAATCCGTCCGCTGCGATCCCCGTAACGCCCATCCTTTGCTACGAGGATTACAGTTATTTCTCGGAGTTGGACACCTGCTTTTGGTATGGCCTCGTCTGTGAAAAATCTATTACAGTTACTGATTATTAACCTTCTATCTTGTAAGATTATTTGATCAACAAATATTGGAAAATAACACAACTGTAACTTCACAAATACAAACACATAAAAACATACCCAACAAGGTGAACACAATATTTTCGGACAATTGTCCCTGGAAAAACCCCGTAGGGAAAACCAGTACTACAGATGAGAAATATATTAAACTTCAGCAAATCAAGAGATACAAATACTGCTTGCCTCTTACTGGCAGAGCTCCGACAATCTCCTAATCCTCCTGCTGATATGCCTCCACTGCTATCTCCAACGCTATCACTGCGCCCTTGCTAACACTATAAGACTACTTGCTAACACTGCAAGTTTCTCTAAAAACTTCCCTATTACAAATGACCCCAATGACCCCCTTATATACTACTCTCGTTGAAAATCAACGGCCGAGATTAATACAAATGAATGGCTGAGATTAAGACAACTCAATAACCATAACAACCTTGGTTATGAGGTGTCACCTAAAAGGAGTCAATATTAGATAACAATTGTTCTTATCCTAACAATATTTGTTTGACAAAAACAACTATTTTTCTAAATTCTAGGATGTCCAAACTACCCATAACAAATGGATGAGGACAAACAGCTATCCAAGCTACTAACTACTAAGATTAACACTCCCTCTTAGCGAGGAAGTTGTTCTGCATGACACCCAACATCTCTCTGAAGAAGATAAATTTTGCCTTCCCCAATGCCTTTGTCAGAATGTCTGCTACCTGCTGATCTGTAGGTACAAACTGTAGCTTAACAACCCCGCGCTATACACAATCTCTGATGAAGTGATACTTGATGTCTATATGTTTTGACCTATCATGAAACACCGGATTCTCAGTCAACTTGATGCAACTCTGATTGTCGCAATGTATCACCGTAGTCTCAACCTTCTGACCAAACAAAGCTATTAGCAACTTCCGAAGCCATATAGCTTCACATGTTGCCATGCTAGCTGCTATGTACTCTGACTCTGCTGAACTCAGAGCCACAGACTTTTGCTTCCTGCTGAACCAAGATACAACTCCTAATCCCAGACTGAAACAACACCCTGAAGTGCTCCTCTTGTCCATTGTACTACCTGCCCAATCTACGTCAGTATAGCCTATCAACCTGATTCCTTCACCTCGAGCATATCTAATTCCATACTCGATTGTACCTCACAAATAACACAGCACATGCTTTGCTGCAGTCCAATGCACTCTCTTTGGTTCAACCATGAACTGACTAAGAGAGTTAACTGCAAAAGCTATATCTAGCTTGGTATTGACCAAATACATGAGAGAACCAATCAACTTCCTGTATAAGGTGGGATCTACATCCTTCTCCCTGGATGTGTCTACCTTCCTCCAATTCATGATCATGGGTGTAGACATGGCTTTGCAATCTTCCATCCTGAACCTTTTCAAGATTTCCATGCAATATTTCCCTTGCCCAAGGAAAATCTCTCCATCTTTCTACCATACCTCCATGCCTAGAAAGTAGTGCATAGCTCCCAAATCCTTCATCACAAACTCCGCTGCAAGATCCCTCTTGCATTCTTCTATGAGCCCCAATGAACCTGTAAGAAACAAGTCATCTACATATAGAACAAGAATGAGAATCTCACCTCCAACTACCAAGTAGTAGAGATTAGCATCTTCCTCACTCTTCACAAAGCCCATTTCCTGCAAGTAACTACCAATGCGCTCATACCATGCTCTGGGAGCCTGCTTGAGTCCGTACAATGCTCTCTTCAATCTACACACGTGGGTCTCTTTGTTGTGTGCTACAAAGCCTTCTGGTTGTTCTATGTATACCTCCTCTTTCAACTCACCATTAAGAAACGTTGTCTTGACATCCATTTGATGGATCTGCCATCCCATCTGTGCTGAAATTGAGATTACAACTCGTATAGAAGTATACCTGGCAACTAGAGAAAAAGTCTCCTCGTAGTCTATTCCCTCTTTTTGAGAGAACCCCTTTACCACAAACCTTGCCTTATATTCCTCGATGCTACCATCTACACCGTGCTTGATCTTATAGATCCAGCGTGATCCAACCACTGCCCTCTCTATTGGTCTAGGCACTACCTCCCACACATCATTCTGCATAATTGATGTATACTCCTCAACCATTGCTTCTTGCCACACTTGATGTTGTGCAGCCTCCTGATAGCTAGAAGGTTCATTATCTACCAACTTACTAACTAATGCAACATAGTCATCATACTTGGCTGGTGGTTTCCGTTGTCTATCACTCCTCCTAGGAGTACCCACTAACTCCTGAGTATTCTTCTGTGTCTGTTGAACCTAACGGTTTTTGCTGCGAACTGTAGAGGATGAAATATCAAGCTCCATGTCTTCTTGATGCATCTCTTCTTGCACCTGTTGCTCCATACTTTGAAAACTCTCTCCTCCTGAGTCTATGCTTGTACTAGTAACTGTACTCGAGATTTGCTGCCCTTGACTCGATTGAGTGATCCTTGGAGCTTCTATTGGTTGCTTACTCTGATCATCTACTAGCAAATCTCTAGACCTTCTAAATGCCTTGTCCTCCATGAACTTGACATCACGTCGAACAATAATCCTTCTGGTCCCTGGAATGAATATCCGATATGCCTTAGAGGTTTCACTGTACCCCACAAAGTACCCTCTCTCTGCAGTCTGATCTAACTTGGTACGTGTATCCTTAGGAATGTGACAATATGCCAAACTCCCAAAGATCCTAAAGTGACTGACATCTGGCTTCTTCCTAGTGAATGCTTCCTTTGGTGTCATCTTCCCTAGTACCTTATGTGGAACTCTATTCTGTATGTATACTGTTGTATTGCATGCCTCTGCCCACAGATAACGGGGTAAATCTTGGTCATGCAACATAGCCCTTGATGCCTCTGTTATAGACCGATTCTTCCTCTCAGCAACTCCATTCTATTGCGGATTATAAGGAACAATCCACTCTCTCTTGATTCCTTTTCTGGTACAGAACTCCTAGAACTCATTGCTTTTGTACTCGCCTCCATTATCTAACCGAATTATTTTTATCTTCCTTCCTGCCGAATTCTCCACAAGAGATTTGAACTCTTGGAAGTGACTGAAAACCTCATCCTTGGTCTTCAAGAAGTATATCCATGTCTTCCTGGAGAAATCATCAATAAAAGTAACAAAGTACTCATACCCTCTGAGAGACTTTGTCAACATTGGTCCCCATACATCTGAATGTACTAGATCAAGAACGCCCTTGGATCTGATGTCACTCCTTAGAAAAGATGCTTTAGAAAAGTTCCCCAACACACATCCCTTACATACATCATCGTGCTCTGTGCTCACCTCAGGAACACCTGTCACTGTCTCATGAAGTAATTTAAGGGCTCCATGATGGATATGGCCCATCCTTCTATGCCATAGCTCTCCCTAATCTCTAAGATTAATGTTGCTCATGAGTGCCTTAGGAATATCAAACTGCAACCTATAAAGCCGACCGCTCCTAACTCCAATAGCTATGGGTGATTTCCAATCCTTGTGCTTGATCAACACATGTGCCCCTCTAAAGAGTACATTGTACCCTTTGTCCTGAAGGACAGATACATAAATCAAATTCATCCCTAAGCCTGGAAAATGCAATACATCATGAAGGGGAATCATCTTACCACTCGCCCTCTGAAACTGAACAGTCCCTTTCCCAACTGAGTTGAGTTTGGACATGTTCCCCATAGAGATCTAGATTCTGGTGCTCTCTTCTTATAACTGGAGAAGTATTCTCTAACTCCTGTCATATGATATGACGCCCCACTATCTATGTACCAAACACTTTGTGAGGTTGAGCTAACCATACAAGCTATGAGTGCAAACTCATCTTCCATTCTACTAGAGAGCTCATCTGCACTTGCTGAAGCCGCAACTTGCTTCTTGCCTTTCTTTTCATTCTTCTTCCTTTCTGGGCAATTGCTGACATAGTGGCCAAACTCGTGACAGCCATAGCACTTGATCTTCGAAGAATCTTTCTTCTTCTTTTCACCTTGTGAATTTGATCCTTTACTAGACCCCTTCTTTGCTTTCCCTTTACCCGCTAGGGCAACATTTTCCTGTTACACCTCACTTTTCTGACTCTTATTGTTGGTTGCATTAACAAGACTTACTCTGAGCTCCTCCTGAGTGAAATCACTCCATAGTCAATCCCAACTCGGTAAGGTGTCTCGTCCATTGATGACTTGAACAAAGACATCCCACTACTTAGTAAACCCATTTAGGGCTATTCTCACTAGCTCGTCATCACTTGGATTGTCTCCAACAGCTGCCAATTCATCGTTGACAAGTCTAAGTCTGGTGAGGTAACTTGTGACGTCTTCTCCCTTATTCATCCGGGTATTCCTCAACTTTTCTCTGAGAATCAGCTTCCGGTTAGTGGTAGCATTCTGGTACAGATTCATAATGGCATCCCACATCGTCTTCGCTGTATCTAACTCTGAAATATGCGGAACAATATGATCCTTGACACCGTCAAGAATCAGCCTCCTGACCTTGGCATCTTCCTTCTTATATGCTAAGAGTTGTGTTGCATCTATAGGTACAGGTACAACAGTGGTCACATTATCCTTGATACCATTCTCTTCCAGCAATAGAGAAATTCTAGCTTTCCAGACACCAAAATTTGAAGCTCCATCCAATCTGTCCTGATCTCTTAAACCTGTTGAGGCCATCTTAAAGGAAAATAATAATAATAATTTTGAAGAGGTTAAACTGGGTTTTATAAACCCTCACTTTCTTTCACCTAGGGTAAATCTCTTCTACCTGAACTTAGCTCTGATACCATGTGAAAAATCTATTACAGTTACTGATTATTAACCTCCTATCTTGTAAGATTATTTGATCAACAAATATTGGAAAATAACACAACTATAACTTCACAAATACAAACACATAAAAACATACCCAACAAGGTGAACACAATATTTTCAAACAATTGTCCCTGGAAAAACCCCGTAGGGAAAACCAGTACTACAGATGAGAAATATATTAAACTTCAGCAAATCAAGAGATACAAATACTACTTGCCTCTTACTGGCAGAGCTCCGACAATCTCCTAATCCTCCTGATGATATTCCTCTACTGCTATCTCCAATGCTATCACTGTGCCCTTGCTAAGACTGCAAGACTACTTGCTAACACTGCAAGTTTCTCTAAAAACTTCCTTATTACAAATGACCCCAATGACCCCCTTATATACTACTCTCGTTGAAAATCAACGGCCGAGATTAATACAAATGAACGGCTGAAATTAAGACAACTCAATAAGCATAACAACCTTGGTTATGAGGTGTCACCTAAAAGGAGTCAATATTAGATAACAATTGTTCTTATCCTAACAATATTTGTTTGACGAAAACAACTATTTCTTTAAATTCTAGGCTGTCCAAACTACCCATAACAAATGGATGAGGACAAACAGCTGTCCAAGCTATTAACTACTAAGATGAACATGTCAATGTCAATAACGATACCGATACTAAATTTAACGTTGCCGTTCGCGGTCTTGTGGAGAAACTCTCGACTATGAGTGGGATTAAATTAGCTCTCGGAACGACTTCCGTTTCTTCCAATCCAACGTTATATGGGATGGAGATGTGCTAGAGAGATATGTCCAGGGAGGACTAGACCACATGTCTGTCCAAGGGTGTATCGAAAGCTACAAGGAGAGGGTGGGTGTTCAGATATTTTTGTGTAGCTGCACTCTGCGCTACGAAATATATCCCTTTGCCAAACACTATTTCTAAAGATTTCACACTCTTCCTCTTTTTATTTTCTGAGCTGATTGCATCGCGATTCGATACCATACAATATAGTGACTTTTTAATAATACACAACTTTCCGTGCACATTAATAATGGCCCTTCTGAGTAATCTTTGTCATCCTTCATTGCCAGTTGTCCTCCCTTCCACATTTGAGCACCTGTCCTTGGTTGCATGCGTATCATGAGATGGTCTTGCGGTGGCTATCCTCCAAACCTATTTATATTCACCTTTGTTGTCCCTTGTTTGTTTTCTTCTTCCGTTGGTTTTTCCTCTTTCCTGTCGACCTGTCTTGCAGCTATGAGGCTGGGAGTATGTTGGTAAATGTAAACAGATCGGGTTGAAGACTTGTTTGTTGCATATGGTGAAACAATGTGACTGCCTTGTGAGGATAACCATGTCTTCTGTATGCTGCAATAATTGTATTCCATGAGCAATGAAAGAGTGGACTGTCTTTCCTTGTGAAACCATGCCCGTGAAAATACAGGCCTGCAATAATTGAAGATATGTTATCTTCAAAGGGGTTGTGTGTAGTAAGCAGAATGTGCATTTACAGCCATCAAAGCATAATGGATAGAGGAATTTTGACTGATGTAGTTGCAACTGCCTGGTAGACATGTATGCAAAATGTGGAAGCATAGACAAGGCACGTGAACTATTTGATAAAATGCCTCAAAGAAATGTGGGCTCATGGAATGCCATGATTGTAGGATATGCACAATATGAATTTGTTGAAAATGCACGTGAACTGTTTGATAGAATGCCTCGAAGAGATGTGATCTCAAGGACTGCCATGATTGCAGAATATGTACAAAATGGATTTGTTGAAAAGGCCCATGAACTGTGCATAAACGTTTACAGATGGAGAATGCGCATGGAAGATTCCCTTAAATATGCTCTTTGTTTGCATATTTGGTTTTTTCTGTTATTGTATGCTATCAAATTGCTTCTTCCGGCGCTACTGCACAGGTTTGTTTTGGTAATTTTGTTGTTTGCTGTTGTATGCTAATAAAACAGAAATGAAGCTTAAATGGTCAGGTCATGTTCTAAAGCTGCTTGTTAGCTAATTTCCCCATTTTGTCATCCTCCTCCTTCAACTCCATTCTGTGCAACTCCTGTTCTGTTGGCTTTTCTTGTATTCGCTTTTGTTTTTCATTGGTTATGTGGGTGGTGGGTAATTTCAGCATCCTTATTTGTATGTCGTTTCCTATTCCATTTACTATTCTATTTCCTATTCCATTTTTTTTTTACCAATCTGCGCAAGGACACCTGTATTTATTTTCCATGGCTTGTGCTTCCCTGCAAGTTAATTTGTGGGTAAAATCCATCCTGAGCCGCAACAAGCAGGGTATTTTCACCAATTTGTCGAGTGCCTGAAACAAGCCGTTGAAATTACTGAGGGATTTTAATCAAATCGAATATTTTGGTCTTCATTTCAGAGGCTTTCAGATTGGGCGTGGATATCTGAAGGCATTTTGTAAGATTCCAGCCGGAAGCAATAATCACGGTAGTTAATATTAAATTTTGTTAGACATTTTTTCTCAAGCCCAATTCATTAGGATCTTTGTTTTCCACATTTAAGAAGCCATAGCTATACTCGTAGGTAGGTGTAACTTTTGATAATGCATAGAACCCAAGTCCACTCCACTATGTGTAGCAACAGGCAATTGGAGTTCGAGTAGCCATAGCTACACCTAGAGGCAGGGGTCGATTTCATGGCAATTCATGTCTATACTGCATAATATACAGAACCCAAGTCACCCCCATCACTTATAGCAATGTACAATTGGAGGTAGGGGTCGATCCTATGGAAATGCATCTACACATCATGTAACCATTTTGCATACCCAAGCACAACTATGTTCAATCTATCCAAGCCCTGTGTGCAATCTATGTATTGAGTGGTAAAATAGTCATTTTCCCATTCTAACTAAATTAATGATAATCTTGGTTATATAACCATGGAACTTTTAGAGCCTATAGGTGTGGATGGAACCTATGGTAATGCATGTGTGCACCACCCAACCATATTAAGGAAAAATGCCTACCCCTGAGTGTAGCCATGAATGAGGTAAGAGTCCAACTGATGGCAATGCATGTGTATAACATGTAATAATTTAGGTACCCAATCCCAACCCCATCTTCAAATCTACCCAAGCCCACCGAAGTTCAATTTCTGTATGGATTGCAAAACCTTTGGTTGATCTTCATCAGCTATGATAATTTTACATTTGTTGTTCTTCTTCACAGACAATGGCATTGTCAAGCAGCGGGCAGGCATCATACCCCAAGACTTTCTGTGCAAGCCATTCTTCATTCTTTGGTTCCAATGTGAGGAAGTACAAATCTTCAAACCCAATGAGATGCTCAAAAGCAAATAACAATTCCAAAGTTGTTGCTGAGATAGATGAGAAAAAGCAAACTGATAAGGACAGATGGAAACGACTTGTCTATTATATATCAGATGACCAACATGATTTCACTCGAGGAAAGGGAATGGTTGACACCCTCTTTCAGGCTATCATAATGCCATTTTCTTTGGTGGTACATCATACGATATCAACTAGGTCAGACCCATACACATACAGGTCTGAAATTTTAAATGATGAGTGCACATAAAAAAATTGGGAGTGTGCCCACCCACACATTACAGATCTGTATTTATATTTAAATACTTTTTGTTGTAAGTTAAAAAAAAAGATAATTTGATCCCTTTAATAGGCTTCTATGGGACAACACTAGAACTTCATGAATTTTCCAAACATTAAGGTAATATGGATTTAATCATCTCTTTGGACTCATGTCCTGTGATTGACTTTTTTGGACAATCTATTTTGCTATCATTTCTGATGGACCTGTTTATTTGATTTCAGATTCCTCTCATTTTGGGTATATGGGGAGGAAAAGGTCAAGGAAAATCATTCCAATGTGAGCTCATCTTTCCTAAGCTAGGGATTAAGTGATTCAATGTTTCCTTCCCTTTAGATTATGTTGTTTGCACAAACCTTGGTTTATCTTTGAATATATGCCTGCATCTGAGGATGGTGACATGGATAAGTCCAAATCAAGGTTTATATCTTTAATTTCTTCTTTAAGGGTTGCATGGAGTCATTTTAATTTGAAATTGTTGTTGGATTGGACTATTGTGTTTGCATTTAAGGTTGCATCTGATTTTGGCATCTAAATAATGGATTGTGCTTGATTTTTTTAATTTGAGAAATGAAGTTATGTATTACACATAAGGTATGTAAATACCAAGTTCTCTGTTTGTAAAGGTAAATTTATATTTATATCTGGTTTTTTGTTATTTGTATACAGTCCAATCATGATGAGCACTGG
Organism: Taxus chinensis; assembly: GCA_019776745.2. Taxonomy (NCBI): domain Eukaryota; kingdom Viridiplantae; phylum Streptophyta; class Pinopsida; order Cupressales; family Taxaceae; genus Taxus; species Taxus chinensis. The sequence goes on from CM034157.1 coordinate 210,111,674, forward strand.
AGAGCTTGAAAGTGGAAATGCAGGATAACCTGCAAAGTTAATCAGGAAAAGATACCGTGAAGCAGCTGATATCATTAAGAAAGGGAAGATGTGTGTCCTCTTTATCAATGATCTTGACGTAGGAGCAGGAAGAATGGGAGGCACAACACAGTATACAATGAACAATCAAATGGTGAATGCCACACTCATGAACATCGCATATAACCCCACTAATGTTCAGCTACCTGACATGTACAACAAGGAAGACAATCCCCGTGTTCCTATCATTGTGACAGGAAATGACTTCTCAACTTTGTATGCCCCATTGATTCGTGATAGTCGTATGGAGAAATTTTATTGGGCTCCAACTAGGGACGACATAATTGGGGTCTGCAAGGGAATTTTCCAAGCAGATAATGTTCCTGATGGCTAATCTTATTTCAATTTGAGCTGAGTGTTGCAGATTTCTTTGGTTCCCTAAGAGCAAGGGTATATGATGATGAGGTGACAAAGTGGATAGGAGAAGTGGGGGTGGAGAGCATTGGAAAAAATCTAATCAACTCAAGGGAAGGACCTCCAACCTTCCAAAAGCATGCAATGACAGTGGAGAAACTTCTTGAGTATGGAAACATGTTAGTTAAAGAGCAAGAGAATGTGAAACGTGTGCAACTGGCTGATAAGTACATGGCTGAAGCTGATCTTGGGGAAGCTAACGAGGATGCTATTAAAATTGGTGCCTTCTATGGTCTGTAATTTCATTTTCTATTTTCTAAGAGTCTGTGATCAAAGATGCATCATTGATTGTACTAATAGAAGCATCATTTTCAATCAAAAATTACTTTTGATTGATTTACTTCAACGAGTAAGTTGTTCAAGAGAGTTGGGTTGGTCCAATGACTCAATAATATTAATGCAGTGATTATTTTACCTCCGAGTAAATTCTCGAATGTAATTTGATCTTATGGAAGACCCTCTAAAAGGGTCTATGATGCTTACAAGTGCAACAAATGACATGTCCTCTATTTCTAGGCCAACATCACTTATGCGAAATTGAAATATTGTTAAAGAATGTGCATATAACTAGAATTACAATACCTCTACAAATAGAGAATGGGAAAGAGATGAATATTGGTTTTTTTGTGGTAATTACAGGTAAGGCTGCATAACAAGTGAATTTGCCTATCCCTGAAGGTTGCACGGACCCAAGTGTGAAAAATTATGACCCAACAACAAGAAATGACGATGGAACTTGTGTGTACAACTTCCAGGAGTAACACAAACAAGATTTATCATTAAGGAGATTTGGAAAGAGCCCCATGAAGTTATGTATTTGCTATGCATAGATAGACCTATTTGTAATTATTAATGCACAACATTTATGTAGTTTAAACAACTGTCATTAAACTTTTTCTCAACTACTGTTAGAAGAATAAGGATAGTTTTCAAACTATAAGGGTAGTGTTTTCAATAGATTTTTTGGTGTTTTATTTGAATTAGTCAAAAAAATGGACATCTGATGGGAATGTGGTTTTGGTGGATAATAAAGATCTCTGTCTATGGAAGTTAAATGAAGATGTGAAGGAACAAGGGTATAGCTGGTTAGAATTACAGGTATTTCTAAGGATCCTCTATGAAGATTTAGCACTAAAACAAGGATCTATTGTCAATGATTTGAGCATGCAGAGAAATCCACAGAGTAATGGTTGGAGTCAGCTACAATCACTTGCAAGTGGTGTTTAATAGTTGTGGGTGGGTTTGGCTACACTTGTATGGGAAGAAGTTGATTGTGTTTGATGCAGAGGGAAGAATGATGAGAAGCATTGATGGTAAGCTGCTGATAGTTTTTAAACAAGCTACATCTACATTACCAATTCATGGTTATGAAGTCAACAAGTTGTTTTTCCATATTTGAAGACCATTGTTCACTACTTTCTGTATGAAAGTTGCTACCTTGCCAATTACTCCTCTCATGTTTCAAATAGAAAAATGGTGGTTTACTGCAGTTTTTATTTTCTTTTCCCTTTTTCTATTTCTTTTTGGGGAATACTTGTCTTGGGAAACACAATATACCTTTCTAAAAATTGTATGGCCACTAATTTGCACAATGTAATGGACTGATTTTTTTATTATTTTTGGGTTGGTCCTCAGAAAAAAAAAATGTTGAAAACAGAAATTGTTACAGAAACTTGGGTAATTCCTGGCAATGTTAAAGAACATGTATGGAAAAGGGGCTCTATCCCTGTCATCACTGGCTAAAAAATTGGAGTCCTCTACTCTTCAATGAGGGCTTTTGAGCCCATTGGTGAATCTTAGACCCCAATCTAACAAGTCTCAAATGATGTTTTTCTTTTGATACACTTCTTAGATAACCAAAGATTGAAATTGAATCATAAAAATCCTTAGAAATATAAGAATCACATCAAAAAGATAAGAATACTTAGCAATATAATTAATAAAAAAAACTGGAAAAACTGCAACTTATGTTCTTCTGTCAAACATCTATGCAGATGTAGGTAGGTAGGTTGCGGTTCAAATGGTAACGAGATTAATGAATTTTTTTTTTGGAGAAAATGTCTTCAGAGATATGCCACCATAGTGAGAAACTAGAAATTACATTTAGCTTGTTAAATACACCCTCTGGAACAACTATCAGAGTTGTCAAAAACCTCCGCATATGTTTTGACTGCCACACTGTAACCAAATTCATCTCCAAGGTTGTTGCAAGACACATTGTTGTGAGAGATGCAAACCAGTTCCATCATTTCAAACAAGGACAATGTTCTTGCGGAGATTATTGGTGATGCTAAGAAAAGAAATATGTAAACATAGGCTTACCTATAAGAAGATGCACTGTGTCAGACCTACAGGTGATAAAGAAGTGACCAGGTTTAAACAAGTTTTTCCCCTGTGTTCGGAAACATTAGACTCTGTTATTGCTTTCATAAAATCAAATGTATAGAATGCAATGTGCATCATTGCCTATGTATTTACATTTGATTGTAATTCTGCATTCACAAGCTCAATCAATCTGGCGGTATTTGGTTTGGTTGATGCACATACAACTTTAGATTTTATATTATCTCTTTCATGTGAAGCTTTCATGTTACAATTTTGATATCAGGTAGAAGCTCTTCTGGAATATTGATTTAGAATTGGAATTTTCTCTTGCTTTTTCCCTTTTCTACTTGGTCAATGATTGGACGCGAGCTTCCATGAACCTAAGTATCAGATTGGATTTCCCCTAGCCTGGTTAGTTTAGTCAAGGGAAGTTTCCATGTGGACTGTGGAGAAAAGAATCTCAGGGATGAGGATTCCTACTTTAAATTTCTTGCTCAAACAAAGGTCTTGCACATGCCTGTTAAATCAGAGCATGTTTAGGTTTGATGTTATTAAATGAAGATGTGAAGGACATAGGGTATAACTGGTTAGAATTACAGGTATTTCTAAGGAGCCTCTATGAAGATTTTAACTTACACAAATTTAACAATCCCCACATTACTGTAATCCATTTAATACTATAAAGAGAAACGTAAATTCGACATCATTGTTATACAAGACACCAATTTGGTGTACGAAACTTTCCCTCCAGCAATACAAAATGGAATTTTTCCCAATGTAAACATGCCCTACCTATCTAAATTCACATTTGCACCAATCTTTTGGAGAAACTTCCCAATTTCCACTCAACCTTCTTCAGTATTGATAATTCATTTACTATAAAATTTTAAAATCTAAAAATACCCTTACATTCTACTGAAATTTGTTTCAACAAGGACAACTAAAAAAAAATTACAATAAAACTCGTACAAGTATACATTCAGAAAATTAAGGTCTTAAGTGATTAAACACGTCTGATCAGTCTTAACCTTTGTTAAATACATATGGTTCTCATATCTGATATTATATCAACATATGTCTTCTATTCTTTACTACTTAAAAAAATCAGATTACTCCCTCCAACTAAAAAAAACTCACTTCAATTTCTACCCATACTAAACATATAAATCTCCCCAAACCCTACACCAGAAGACTACTCCCAAACAAATCCACGTCGGCATAATCTTGCTCCTCCTGGAGCTACCGTCATTTTTGTGCACGTAACAATTGTCGAAAATGGTTTTAGACTAATAAAACACATTGCAATTAAATTTGAATGTATAAATATCAATTCCTATTCTTCGGAATCTTAATTCAAACTATAGATTCGCCAAATGCATTAATAAACTATATGTGTTTTGTGGGCCATCCTAGTCGTAATTTCTATTGTATTTATCATGTCACTAACCTAAAAAATAATTTTAAAACAACATACCAGTATAACGCCTTGTAGTCATATATTGTGACGTGTTGTAACCAATGTTTATAATGGTTGTAAACCATTAATACTAGTAATCCCATGTGTACAATGTAATTTGAACGTTGAATGTTATATGTTATTTGATTTACATGGATAATTATTCATTTCGTAGTTGATGTTGATAAGGGGTGTGATTTATTTTCTAAGTGTAGAAATATAGATGAAACATTACATTTGAAGGTTGCATATCTACATTTAAAATTTGTTACAAATTCATACATATACATTTGTAAATCTTAAATCAGGATGATGGTGGCATTGATGTGTCAACCAGCCAATTCATCTCAAAAATAAGTCTCTATAGTTTATACAATGAATTTTTAGAGTACTAAAATTTATGAAAACATTTCAACAGTGCGAAATGATAGATGGCAACAAATTACTTTTTAATTTCATGTTCTGCTAAAGTTGAAAGAGTTGTCATTGAAGTATACAAATCCATTAGGAATGTTACACAATTTGGAAAAAATAATCCTAACAACAAGATGTGATGGAGATGAAGTAACATTCCTAATGAATTTGTAAACTCTAGGGAAAGCTTAAAAATCTCATTTACCTTATATAGCACTACTAGATTCATAATGCCATGAAGAGAGCTCTAGATTTAACTTATAAATATCAAAAGAAACTTTAATCTTTTAGAAAAGCTCACAATTTAACTTTAAACATCGTCACATAGTAAATAGTACCAGAAATTTTTAACATTATCAAATATTTGCTTGATTCTTACTTTGTCTTTTTTAAAAGAGCTCAAAATTAGCACTCATAATTTACCTAAAAAAAAGCCATTTAGAAACTATTGAGTGTGACGAAAAGAAAGGGGTGGCAATATTTATTGACAAAGCACCACTCAAAATAATTTATAACATTTTTGTGCTTATCCTACGTTTTAGGTTGATGTGAATAACCAAGTATCACTCTATTTTACAATTTGAGTACCAATAGTCAAATAGACTTGTGAAAAACACTCAATGAACCAATAACGAATGTTATTCCCATCATAACATATAAGACTAACTTATTGTTTGATAACAAATGATGAAGAAAGTGGAAGACGCATGTATAAAATTAATAATCACAATTCCAAAATTTACCTATAGTTAAGACTCAAGAGTATCACCAAAAGTGAAACAAAACCCAAAGTATAAAGGAAAAAAAAATCATGTTACAAGGAAAGTAATGTAAGTTACCAATGTAATTCCATTATGTCTGCCTCGCATACACAAAAAAAAAATCATAACAAATTATTTTTCTTGATTAAATGTAGATTATAGAGTTATATCCGTTGAATAGTAAACTACAAAAGCATGAAAATAATAGTAAAATTACTTGACATGGGATTTGCAACTACGAATAAATCAAATTGATAAAAGAACCAAGATGAAGATATATAGGAAAAATACCATACAAATTATCAACATAAAATACAATGCTTTTAGTAAAATAAATGTATAAAAAAGAAACATAGTCCATGCAATGTGGAGAAACCTACTTGTAGCCCTTAAGACTTAAAATAATGGTACTAATAACATAGCAAAAATGAAGGAATTACGATCAGGATTGGAAATTGCCAACTAAAATTAAAAAAATTAAATTATTTTTTGGGTCACTATCAAATGAGACATTAGTTTAGTGTATGAAAACTCGCTATGGCTTGGTGGAAGCCCATAAGGGAATTATTATTTAATAAACAGAAAAGTTTTTTTTCCCAGAAAAATGGCAAAAAAAAAAGAGTTGAAAATTATGGCTAAGGCTAGAACACTTGGTCACTAGTGCCAATGCCTTCACTGGCCATTGTCAACTCTTGACCTTTGACAAAACCAAAAAAAAATATGCTACTTTATTTATGTTTGGTGAGAATATGTCTATTTTTAGCCATGTTTTAACATAAGTGTTATTTAGTATCAAACGATGAATTTTTGATGGCCAAGGGAATTATGAAAATCACCCATAACAAGATATGACATTATTACAAGTTATAAAATGTTTCTATGAAAAATGTTTCCTTGGACATCAAATTTTACTTGATGATTCTTTCTCGAGTTGGATGTTTTATCAATTATTAAGTAACAACACATACTATGCATTGCATTTTATACCAAAATAAAAATCCAACCAACAAATATTATAAAGTGTACTATAAATAACCTTTGAAAAAAACATAACACTTGAGAAATAAAGTGTAGAATGAGGAAATCATATCGTTAAGACAAACCAGTTGCATAGAGAAGAAATTGAGATTAACTACGATGGGGGAAACTCTATTGTCCACAAAAACATGATAATCTCCATAAAACAGGGAATCTAATATCCTATACATGAGTGAATGAAATTTTTGTAAGGAAAATATCAATGTCCACATATTTATGTTAAAATAATGAAGACAGGATGCTGTAAATTGCAACTAAAATCTAAAACTTATACTATAATATTCCATAACACAATTAATTGGTGAGATGAAAAACTTGCTAATATTCACAAAATCCCTAAACTTTACATTTATAAAATAACTAGACGTTTATAGAGAGAGGTGTTGTAAGGCTCTAATTACGAGAAATACCTTTAGGAAAATTTGAGGGACCTGGGATGAATCCCTATTTGAGAATTTTTTATCTGGCAGTGGAATTCGAAGGAGAAAAGATTCATAATATCAAATTTTACAGATGATAGATACCCTATAACGCCCACTAAAATTTCCTGCATGAAACCTAAGAACAACCTAGGGCAAGCTAGAAAAATTATGGAATTTTTTTTTTGAAAAATGTGCCCGCAAAATTTTTCGAATTAACAGTTGTCACATTCATGTTTCTAAGTTACTTTAAATTAATAATATAAATTTCCTTTTTAATCCCCATTATAATAAAATAATAATTCCCTCGATACTTATGAATAAACCAGGTTATCTAAGGCTTGGTTTAGGTTCCCCCTAAATTTTATTTTGATAAAATTTAATTTCCACCATAGCCAAACTTGCACAAATTAATCCCATGGGTAAAGGGGTCTATTTAATTAAATACTAAAGTTATTTTAATCCCACAAGGTGACTAGGTTTAAAATAAATAACAAGGTCCTTAATTTAGCACAAGGGTTAGAAAAATAAACCCACCCCTTACACAAATAAAGTGGCCCCTTAAAAAGTCAACCCATGCATTTAAAATTTAAAATTTGAATTTTACTCAACCACTCCCCACCTACTTTTTGTAGGGATGAATCTCATCCATTGGATGGATTCATTTGGGGCCACAAGATCAAAGGATTTCACTAACCCTAAGTTTTCTTATGAAAACTTCTTTCTCTTTTCTCTTGTCTTATTATTTCTCTTTTGTTTTGCAGATTGGTGGAGGAGAAGGAGGAAGCCATTAGAGGCCATCTCAAGCTTTTGGAGACAACTACATGTCTTATTTATTTTTCTTATTTTGTTTACACCCTTACCTAGGGTTTCAATGTATTCAATTATTTTATTTATCTCATTAATTTTGATTTTCCCAAATGGGCATATGGGTTTTACCCCCATTTTAGTGATATGGTTAAATTTGATATATGTTTTCATTTGGGTAGAGAGATATATATACATATATATATATATATATATATATATATATATACAATATATAATATATAGCGAAATACATACATATACATCACATATATATATATATATATATCTATATAATAATACACACAACATATATAGTATGTATATAATAAATGGCCGAAGAGCTGCGAGGAGAATGCATATATATGCTAATATAAATATATATATGCAAAAGACAGAATTATTTAACAGTAGGAAAATATCCAGTGGAGAAATGGGGTATTGGAAAATACAAATTAAAAAAAATGTTTGGGCCAAACACAGGAGGGTAGCCGAACCCCCCATCTGAATTGGAAATGGGGTGGGGGAAAGTTTTGGGGTTGGGGGGGGACCCTCCCCCATCCCATTTGATTAATGGGGACACAGTATCATTAGTGACCCTCCCCCTAACCAACTACTTTCCCCCTAACGTGAATAGTGGCAAAATTCCCTCTTTTTAGGTGAAAAATATTTATTCATAATTTTATTTTCTAAGTTAATTGGTAATAATATTTATATATATATTATATGTGGAATATATATAATATATATGTGGAGTGGTATATATATATAATAATATATATATATATATTATATAAGCGCATATGCACTTAATGATTATATATTATAGATTTCACTAATATATTTTATATTAATTTTTATTATTGTAATAATCGCTATATTAATATTTTAATATGGTATTTTAAGTAGTATATCTTGATATAATGTTTTATTATTAAACTAAATTCACACTTTTTTCTTTTTGGGATGGCAATAATATCAAGTGTATTTATAAGGGTGTAGTTTTTACACTACATATTTTTTACTATTTGATTTAAAATAATTTTGATTTAGCTTAATAACTAGTTTATATACTCAATAGATCTAAGGTCTATTTACAAATATGAAATTTATTTACACAACTACAATTAGAAATTAACCTACTTCATTGGCCAAGTAAAAGACAATTATAATTTAAGTTCTTTCCATCTATACATCCAAGTTTTGGTTTTCTATCAAACAATACAAGAAAATGCACAAAATAGTCTAACTTTTCCATTTCATGCCTTTCAAGTAATACAATAAAATTTAATATTTCCTTCATACAAATTTCCAACATTCCCACAAGAGACTTTCAACAATATTTCCAATAATTTTTAGAGCAAGAACAACACACTTATGTGAGAAAATAAATCAACTACAATGGGAACAAGATGTTTCCCTTTTCAACTTCATTTATATTACAACAAAACTAGCTTTACTAAAATGTCTTTCTTTCCTTTTACAACCTACAATACAATCTTAATAACTAATAATCAATACAACTTTTCTTTCAAAAGAACAATACAATAATCTTCCACTTGAAGTGGGAATTTTTACAAGAAGGAAACTATAATGAAATATATTTTGTCTTCTATTATTGCTCCAAGAATCAAATCTCCAACCAAGCTCCATCTTCTCTTCACTTGATCACAACAACCAAAAATGGGGGAGAGGCAACACTCTCCACCCAACCAAAACTCCAATGAGAAGAAGAAGCAATTCTTCTCATTGGCCCCCGAGCCCCAACCACAAGGCAATAAGGGATGGATCCAACACATGGAAAATCTACAATGCTTCCACACTTACTTGCAAGCAACAACAAGAAAATAACCACAAAACACTCATTTTTAAGCACAACAACTTCCCAAACAATGGCTCTAAAATAAGCCAAGTAGAGATAGGAACATGGGGGTGCCCTTGTGCCTCCCAAGGGTTTGGATGCCCACCTCTAAAATCCTCCACAACACAATCAATCCCAAAATCTCTTATGCCTCCCCACAAAAAAAATCTCTCTTATGCCTCCCTCACTCTTATGCCTCCCTCTCTCTTATGGCTCCCACAATACACAAAATAACAAAATAGAACAAGGTGGGGCATCCAAAACCCACTCCCTCCTAAACACACAAAGAAGCTCTTATGCCTCCCAACATATTTCATCCCCATTTCCAAATCTCAACACAACCTAAGGTCAATTTACTACCCAACACTTCAAGCAAGAACACACATCCATACAACACATAACATACAAGAAAACAAGAAGAAAACAAGAGTGCAAGATCCTACCTTGCCATGGTAAAGCTCCACTTTTCAAGAAAGTCCAAAAATATTTCAAACTCAAGAAACTCCAAGCTCCCTTCTACTCCAACAAGCAAGCACTCCCAAAAATCCAAGATCCAAAGCTAAGCAAGTAACCCCATTTACTTCCCAAAAATTTCAATAAATAGAAAAGAGGAGGAGGGAGATGATGTGGCTCCATGTAGGATGCCACATCATTTATTTTCCACTCCACATCACCCAAGTCAAACCCATACTCCAAGGAAAAATAAATGGGTGGTTGAGAGGTATGAAAAACCTCTTACACACACCACTCCAACCCATACCCTTTAGGACAAAGAAATAAACACATGTAAGAAAGTGCAATTAAAACTCACCTTTTTCCTTCCAAAACACATAATGGGGTCTATTTTTGACCCCCCAACCCATAGGTAGGGTTGGTATAATAAATTAAGAGGTGTGGGATAAGTTTAACTTGTCCCACAAGCTTCCAAAATTGGCCCTTAAGGCCAAATCCGAAATTCCAAGAAGAGAGGTAGAGTGTACAACACTCAAGATCAAATACACTCCACTTACAACACATAAACCAAAGAACCATCTAATCTAATAAATGACTTATTTTTGTCCCATCCATAATTAGTTTAGTAACATGATCAATTTAATAATCTAGACACAAATTAATTAATGATAAAAGGGAATTACATCACCATAAAATCACATACACTAAAATTAAATAAAGGAAAAGAAAATAACAACACACAAACCCCTTGGTCACAATTGGAGGTAATCCCCCCATGGGGACCCCCTAACAATAAATAAAACACACACAACATAACACAAGTTGCCATGGTGACCATTGTTGAATCCATCTAGCATTCTGATGTGGTTGGTCTCCAATCCCCCTTTGATTGTTGTGATATAATCACCTACAAAACACACAATACCTCCTTCGACCTCGTGGCCGCATCAAAACATCTAAGGTAAAATATATGCATATAAATCAACAATCATCCATACATAAATTAAATCATCATCTAGGCAAATAATGTTACTATTTTAAAATTCCAACAACATCTCAATTCTATATTTCATCAATACCAATAAGATCACAAGATTAGTTCACTACTAAATCCTACTCAATATGACAAAAATGTCGAATGTCAGAAATAGATATAAATATGTCAACAACACATCATCATCAATATAAAATGTCTCTCTAAGAAATCCACGATCATACTATGAATCGAAATCCATCAATAATCAAAGTATCTCTATTGTCTAATCATCATGCTAAGCCAAAATGATACAATAATATCCATGTATATAACCAACAGTAATCGAAATCAAAATGTAATAAGTGTCGAAGGGAAGTGGGCACTACATCCCCCTCCCCTTAGACTTGACTTCCTCCTGGAAGTCACTAGAATAGGTGTGAAAACTAGACTCGTAGCAATGTAGCATCCTCCCATGTAGCAGCAGTCTCATCATACCTGTCCCACTGGACTCAAACCTGTCAATCTCTCTGCCTCAAAGGCCCAGGGTCCTGTGCTCTAAAATATGGATGGGCTCCACCATCACTTGCCCCTGATCTTACACCTGCAATGAGGTCTAATCTAATACATGAGAAGGATCAGCAATGTATCTCCTAAGTACAGAAACATGAAACATATCGTGGATGCGAGACAAGCTAGGTGGAAATGCTAGATGATAGGCCAAAGGACCGATACGCTCCAAGATCTCAAAGGGACCCAAAAATCTAGGAGAAAGCTTAGAGCCTTTTCCGTAATGGATAGGGATCTTATGAGGCCTGACACGAAGAAACACCTTCGTGCCCACCTCAAAACTATGATCTTTCCTATGCTGATCTGCATACTTCTTCTACCTGTCCTATGCCTCCTGTAATCTCTTCCTAATCATAACAACCTACTGCTCCATATCCTGTAGTAAAGTTGGCCCAAGAGAAACCCTGTCCTCCAACCTGTCCCAACTAAGAGGTGTCTTGCACTCTCTACCATATAGTGCCTGAAAAGGATCCATGCCTATCAAACTCTGAAAACTATTATTGTAGGAAAAATCCACCAGATACAAGTACTCCTCCCACCTCGACTGATGGTCCATGACATACATCCTAAGCATGTCCTCCAAGATCTGATTCACCCACTCAGTCTGTCCATCTGTCTCAGGGTGATAGGTTGTGCTGAAATTGATCTTCATCCAGAGAGCATACTGCATCGTAGTCCAGAAGTGAGAAGTGTACAAGGGATCACGGTCACAAATGATCTTCTATGGAATCCCATGCAATCAGACAATCTCATCAAGGTATACCCATGCCACTGCACTAGCTATGTAGGTGGTCTTCACTAGAGAAAAATGAGCCACTTTCGTCAATTTATCCATTGTGACCATGATGGTGTCGTGGTGGTATCTCGACGTCGGTAACCCAACTATGAAGTCCATGGAAATGGTGTCCCATTTCCACTCTGGTATAGTGTGAGGGAAGAGAAGGCCAATTGGATGTTGATGCTCAGCCTTCACCTTCTGACACTCTAAATAGTGACACAAACTGAGCCACATCTCTCCGTAGTCCCCTCCAATGGTACAACTGTCTCAAGGTGGTGTGCATCTTCTTCACCCCGGGATGGGCTGAATAAGGTGCATGATGAGCCTCTATCAAAATGTCCTGTCTCAAGCCTCCATCTCTAGGAACATATATCCAACCTCTGTAATCCTAAGAAGGCCATCTTTCTCTAATGAAAATCCATCAAATATCCCCTCAAGGGGTCTCTGAGACTCAATCTCTACTCTGGCTGCAAGGTAGAAGCTATTGTGAGGAAGCTGCTACAAAATCCTACTCCGTAAATCTATACCCACTGAAGTAGCCATAGCCACATGTCTCTCAGGGTATCTACAACCATGTTCTCCTTCCCCTTCACATGATCTATCTCCATTCATACTCACAAAGAAACTCCATCCAATGCCACTGATGAGCATTGAGATTGGGCTGCGTGAAGAGGTGGCGAAGACTCAAGTGATCAGTCCTGAGTGTAAATCTCTGGCCAAGAAGGAAGTGTCTCCACCACACCAAGGCGTGCACAATTCTGCAAGCTCAAGTTCATGAGTTGGATAATTGAGCTCATAATCCTTGAGTTTGTGGGACTTAAAAGCAATTACTCTTCCCTCCTACATCAACACACGTCCAAGTCTTGCCAAATAAGCATTTATGTAAATGAAGAACTCACCCTGAGGGTCTAGCACAAGAATAGGCATTTATCATGAGGGATTCCTTCAGTGTCCTGAAGGCCTACTCACATCTATCTGACCATACAAACTTCCTTTCCACTGAAGGGAAGTGATGGGGTGTGCAACCCAAGAAAAGTCTTGTACAAATCTCTTTTGTAGTATCCTACCAAACCCATGAAACTACACACCTCAGTCACACTAGTGGGTGATGGCCAATCCATAATAGCTCGAATATTGGAAGGATTGACTGTGATACCTTCCCCAAAAATGATGTGGCCCAAATACTGCACCTCTTTCTGAAAGAACACACACTTCTCCAGGTTCCCATAAAGTTGCTACTCATGAAGACACTGAAGAACCTGGTGAAGGTGCCCCTCATGCTCCTCATGTGTACATGAGTATATCAGAATGTCATCAAGGAAAATGAGCACAAAGCGATCCAAAAATTTCTGGAATACCCCATTCATCAAGCTCATGAACACTGCAGGGGAATTCGTCAGACCAAAAGGCACTACTGTGAACTCGTAGTAGCCAAATCTCCTATGAAAGGTGGTCTTATGAATATTTTCCTCCATGATCCTCAGCTGATGATAACCTGACTTAAGATCTATCTTGGAGAATATTGTGGCCCCCTTCATCTGATCAAATAAATCATCAATGCATGGAAGGGGGTAACGATTCTTGATTGTTACTTTGTTCAGCTGGTGATAATCAATACACAAATGTAGAGATCCATCCTTCTTCTTCACAAAAATCACTGGTGCACCCCAAGGGGATACACTAGGATAGATTAGGCCTTTCTCCAGAAGGCCCTCAAGCTACAACTTGAGCTCACAGAGCTTAGGGGTAGTCATCCTATAAGGTGCTCGTGAGATAGGCTCTACACCATGAACCAAATCTATGTGAAAATATATCTCATGTGGGGGAGGAAAGCCCGAAAGATCCCCTAGAAAGACATAAAAAACTCTCTCAAGATGTGATGGTCATCAAGAGACATCCCACTAGACTCATCCTCAAATCTGTTACTAATCATAATAGCATACATATGGAAAACTCGTCGTACACACCACTCAAGCTGAATAGCAGAAATAGTGTGGATGGAAACTGGCCTCCTAACTCCTGCTATCACTGACTCATCTCCTAGATCATCTGTACATAATATATTATTATGGTGATAATCCACTTCGATTCAGTGTGCAGATAGCCAGTCCATGCCCAAGATGACTCCATATGAACCCAATGGAAGGATACAAAGATCAGAGGTAGTGGTGAAGGGTCCCAAATCCACTACACACTCCTTAACTAAGGAGTCTATAGAGATTTTGGCTCCAGAAGCCATCTCAATGTCCCAAATAAGACCCTACCTAACTTCCACTAGCCTACAACACTCTACTAAAGATGGTGCAATAAATGAATCAAACGAACCAGAATCAAACAATATAGAGGTAGGAATACCACCAATGCTACTTGTAGTCTCTATCACGGTACTCTGGTGCTCAGCCTAGTGGTTCTCGACCACTGCGTAGATCCGATGGCTACGTCCCATGTCACCAACCGTAGGCTCTGAAATTTATGCCTTACCCTTGTTACTAGGGTTTTGTGGGAACTCTCTCCAATGATGTCTAACAACGCCACAACCATAACAGCTTCCTGGTCCTCTCCAATTGGATGTAGCTCCAACCTGGTACTCTAGAGGTTTATGCTATGGATCCTGATGATCTGGCTATGGACTGCTAAGGTCTCTTCTAATGAGCTCCTACTAACTGAGCTCTCGGTGCACCCTGTGTCCTAATGGGACCCCTAGGAGGAGGCCTCATACTCCATCATCTCTGAGCATCGAATCTCTGAGTAGGTTTGAATGGTGGGAGAGTCTATTATTGTTGTTACTGCTGCTGATGTGGCTATTGTGGTGGCCTGAATGAGGACTCTGCAGCACCATATCCACCACGAGGAGGAGTATTTTCCTTGGGTCGTGCTCAATTTAATCTCTCCCTTTTTGTTCAAAATTTCTCATTCTGCATGGTTTGAAGTATTCTTTGTCTCCCTATATAGATGCGTCAAAGATTTATCCTTCATTTGGTTACCATTGTCAGTCCTTTTCTTGGGTCATGGATCACATTGAGTCTAGGTTTTAGTTATAGTCTGCATCTCCATGGGGAAATTTTTTGTTTTTGGACGTTTTCCATGATTATGTCTCCTTTGTAAATCATGTCCCAACATTTATGGATAGGTGGTCCTTTCTGATTGGATGCAGCTCGGTGGGTCTTTTTGGTGAAACTTGTCACTTTTGTTACATTTGTATAAAATGCCAAATTGGTCCCACGGCCCTGATAGTATATAATTGGCTATTCAACAATATGAAGTGACAGGGAAAATTTCTTACTTTGACCCTGAAGATGGACATGTGGCTGATTTTCAAGTTAAAAGTAGGGAGGTGGGTCGGTGGAGCATTTTGAAGATATTTTTTCCATTTTGTGAAAAGGAGCAAAATTATAAAATGATCTACAACTCCATGGGGAAAAAATTAATGTCACATGTTTGAATCACCATTTAAAAGTCAAAGTGGGGAGAGGGGTCAGCGAAGCACTTTGGATTTTTTAAGCTCTATTTTGAAATGAATAAAAATTATAAATGTGAGCCGCGACTTATTTGGGGCCCACATCAAAAGTTAGAAGTAGAGAGGTGGGTCATCAGAGCATTTTGAAGATTTTTGACCTGCCTCAACTCAAATGTTTTCCACATGGAGGGCTTGCACTCATTGGAGGATTTGCCTCTTGGTATGATCTTTAAAACTATGCTAAGGAGACACATGGAGGTTTCTGCTAGCTCTGCTCATACTTAGAATTTTCAAGCACCCGATGCAACTTTATTAATCCTAGGTACACATGGAGGGCTCATGCTTATTTGGGGACCTACCCTTGAAATTTACTTTTGAAGGAGTGTCGAAGAGACACATGGAGGTTTTTGTTGGATCTTCCTATACTTAGACTTTTTCAAGAAACTTTGGCAGACCCTAGACACGTGGAGGACCCACGCTTGTTTGAGTCCTTCTTTTGAGCTTCACACCAAAAAAGAACTGAGGAGACACATGGAAGAGCTGGCACTGCCCATACTTAGAACTCTGATGCAACTTTCTTAGACACTAGGCATGTGGCACCTTCCACTGGTTCTTAAAATTTTCAAATGAGACATGTGGAGAGCCCGCACTTGTTTGGGGGTCCCACTTTTGGGCACCATATCAAAAGTACCACTGCCAAGAAACACGTGGAGGCTTCTGCTAGCTCCTCTTTATACTAAGATTTTTTTAATAACTTTTTTAAGCCTGGGACATGTGGAGATCCTGCTCTTTTTGAGGTCCCACCTCTATACTTCATCTTTGAAGTTACATTGAACATACATGTGGAAGCTTATGTTGGACCTTCCCATACTCTAAATTTTCAGAAACCAGTGCAACTCTCTAGGGTTCTGAACATGTGGAGGGCCTGCACTCATTTAGGAACCTACCTCTGGACTTCACCTTTGTAGTTGTGCCAAGGAGACACATGGAGGTTTCTGCTAGCTCCTCTTTACACTTGGATGACTTCAGACTCACAGTATGAATGAATATGATATAATCCATGCAAGGGAAACTCATTTCTGAGAGGTGAATATAGGTATCCATGCGAGGGAACTAATTTCTCAAGGTGTTTTCTTAAATCAAGAAATGGAGCCACCTGGAAAATGATTAAAAAGGGGATTTCTTGCATGACAAAATAAAAGAATGATTAAGAATACTGTCAAAAATTATGATATGGCATCCTGGTCATAGTTGTAGGGTCTGATGAAATGATTAGGAAATTTAATGGCTCAGCTTTGGGTGTAAATTTAAACATCACTTTATGGAACAAAACTTGTAGCAAACAAAGGATTCCTTGAAACTTTAGACTTTTTGGGGGGGAATTTTGGGATGAGTGATCAAGTGAATTGTATAAATGCAATGAGAATAATCTTACATAAGAAGGGGGGTTGAATTTTCTGAGAAAGTTTGAGAGAAAACCATTTTTCCTGAGAGACCATCTGAGAAACCTGTTTGTTTTCCTATGTTTTAGATTTAATCATGTCAATGTGGTTGCAAGTGTACAACCATTGACAATCTCTGAGATTTTTCAAGAAACTTTCCCCTGCTGATGAATCTAATGAACCTTGAATAAATTTGTGTTGATCATGAGCATAATTGTGTTTTTTTTTATTTCAGAATGTTTTCAAATAGTTTTTCTTGTTCCTGTTGCAATCTTATGTTAAAATCTCTCTGAGTCACATAAGATCTCATCTGTGTGTTAGTATTGTGGCATTTACAATTTCATTATGAGAAGAGCCTTCATCTGGTAATGAAATAAACAATTTAAAATCACTTTACTCTCACTATGTTGATAAAGATTTATTTGTAAGCCTATGAGTGTATCTTAGGCATGATGAACAAGGGATTTATAATGTTTAATTGAGTCTTAAACGTGAGCATTTGTGTTGAAGTCTTGAACAATGTGTGAAATGGTGCATCTCTGGGCCTCCATTGATACACACCTTCTAGTTGAAGGAATATTTTAGCTATTCTGAAGCATTTTGTCTGTGATTTTTCCAATTTATGTAAAGGCTCTCAAAGATCTGGTATAATCAACTCTATCTTTCTTAACTTCCCACCAAAAATTTCTCAAACGATGAATCCTACACAAAACACCCCTGTTTGTACTGTGTATCCACAAATGAACAAATTCCATTGCCAAATTATGCAGGGACAATCAGGATTCAATCATTGTCTTTAGTAACCTGAACCTTTCCTAGGAAACATCTCCACTCTCTAGTGTGACAACTCGTGAGAGTTAGATTGTGTTGCATTGATCATATTTCCTCAAGGTTCTCATTAACATTGTGCAGAGAAGGATCTCTTGATGTCCTTCACCAACATGGGTTACAGAATGGGTCCTCTCACCCTGGTTGAAGGCACAACCTAAAGTAGTGGGGGTAGATCAAACCCTCAGTGAGGTGCTATCCACTTCTCCAACTCCTGAGTGACAAAGAGTCAATTGAATCCTATCCCCGACTACAAAACAACTCATATCATGGTTCTCCTGTCTTTAAGCATCTTTCAAATTTTGTGATGCTACTCAGCTATCTCGGGAGAATCAATTTGGATACCAACACTGAAGTGGCACCATTTCTAGGGATTATTTGAACACCGGGACTTATTTGTGCGGCAACAACACCGAAATTGGTGCCATTTGCTGAGGATTATTTGATCACTGAAGACCTATTTGTGCGGCAAAAACACTGAATTGGCATCATTGTCCGGGGAAATATTTTTATGCGTACACATGGGACTGGGTAATGTTTGTTACATGATTTAAGTGCAAATACGTTATTTAAACATCATCCTTTGTTGAGATTTGTAATTATTTTGCAAGATTACGAGTCCATTGTGTAGTATATCTAGTTTCTAGTGGTTATTGCACTAAATTTACATCAATAGTGGTAAACATGGGTAAAGGAAGGTTGGATCTACTAATCTTTTAATAAATTAAGCATTGATAGACACTTGGCAAGTTACTTATAGTGCATCTGCACAACTAAGGTGAAAATCCTTAGTGGCGACTCCATGTTGAATTGAAATTTTGATGATTACCAGTGTCTTAACTTGTGTCAAGTGAAATTTTCCATTAATCTGTGTAAAGCTAGAGGGAATGAGATCTTTCTTCACCACGGACCCTACTAGGAAGTTATTTCCAGAGCTAGGAAAAACAAATTCAAAAGGAAAACAATTCTGGAAAGTTGTTGGAGATCAAGAATCAAAAAGGGAGATATCAGTCCTGAAGGGTGATCAATATGTGGTTGAAGATTACCATACGTCTTCAAGTGATTTTGAACCAGGTAATATTTATATAAATTTGAGTTCTGCTACTGGAGAGGGGCAATCATTTGTGTCAGAAAAGTGTCCTAATTTTTTCCCTGTTTCTTCTAGGGTTGATAGGTTTTTCCAAGATGCTGAGTCATTAGAGAATATCTATTTTCAAAGCTATACTCATGTGCTCCAAAGACCCCTTGTTCCCTATCATTCTGTTTCTCTTGTAAGATCACCGCCTCAAGGCAATATGGCCCAACCTCCACCTAGACCTCCTTTTGTTGTCAACACTTTTGGACCTATAGATTTCATAGGTATGGATGGATATCCTAATATGGTGCCACAAGATGTCAGAAATAGGTTGCCAAAATTTCAAGGAAATAATGCCATCACTGGTGACCAACATTTAAAACTCTTTGTCAATATGATGGAAGATTTTGAAATTGAGTTTGAAGACGTGTATATAAAACTATTTATTCATACTCTTGAGGAGGATGCACATGACTGGTACAAGGCTTTACCATATAATTCAATAGATTCATGGATTGAGATGAAAAGTGTGTTTAGATTGCAATATGGGGATAAGACAGATCCCATGTTCCTTTTATCTAAATTTGAAAATATAAAGAAAAATCCAAATGAATCCATCCATGATTTCAATACTCGGTTCAATAAGACCCTGAATAGGCTACCTGTAATCCTAAGGCCAAGTGATGTGTCTTGTTTGATAAAATATTCTGATGCTTTTGATAAAAAGGCTGCTTATTACTTGAGAGATAAGAACCGAGGAACATTGAGGTAGGATTTCACCATGGCCTTACAAATAGAAAATAACATCAAAGTAGTTAGAAAGCCTCCTAAGAGAGAGGGTGTCAAGTTGATCAATCCTAAAAAGCCTCAGTCAAGCAAGGTTATGGATCTGGAAGAGGTTGTAAAAAATTTGGATGGAGCAGTTAAAGAGATATCCTATAAGCTGGCCAGAGTAGAAAAAGGGATAGGACAAATTTCCCTAGGGTCAGCACAAGCCACATGGTCAGGAGAGATCCTGAAATCACCCCAGAGGTGATTATAGACTAGATGACAAAGGGAAAGGGCTCATGGGGTCAGGAAATAGACAACCTCAACCCCAGGAGAATAGATTGGTTCCTGATCCTTTGACTGCCAAGGTTGCTACTGTGGAGGAGGCCAATGTTATCAAGTGGTGTGATAGGTGTTTCTTACCACACTCCCCATGTGATGTAGATCAAGAATTTGAGAAAGGATGATGATGAGATGATGATGATATGTGCATGATGGAATGCCCTGCAAACTCACAGTAGGGTATAACCTCAACTAAATTGATAAGTGCTAGAACTACTGAAGATTTTTTAGGATTGTGTCCACCGGGTATTGCCTCTTCCTCCCATTAATGCTTTTGAAATTGATATGGTACAAGCATTTGATCTACCTAATCATGATTTTGAATACTTAAGGGCCTTGATGATTAAAAAGTATGATGGAGGGATCCCTTCTGAAGAGGACAGGAAACTGTTGATGAATGTAGTAGTTGCTTAGGAGAAATAATATAACACCAGAAGTAAGGTTGTCAAAGGGGTAGGGCCACAAGCCAAGCCAAAAGTTCCAATCCTTACCAGTATCCCTAAGGAGATCCCTAAGAAAGATACATCTGGACAAAGGCCTAATTACCCCAAATAAAAACTATGCTCCTGCCCATGCCAAAACTCTGAAAAATCCTATACTATTAGATGAAACTATGAATCTCCCTCCTAATCCTACCCAAATATATTCCTTGTGACATAGCCCAAATCTTAATCCAGATAAAAGTCACTGTTCCCATTGTTGAATTACTCAGGATCCCTGACCATTTGAAGAGGGCATTCTAATATTTGGGATTTAAGGAAGAAAATATTACTTAGGGAAAAAGTGTTAATAATATAGAGGTTCCTCCCATTATTGCAGAATCAGAAATACCACAAGCATTGGAGGAACTGGGTGAATCATTTGAGGTATATTTGGGAACTTCTATGGTTGAATCTCAGCTTAATGTGGATCCATTTTTTACCACTTTGATTATTAAAGATAGGCTGGTACATAACTGTATGTTTGATTTAGGAGCCTCATGTAATGTAATGCCTCTTGAGGTCATGAATGAGTTAAATATCAAGGTAACAATAGATTTTGGGAAATTTACTACTATGGATTCAAGAGAAGTGCCAGTAATTGGATATGTCAAAGGATTAGTAGTGCAATTGGTAGCTTTTCTAGGAAAGTTCTTAACCATGAATTTGGTTATTGTGGACTATCCTACCAAAGGGGGGATGTTATTATCCAGAAAATGGGTAGCTAGTGTGGGTGGAAGTGTGCAAATGGACATTTCATACACAACCATACCAATTGAGGGAATCCTTGTGAAGTTATATGGTGAGAAGAAAATGTTTAATATTATTGAGGACCCTAACAATGCTTCTTATGAAGTATTGTATGTAGATGTTGATGTCGGTAACTTTGTGGGCTATGCTGATTGTAAGGAGCATAAAATTGATGAGTGCAAGTATCCTGAGTAGATTGGTTCTCCCTAGACTCTGATGTTTGATGAGGTTTGTTCTAGATCTGGTAAAGGCACAAAGGATAAACCTAGGAGAATATGGCTAGGAAACAACTTGGATAGAGAAGAAAAACAAGCATATGTCTAGTTGTTAAAAAAGTATCAAGACTTCTTGGCTTGGTCATACTCAAAATGGCAGGAACTTGAAATATTTCCTTGATTTGTTAAAATCAGGGCATGCATCATTTTATAGTGTATAGTCATTTGTTTTCTATTTTTGTGTTTTTCTAGTTTCAGTTTCTCATGGTCCCTGGCGACCAATTCTTGTTGGTTTCTTGGTTTGATCTTAGGAGGATTGGTTATTATTTTTCTGCTTTGCAAGATTGTTCTTAACTCCATTTCCCAATGGATTTTTTGGCACATGGTCTATTGTTCCTTGTGGCACTCGTAAGGAGTTCCCATCCCTGAGTCGGAACTGATGTTGGTGTTCAATTTAATCTTGCCCTATTTGTTCAAAATTTCTCAGTCTGCATGGTTTAAAGTATACTCTGTTTCCCTGTATAGATGCATCAAATATTTCTCCTTCGTTTGGTTTCCATTATCAGTCCTTTCCTTGGGTCATGGGTCACATTGAGTCTAGGTTTTACTTACAGTCTTCATCTCCATGGGGAAATTTTTTGTTGTTGGGCATTTTCCACGACTGTGTCTCCTTTGTAAATCCTGTCCCAACATCCATGGATACGTGGTCCTTTCTGATTGGACATGGCCTGGTGGGTCTTTTTGGTGAAACTTGTCACTTTTGTTACATTTGTAAAAAATGCCAAATTGGTCCCACAACCCCGATAGTATATAATTGGCTATTCAACAATATGAAGCGGTAGGTAAAATTTCTTATTTTTCCCTTGAAGATAGACACGTGGCCATTCTTCAAGCTAAAAGTGGGGAGGTAGGTTGCAGAAACATTTTAAAGATTATTTCCTTTTTGTGACAAAAAGAAAAGTTATAAAATGATGTGCAACTCCCCGGGGAGAAAATTATTGTCACATGTTTGAGTCAGCATTGAAAAGTCAAAGCAGGAAGGTAGATCGATGGAGCACTTTAGAGTTTTTAAGCTCTATTTTGAAATGAAGAAAAAGTATAAAAGTGAGCCACGACTCTGCTAGGGCCCACATCAAAAGTTAGAAGTGGAGAGGCGGATTGCTAGAGAATTTTAGAACACTTTTTGACCTGCCTTAACTCAAATATTTTACATGAGGAGGGCCTGCACTCATTTATGGATTCACCTCTCAGTCTGACCTTTGGAGTTACACCAAGGAGTAACATGGAGGTTTCCGCTGGCTCTGCTCATACTTAGACTTTTCAAGCACCTGATACAAATTTATTAAGACCATGACACGTTGAGGGCTCGCACCTATTTGGGGACCTACCCCTAAATTTTCTTTTTGAAAAAGTGCCAAAGAGACATGTGGAGGTTTTTGCAAGATCCTCCCATACTTAGAATTTTCAAGTGTCTGGTGCAACTTTGGCAGACCCTAGACATGTGGTAGGCCCGCTCTTGTTTGGGAGTCTTTCTTTTGAGCTTCATACCAAAAATTTGCTCAGGAGACACGTGGAGATTCCACTGGCTCTGCCCATACTTATACTTTCCAAGCATCTGATGTAACTGTCTTGGACCCTAGGCACGTGGCACCTTCCATTGGTTCTTAAAATTTTTCAACAATGTCTGAGACACATGGAGAGCCCACACTCATTTGGGGTCCCTGCTTTTGGGCACCATAGAAGAAGTGTACTAAAGAAACACATGGAGACTTCCGCTGGCTCCTCTTTATACTAATATTTTTTCAGAGTCCAAGGAAAATTTATTAATCTCGGGACACATGGAGATCCTATGCTCATTTGAGGTCCCGCCTCTAGACTTCATCTTTGAAGTTGCACTGAATAGAAATGTGGAAGCTTCCATTGGAACTTCCCATACTTTGAATTTTTAGCAACCGGTGAAACTCTCTAGGGTTATGAACATGTGGAGGGCCCACACTCATTTGGGAACCTGCCTCTAGACTTCACCTTTGAATTTGCACCAAGGAGACATGTGGAGGCTTCCACTAGCTCCTCTTTGTAGTTGGCTGACTCAGACTCACAGTACAAATGTATGATATAATCCATAAAAAGGAACTCATTTCTGAGAGGCACGAATGCATGTATCCATTCGAGGGAGCTCATTTCTCAAGGTGTTTTGTCAAAGGTGAAAAGGATTCTTGTCAGATCAAGCCATATGGAGATACCTGAGAATTACTAAAATGGGGGATTTCTTGAACAACATAATAAAATAATGACTAAATAGAATGTCAAAAGTTGTGCCATGGAGGCCCAAACATAACTGATGAAAATAGGAAATGTGAATGGCTGCAACTTTTCCACCTAGAAAAAGTACAGAGGACTATTCTCTTGAAACTTTAGACTTTTAGGGGGAACAATTTGGGATGAGTGAGCGAGTAAAATTCTATAAGTGCAATGAGTAAACTCTTGCATAAGGGAGGGGTTAAATTTTCTGAGAAATTTGGAGAGAAAACCATTTTTCCCGAGAGACCATATGAGAAGCTTAGTTGTTTTCCTGTGTTTTATATTTACTCGCGTCAAGGTGGTTGCAAGTGTACAGCCATTGACAAGCTCTGAGATTGTTCAAGAAACTTTCCCCTACTGATGAATCTAATGAACCTCAAATAAATTTGTGTTAATCATAAGAATAATTGTGTTTGTTGTTATTTCAAAATGTTTTTAAATATTTTTTCTTGTTCTTGTTACAATCTGATATTAAAATATCTCTGAGTCACAAAAAATCCCGTCCATGTGTTAGTATTATGGCATTTGAAACTTCATTATGAGAAGAGCCTTCATTTGGTTATGAAATAAACAATTTAAAATCACTTTACTCTCACTATGTTAATAAAGATTATTTGTAATCCTATGAGTGTATCTTAGGCATGACAAACCAAGGATTTCTAACGTTTAATTGAGTCTTTAACACGAGCCTTTGTGTTGAATTCGTGAAGAATGTGTGAAACCGTCCATATCTGAGCCTCCATATATACACACCTTCTGGTTGAAGGAATATTCTAGCTGTTTTGAAGCATTATGTGTGTGAGTTTTCCAATTTATGTAAAGACTCTCAAATATCTAGTATAATCAACTCTATCTTGCTTAACTTCCCACCAAAAATTTCTCAAACGATTAATCCTACACGAAATACCCCTGTTGGTATTGTGTATCCACAAATGAACAAATTCCAATGCCAATGTATGTAAGGAAAATTAGGATTCAATCATTGTCTTTAGTAACCCAAATCCTGCCCAGGAAACCTCTCCACTCTCTAGTGTGATAACTCATGAGAGTTATATTGTGTTGCATTGATCATATTTCCTCAATGTTATCTTTAACATTGTACAGAGAAGGATCTCTTGATGTCCTTCACCAATACATGGGTTACAGAACGGGTCCTATCACCCTAGTTGAAAGCACAACCTAAAGTAGTGGGGGTAGATCAAACCCTTAGTGAGCTCCTATCCACTTCATTAATTCCTGAGTGACAAAGAATCATATAAATCCTATCCCCGGCTATAAAATGAATCATATCATGGTTCACCCATCTCTAAGCATCCTTCCAGTTTCATGATGTTTCTTGACCCTCGTGGGAGAATAAATTTGGATACCAACATAATGGATGTGGCTCTGTAATTTTTCCATGTCCTGCTGAGTCTTCTGCCACATCTCCTATACAATGTAGGCCTTCTCCATGGCCTCTGCTAAGGTCCGCGAAAAATGAATGTGCACCACACTACTCAAATCTAAATTCAGGCCACTGATGAACTTTTGAATCTAGAACTGCTCGTCCTACATTTAGTCAACATATTCATGTTGGTCCAAAAATTGAATCTCATACTTAGCTATAGTCAAGGATGCCTAACGAAGGTTGTAGAACTCATCTATCCTTGCTGAATGAACCTACAAGATAAGTACATGCTCCTAAACCACTCCTGAAAGAGCTCCTAGGTAACTATCTCTGAGTTAACGTGGAGGTTTTACTCCTCGGTCCTCACCGAAACACCTTCTCAATCCCTCTGAGGATGAATCACAACACGATATTTCATGTTTCTAGTACATAGTCAGAGCTTGAAGCACCCTCTCAATCTCACTAACCTGACCTCTACCTGAAAACAACTTGTATCACCCAAATAGTGAGATGGGTGTAGCTTGAGGATCTCCTTGATATGGTTTGCAACTAATGACTGATGACCCCTAGGTCTCTCTGCATGCTCCTCCCTCTGCCCAAGGCTCTGAGATTTGTCCTTGTGTCTTGAAATCCTGTCTCCATGTCCCCTCTGTGGTGACTCTGACCTAGCTGAATCCTCATGGGAGTTCTCTGCCCTATGTTCTTGGATGTATTGAGGAGATGCATGAGATTCAACTGATGGCTCCCTATCCTATTTGGTAGGTCGTCCTCCTAATGACCATCCACGTATAGTGGCATTGATGTTCTGAA
Source organism: Taxus chinensis (assembly GCA_019776745.2). Classification (NCBI taxonomy): domain Eukaryota; kingdom Viridiplantae; phylum Streptophyta; class Pinopsida; order Cupressales; family Taxaceae; genus Taxus; species Taxus chinensis. The sequence continues at coordinate 210,137,875 of CM034157.1, forward strand.
GCATCTATAATATCTGAGGTAGAATGATTGACCGCTACAACCTGATCTAGAAGTGGCAAGTCTAGATCTACATGTAATAACCCCTCGTCTGGTCTGCACATTTGCACAGAGAAAGGTAAGAGTTAGTTCATCATTTTAGGTTTTTTTCTAGTTTTCTAAGTTTTTATGTTATATAATTACCAAACTATGTTGTTTTCTAGGTTTTTAAAAAAATGGCACTAAGTTAAAATGTCCATGTCTAGTGTCTTCAAGTGTGCCCAAGGGTTCAAGTTTTGAATTCATGACTTTGATACCAAGTGTAACACCCACTAAAACTGCCCACACGAAACCCAAGAACAACCTAGGGAAAGCTAGAAAAATTATGGAATATTTTTTTTTAAAACCGTGCCTATAAATTTTTTTGATTTAATAGTTGTCACATTCATGTTTCTAAGTTACTTAAAACTATTAATATAAATTTCCTTATTTAATCCCCATTATAATAAAAATAATAGTGCCCTTAATGCCTATGAATAAACCAGGTTATTCTAAGGCTTGGTTTAGTTTCCCCTAAATTTTATTTTGATAACATTTAATTTACACCATAGCCAAATTTGCACAAATTAATCCCATGGGTAAAGGGGTCTATTTCATTAATCACTAAATTTATTTTAATTCTCCAAGGTGAATAGGTTTAAAAAAATTAACAAGTCCTCAATTTAGCACAAGGGCTAGATAAATAATCTCACCCCCTACACAACTCAAGTGTCCCCCTAAAAGTCAAGCCATGAATTTAAAATTTAAAATTTAAATTTTACTCAAGCACTCCCTACCTATTTTTTATAGGGATGAATCCCATCCATTGGATGGATTCATTTGGGGCCACAAGATCAAATGATTCCAATAACTCTAAGTTTTCTTATGAATGACTTCTTTCTCTTTCCTTTTGACTTATTATTTCTCTTTTTTTTTGCAGTTTGGTGGAGGAGGAGGACGAAGCCATTAGAGGAAATCTCAAGCTTTTGGAGAGACATACATGCCTCATTTATTTTTTCTTATTTTGTTTATACCCTCATTTAAGGTTTCAATGGATTTTTTAATTTTATTTTACTCATATTTATTTGATTTTCCCAAATGGGTTTATGGGTTTTGCCACATTTTAGTGATATAGTAAAATTTGATATATGTTTTCATTTGGGTATAAATATATATATACATACATACATACATACATACATATCTACATATATATATATATATCTATATCTATATATATATATATATATATATATATATATATATCTACATATATACATACATACATACATACATATATATATATCTATATATAAACACACACACACACACACAGACAGACACACCTATGTGTGTGTGTGTGTGTATATGTGTGTGTGTGTGTGTGTATGTGTGTGTGTGTGTGTATAACAGATTACACACGCTGCGCGCGTGCACACACACACACACACACACACACACACACACACATATGGGACCACCTTCTTTCTAGGTGGAAAGATAAGTTGTTGTAATGCCTGCTAAAAATTACCCACACGAAACCCAAGAACAATCTAGGGTAAGCTAGAAAAATTATGGAATATTATTTTTTTTTTAAAGCATGCCCGCAAAAATGGTTTCGAAAGTAATGGTTGTCAAATTATTATTTCTAAGTCACTTAAAATTAATAATATAAATTTACCCCTATTTTTTTATAACCCCCGTTATAATAAAATAATAAAACTCTTATTACCTTTTTTTAAACTTAGTTAGTCTAAGGTGTGTTTAGTTTCCCACTAAAAGTTATTTTGATAAACATTTAAATTCCACTATAGTCAATCTTGCACAAATTAATACCAAGGGTAAAGGGCTATATTTAATTAAATGCTAAATTTATATTAATCCCATAAGGTGACAAGGTTTACAACAATTAAAAAATTCTTCAATTTAGCACAAAGGTTTGAACAATAATCCCACCCCTTACACAAATAAAGTGGCCCCCTAAAAGTCATCTTATTCATTTAAAATTTAAAAATTTGAATTTTACTCACCCACTCTCCGCCTTCTTTTTATAGGGATGAATCTCATCCATTGGATGGATTCATTCGGGGCCAACAATTTCAAGGACTTCCACCTAACCCTATGCAGTTTGAACTTATGAAACTCGATTCATGTCTCTTTGTTTGGCTGGGTCATTTATTCTTTGTTTTGTTTTACCAGATTGGTGGAGAAGGAGATAAGCCATCGAGAAGCCATGCCCAAATTTTGGGAGGGATACCACATGATCCATCGATTTTCTATTGTTTTAGTTATACTATCCACACTAGTGTTTCACAAGCATACATCATTGGCTATATTTATCTCATTATTAATATCTATTTGACACGTATCTCCCAAAGCGGGCCTATATTTTCTTCATTTTAGTGATATTGTTAAATTTGATATATGCTTTCCTTTGAAAGGGAATAATATGTCATGTGCGTGTACTGTGAATAGTGGTCAATATATTTTGAAAAATTGAATTGCTACAAAACCTGAAATCTATATTAGTGTGACTCTTGATATATATAAATGCCTCATATTATGATAATCCAAAGACAAAAATTACAGGCCATATATTTTAGGTTTTACATAGCCACATTAACTACGATATAAGCTTTTCACATGCAGGTAGTGAGGAATAGATGCGCATGGGTTTAACATTCCTTAATTGATATTCAAGAGGGTTGGGGCGGACAACTCTAAACCCCACCCCCCCATCCCATTATTACATGGGGTCAGGTTTAGGGTCATATGGACCCTCCCTCCCAATTTTTATTCCCTACAAATCAATACCACTATCTTAGCCAAAATCACATATGACTTTAAAATACCCAAAATATTTTAGTTAATCTTTTGTTCTTATTCCTCCTTGGTATTTAATTGATATATCTATTTTTACTTCACTAATAAAATTTATTTTATGAGTGAGACACACATATAGATATTTCCTCGCACATGTATAAATAATGTCATATTTATTCTAATTTTTTACATGGGGGACAGGACATTGTCAGATTAATATGACACAGGCATCAAACTCCCTATTTCCTCATATATCATTTCCTGAATAAGTGTGTGTCTATAATATTTAATAGTTATTCGTATGTGATTGCTATTCCATGTCATATTAACAAGTCCCTTTAATATTTAAAATATTTCAATATTAATAATATTTAAAAAATATTAACATTACTATCAAGAGTAATATTGAAATATAGATAGTAATATTGGTAAGTTGAAAAACTTGCACTAACACTTTCTTCTTTAACAATTCGATAAATATTGTATGGAAAGTAGGAGAAAATAAATTTCATTTTCCTTAACAATTTATAGTGGATTTGCAACAATTTCAAAATAACAAAATACATACTAATAGAAGACTACAATCAATTAAGATAGGAACACGTATTTTTCTCCTCACAACAAAATGAAACATTGTAACATGATGACTTAAAATTTATTGCAGCTTTCCATTTTTCGCTACAATACTTTGTTCAATCATGAGAAACGACCTTATTCCACCTTCCAATTTTCCATACATACACTATTAATATTTTATAACTTTTATGTTCGATCTTTCCTATTTACAATAATGCACCTTGAACAATGAAATTAAACTTTCTTGTCCTTGATCATAGCTCATTTCCTTCAATACAAGAGATTTTATTTCTCATAATACACTACAACTAATCTTTCAAACATGATTTCCATTGTATTTTCTTCCTTCTCATTCTACAATTCGAGGACAAGGGAAAGTACACACTCGTTAATGAATTTCCTTCAAAACAATAATACAACTTAGTAAATGAAACTTACAATGCAACATTTCTTTAAGAATAACATAATAATACAAGTCCTCCACCTAAGTGGAAATTTAAAAAATATTTTTTTTCTTACAAGGAAGGACTTCTTGATTTCACAAAAAACCAAAATGCTAATTATTCAATAAGAGCTCCATCTTTCTTCACTTGATCATAACAACCAAAAATGGGGGAGAGGAAACAGTCTCCACCCAACCAAAAATCCAATGAAAAGAAGAATCAATTCTTCTCATTGGCCCCCGAGCCCCAACCACAAGGGAATAAGGGATGGATACAACACGTGTCAACTCTATAATGATTCCAAACTTTCTTTCATGCAACAAATGCACAAGAAAGATAACTATACAAAAAAATTGATTTTAAAACACAACTTCCCAAAACAATGGCTCTAAAATAAGCCAAGTAGAGATAAGAACATGGGGGTACTCTTATGCCTCCCAAGGGTTTGGATGCCCACCTCTAAAATCCTCCAAAAAAAAATCAACCCAAAAATCTCTTATGCCTCCTTACAACAATAAAAAATATGTCTCTTATGCCTCCCTCACTCTTATGCCTCCCTCTCTCTTATGGCTCCCATAATGCACAAAATAATAAAAGAGAACAAGGTGGGGAATCCAAAACCCACTCCCTCTTAAAAAAACTTAGAAAATATTATTCCTCCACTCATATATCACCCCCATTTCACTATCTCAACACAACCTAAAGCCATTTTACTACCCAACACTTCAAGAAAGAAAACACAGCCATACAAAACATAACATATAAGAAAACAAGAGTGTAATTCCCACCCTACCTTTCCATAGTAAAGCTCCACTTTTCAAGCAAGTTCCAAAATATTTCAAACTCAAGCAATTCCAAGATCCCTTTTGTTGGTGCTCAATTTGATCTCGCCCTGTTTGTTCTAAAAATTTTCCAATCACTGATGTTGATAACTGTTAGAGTAGGTATTTACCTTAGCTCATGTTCACCTAGGTACTTTATTTACTTTTATTGTATTTATCCTCACCCACTTATGTGTGTGGATATTTATTTTATCTTATTTAGATATTAGGAGATATTATCTAGTTGTTAGGTATAGTTCTTTCCTTGATCTATGGTATTGACTAGATCCTTGATGTCTAGTTCTCTCCCAAATCTATGGTCTTGACTAGTTCTTTGATGACTAGTTATTTCCTTGATTTATGGCTTGATCTATGACCTTGACTGGTTCTTAGATTGTTATTCCTTTCCTATTTAAGCAAGGCCCATTCTCAATGTATTGCATTGAGTTTCATAATAATATATGATATTACTGCTCAGTTTATTTGCAAAGGTTTATGTAAAGTTATTATGGCGAATTAATTTCATCTTATTGATTTTTATGTTTGATTAGCATATGTGTTCTTATCTTGGCACGATCTTCTTATCATTCCTTTTATGGTATCAGAGCAGGAGATTGCTATTGACATTCATCTGTAAGTTTTATTTTACAAATAAATTCTTTATATATTCATATATTTGGGATTTTCTCATATTTTTGTTAGCTAGCATGAATTTTTATGCAAAACAAAGGCTTCGATTGGATATAGAAGGTAGATAAACCTTAAGATCGGTATGTAAACTCAACTGTTTCAAGAGGCAGTCATTTTTTTGGTTTTTTTTTGTTGTGCAGACAAACATACTGGATTCACCTCAGGATTGACACCACACGGTTAAGAATCCGTCGAAATATTTTTTGGATTTTTTTAGATTTCGCGAGATCTACATTGGGTTTTAGTTTAGGTACGGAATATCATTTTCGGATTACGTGCAGAAGGATTTCAAATCATTCATTTTCTGGTAGGGGTCCACAGATGTTGTGCACATTTTTTACTATTTTGGGAAAATCTGTAGACTGCTATTTTCAGAAAACGAAGGCTCACTGTCTACATAGTCCAGAAATAGTAATTTTTACTAGAAGAGGTAACTAGATGTGACTTTCTCGAAAGCACGCAACATCCTTAGCCCTTGGAATATGAAATACATGAGGGCTTAAACCTTGTGATTCCTACTAGTAAGTTCCTTAAGATTCCATCGCCCCCTTGTAATTGGGGGTTTATTTGGATTTGGTGAGAACAACATTGGGTTTATTTTGTTTTAGTGGTAAGTAAAATAAATAATAGAGCAAAAATATTAAAAAGCTTGTATCTTTTGATCGATAACTCGGTTTTGAGTGCCGTTTTTTTTTTGCAAAAAGTGCTTGTTTTTCATGATCTTTCCATTGGAGTTATTTATTTTGAGACTTTCACTATAATTATAAAGTGCCAAATATGAAGGAGTGTTGTAATCAATTGTGGACGTAATTTCAAATGATCTCGACGTCCTAAACTTTTGGGAGTTACAGTTTGTACCTATCATGGATTCTGATAACGATATGCGTTTCTCTGAAGTTTGTGGACTTCAAGAGGATATTGTTAAATTTTTGGAAGAAAATAGATCACTAAAGAAGTGAAATTATTTTCTATAATCACTCATTCATGATAATGATACAATAATACACTCCTTGTAGAACAAACTTGTTAGCCTACAACATCACTATCATATTGTCGACAACCATATCCATGCTCCTAGTACACTTGTAGATGTTGCTCTTGTACCCACTGACATTGATCTGCTAGTCTTTGAGCCTGAACCTACTTTTGATGCTTCTAAACCTGTGAGGCTTGTGACTACATGCTCTTCCACATCTGTGCCTGTTACAGTACTACATGTTGTGTATCCTACTTCTACTCAGCTGCATGGATTTTTTGAGAAGCATACCATTGCATTCAAATCTCGCATGCTCCGTTTTATGGGTCTCACTAGCGGAGTCATTGGTAGAAATTCACAGGGCATTGTTTCCTCGATTCCACATGTTAAGTGGAATTCTCATCGTGACATTATTTTTTGAGTAGATACTTCATTGGGATCAGACATTGACAGAGCTCATTTTTTAATTCACTCGACTCTTTCTGGGGATCATGAGAAAAACATGAGTTCTGTACCTTCACTCAGGCTTGAGAAACCTAAGATTTCAGCTGTTAGACATGATCAACCTGACACACATTCTAATGTTCTTTTGCATGCACCCATTGTGCATTTTGCACCAAGTCATATGTAGGCATCTTCTTCATCCATCCATGTTGATTTGGGGTGGATATTTTATCACTCATGGTGGCAATATAGGCATTCAATGAGAGGACACTACAGGCATGGCTCTTCCACTATTCAGCCTCTTGCTCCAGTTTTGATACCTTCTACATTGTGATGCTTCTTGTTTTGAGAATTTTTCTTTAGCAGGTGTAGTGTATCTCTCTTGTTTGTTGAGAGATTTTGTATTTGTATTTTCGACACTTTTTACATGTTGAAAAAATCTCTTGTGGGGGATCTATTCTGGTGCATTCCAGTGTTAGTTTGTCAGTTTTTGAGCAATTTATTTTGGGAAACTCATATAGATTTGTAGCATCCCTCCACCAATTCAATAGTATGGGAGGGTGTGGTGTTGATCCAGCTTCTTCAGGTTTCATGTCCTTGCCTTGTTACCTTGGCTTTTCTTGGATCGTAACACTTTGAATTTTGTGTCCTTTCCTTATTTCTTTGGTTATTGTTCTTGGATCGTGGCACACCTATTTGCAGCAATTGATCAGATTATGTTTGGTTTTTTTTTACACTTTTGACATCACTCTATTGACAGTCTCCTTGTATGGGGCTATTCTAGTGAAACTCAATGCAGTTGTTTTTGAGTTTTGTGATCGAGCAGTGGATTTAGACCACAATGCACACCAAACTTCTTCAACATTGTATGAGTTTTTTGAGCTGAGATTTTTGGGATGCCTTGGAGAGGGTCTTTACTCTCTTTACTTTGTTTTTACTAATTTGGGGTACCTTGTGGTGTCCCTTTTTCTTCCAGTTATTGTACATGAGTACCTCATCAGGCCTAGTTGTTGGGACTCATACTATGGACATGTCACATCTATTTTGGCCCCTAGCTTCACTTGAGGGGGGGTGTTAGAGTAGGTATTTACCTTAGCTCATGTTCACCTAGGTACTTTATTTACCTTTATTGTATTTATCCTCACCCACTTATGTGTGTGGATATTTCTTTTATCTTATTTAGATATTAGAAGATATTATCTAGTTGTTAGGTATATTTCTTTCCTTGATCTATGGTATTGACTAGATCTTTGATGTCTAGTTCTCTCCTAAATCTATGGTCTTGACTTGTTTTTGTGATGACTAGTTATTTCCTTGATTTATGGCTTGATCTACGACCTTGACTAGTTATTAAATTGTTATTCCTTGCATATTTAAGCAAGGCCCATTCTCATTTAAGCAAGGCCCATTCTCAATGTATTGCATTGAGTTCGATAATAATATATGATATTACTACTCATTTATTTGCAAAGCTTTATGCAAAGTTATTCTGGTGAATTACTTTCATCATATTGATCATGATGTTTGATTAGTGTTTGTGTTCTTGGCTTGACACGATTTGGTTATTGTTCCTTTTAATAATTCTGTGAGCTATGTTGTTTTCAAGAAGTGTGAAATTGATTAATGTTGATATCCTAAGTAGGTTGATTATCCTGGGACTTTTATGTTTGATGCAACCTCGAAAGATGTTGAAAAAATCAACCTAGGCACAAAGGATAAGCCTAAAAAAATATGGTTAGATAACAACTTAGATGGAAAAGAGAAACAATATTATGACCAGTTGTTAAAGATGTATCAGAATTGCTTAGCATGGTCATATCCAGAATTGAAGGCACTTGAAAATGTTACTTGATTATTTTCTCTGAATCAGGGTGCACATCATTGTACAGTGTATAGTATTTTGTTTTAGTTCTACTTTCATGTTTTTCTATTTCAGTGTTTCCTAGTCCCTGGTGACTAGTTTTTGTTGATTTCTCAACACTTATAGAGGGATTTGGTTACTGTATTTATTCTCTATAAGATTGTTCTTGAATCTATTTCCCAATGGATTTTTGGCACATGGTCTACTCTATTGTTCTTGCCGCATTCCCAAGGAGTACCCATCTCTTAGTCGGAGCCGATGTTGGTGCTCAATTTGATCTCACCCCATTTGATCTAAAAAATTTCCCATCTGCTTGGTTCGTTGTATTTTATATCTCCTTGAATGGATGTGTACAAGTTTTATCTTTAGTAGGGTGTTATTGTAAATCCTTTTCTATCGTCGTGGATTACTATCAAGCCATGAATTATTTGCAAATTATTTTTCCTTGAAGAAAGATTTAATCCTGAGCGTAAATGGTGAAGTTCCCCTTCATCTTACTATTTGACGGGCATGTTTTCCTCGTCAAATTATATCTTAGCATCTTCATCTATGTGGTTTCTTTTGATTGAATGAGGAACGCCAGGTCTATTTTATAACTTGAAACTTTTTGCTATGTTTGCAAAAAGATCAATTTGGCCCCACAACCCTGATAGTCTCTGATTGGACATTCAAAAAATATGAAGCATTAGGGAAAAAGTCTTACTTTGACCCCAATGAAGGACACGCGGTAGTATTTCATGTTACAAGTGGGATAGCGGGTCGGTGGAACATTTTGATGTTTTTTGCCTCGTTGTATGAGGGAGAAAAGTTATGAAATAATTTGTAACTCCACTGGGGCCCACATCAGAAGTTAGAATTCACAGAGAAAAAGTATTACTTTGACCCCGATGAAGGACACGTGGAAATTTTTTATGTTACAAGTGAGGAAGAGCATCGACAAAACATTTTGATAATTTTTCCTCTTTGTACGAGGGATCAAAGTTATGAAATAATCCATAACTCCATTGGGGCCCACATCAAAAGTTAGTAGTGGCAAGGTAAAAGTATTAATTTGACCTAGAATGACACATGGCATATTTCCAAGGTACAAGCGGGGAGGCAGGTCACTGGAGCATTTTTTTATTTTTTTCCCTTTTGTAGAAAGGATCAAAGTCATAAATTGATCCATAACTCCGCAGGGGATAGAGTGATGTCACATGTTTGAGTTTTGTTGAAAAGTAAAAGCAAGGAGGTGGGTCACCAGAGGTTTATGAATTCTTTTTCTTTTTTGTGAAAAGGATAAAATTATTAAAATGAAGTGTGACTCCACTGGGGCTCACATCAAAAGATAAAAGCAGGAAGCAGGTCGACAGAGGAAAATTAGAAATTTTGCCTTTTTGTAGTAAAGGGTAAAATTTCTAAAATGAGCCACGACTCCATTAAAGGCCCAGATTAAGCCATGTGACAAGCCCGTATTTCAAAAGCGGAGGGGTGGGGGAAAATGTAAAAATTTCACATTTTGTCCAAAAGTCTTAAAATGCAAAAGGCATTCCCATGCCCCTTTCGGCTCTAATCTTCCACGTTGATTACTCTAATTCTAATTTTTGAAAGGGAAAAATCAATATTTATGGCGCGATACATCTGGTTTGTTGTCATTAAGGTTCCATGACTTTAGGGGATGCAAATACACATCATTTTTCATGGTGAATCTGAATGATCTCTTGTCATTTCTATCAGAAAAAGTGCAATTGAAGTGTTGTGGATCTCGATTTTGTGAATCTGAGGAAGTGCAAGAGTTGATATTTTGAAACAGAGTTTCTCAAGTACCTACATAAAATGAATTACCAGATCCAACAGTGCAAGTTACAGAGGAAAAAATGTGAAAAGGATGAAATTATTGAGGTTGTATGCACAAAGTTTGAAAATGTGCTTCCACTTAAAACAATGATGCACCTTTTTGAACAACTGACAACTTTTTGATGAAAACTTATTAAAGGTCATTTTCTGGAAATCATGATCAAACATCTAACAAACAAAGGTTCCTCGAATATTCTTTTCTTTGGGGGAAAGCTTGGATGTAAATTGAGTGTTATAAAAATCATGTTTTTGTCATGCAAATGGTCGGGGGTTGAATTCTTACGAGAAAATTTGAGAAATACCATCTTCTTGAGAGACCATCTGATAAACCTTCAAATCTCTTATGTTTTAGTTTTTATCGTGTCAAGTTGGTTGCAAGTGTACAACCATTGACAAGCTCTAATATTGTTCAAGAAATATTCCCCTGCTGATGAATCTAATGAACTTCAAATTAATCTGTGTTAATCTTGGGAAAATTTGTGTCTTCTTTATTTAAGAATGTCTACAAATAGTATTTCTTGTTCCTATTACAATCTTGTGTTAAAATCCCCCCGAATCACACAGGATCTCGTCCCCGTGATAGTTTATTGACACTTACAATTTCATTAGGAGAAGAGCCTTCATCTTGTAATGAGATAAACAATTTAAAATCATGTTATTATCATTTTTTTGATAACGATTGTCTGTAAGCCTTTGAGTGTATCTTAGGCATGAGGAACTAGGGGTATTTAATGTTTAATTGAGTCTTTATCTTGAGTCTCTGTGTTAAACTCTTTGAGATTGTGTGAAACCGTGTAAATTTGGGCCTCCATTGATGCACAGCTTTTGTTGGAAGGAATATTTTAGCTATGCTGAGGCATTCTTTCATTTAGTTTTCCAATTGTTGTGAAGGTTCTCAAATATTTGGAAAAATTAATTTTATCATGCTTAATCTCCCACCAAAAGTTATTCAAAAACAATCAATCCTACCTGAACTACCCCTTTTTGTCCTATATGTCCACAAAATGAATAAATTCTACTACCAAAATATGTAGAAGGAATCAGGATTCCATAATGTCTTTAGTAACCTTAACCTTGTTTAGAAAATATCACAATTCTCTATAAGTGACAACTTGTGAGTGTTAAATTGTGGTGCATTGATCATATTTTCTCAAGGTTTCCTTTCAAATTTGTGTAAAGAAGGATATATTCATTATCCTTCACCAAAAGAGGTTACAAAATGGGTCCTCTCACTCTGGTTGAAAGGCACAACCTAAAGTAGTGAGGATAGATCAAATCCTTATGACGGTGCTATCTATTTCTCCAACATATGAGTGACAAAGAGCCAACTGAATCACCTCCTTAGCTACAAAATGAAATACACGATGATTTATTTGTCTCTAGGCTTCTTGTTAAATCTGTGATGATGCTCGGCTTGCAAACGAGAATCAATTTGGATACCAAGAACTTCTACTGCAACAAGAAATCACCCCAAAAAATTCAAGATCTAAAGCTAAGCAAGTAACCCTATTTACTTCCCAAAATTTTCAATAAATAAAAAAGTGGAAGAGGGAGATGATGTGGCTCCATATAGGATATCACATCATTTCTTCTCCATCCCAAATGACTCAAGTCAAACCTGTTATCTCTATTTTTGTCCCCGATAAAATTGATCAAAAACGGCCCATGTAGGAAGAAATTCAAGAAAATGTTTCTGTCGAATGAATCCATGCTTCAAATCCATGGAAAAGGAACAAGAAGGTTCTAAAATGAAGGAGCATGGTCATGGAAGGGAGGAATAAGAGGCTGAAAGGAAAATAAATGAAAAAAAAATCAAAGTGTTCGAGCTCTGTAAATGACTCAGAACGAACCCCAAAAATTGGCTAAGTATAGAGAGTCAATGGAGGCTACCAAGTGTTCGAATGACACACTCCCAAAGATTGAATCAAAAATGGAAGACTCAAACAAGTTCCAAGTGTTCACATTTGCTAGGTCATAAGAGGGGTAAATATAGTAGTTAAAAGTCAAAATGGCGGACCGGGTGGGCCTAAAAAATACTAAGTATGAAGTTGCTAGCGGAAACTGCCACATGTCTGTTCAACGCATCTTCAAAGGTAAATCCAAAAGTGGAGACCCAAATAAGTGTGGGCTTGCCACGTAGTCTAAGTTAAAAATGGGATAGATCAGGGCCAAAATCAACTATGTATAGAGAACTAGAAGACAATGCCATGTGTTGCATTGGTGCAATTTCAAAGGCACGACAGAAAAGGTGATCCCCAAACAAGCGCCAACTTGCCACATATTTAGAGATCAAAATAGTAAGAGCGGTAATTGAAAAGTCCAAGAGCCTATGGAGGCTTCAATTTCTCAACCTGATGCTCCTTCAAAGGTAAAATTATGAGTGGGTTTCCAAATTAGCGTGGACCCTCCACGTGTCCCAAAAAAAAAAAGGGAACATGGTTGGAGTTGAATAGTCAAAGAAGAGATAGGCTAGTGGAGGGTGCCAAGTGTCAGAAAAATGCTATTTCAAATGTTAGAGTTGAGTAAGGTTTCCAAAAAATCACCAAGCCTCCACATGTCCCTAGTCAGATGTATGGCCCCGTCGAAGAAAACGACAGCCAAAAAACATGAGGAAACTGAGTAAGCTATGGAGGAAGCCACGTGTCAACCCGACGTAACTTCAAAAGAAAAATCCAAAAGTAGTCCCCAGACATGTGTCAGCCCTCCACGTGTCTAATTTTCAAAGACCCATTTTGACAACTGGTTGCTGCCATTTCTATACAGACCCAATTCAAATTTTAAATGGGCATATCTTTTGACTCAGTGCTCGAAATCCGACAAATTTTGCACCGTTGGAAAGATCTCGACCTCATCTACACCATGGATATCTGAGACTTTAATTTTGGAGGAGTTAGGTGGGGAAAAAATGAAACAATTTCTTCATTCCATTAATACAAAATCTATTCACCCCAACAACTAGATCGAATTCGATCTGATCCACAGTTCTTCCTCCTTCAAGGCATCGAACAAGTAATCAATGCAGACATGAAATATTTGGGGTAGATTTGTAGGAGGCATTTATGGCCAGTGGATGAGTATCAAACTAGTTTTCTTGTCTCTCTCTCCTTCTTTCCCTCTGGGTTGAATCTATAAAGACAGGGTCGGGGCTCATTGTAAAAGGTTAGACGTTTTTGTTTTTCACCCTCCCTTATTCTTTTTCTCACATAAGGATATTTAGAGCTTTTTTCTAACCTCTCCTTCTGGTTGTAATGCAATTTTTTATTCTTGGCCACTGTAATATACATAATATCGACTCCTGACCAATAATATATATGTTTGTGGATGTATCTCGACCCTCTCATCTATTCGTTATTGTCTCTCTGATATCTTATTGCAATTTGGTCATTTGTGCATGGTGTTTGTATTGCATTTCATGGTTTTTCTTAAACTAAATTGAGAGTCTAACATTCCTTTGGTGCATCACCTTGTTAGCTTAGTTTATTTTCTTACACATCCTCGACCCTGTCTCCTTGGTAAAATAGAGTAGATTTAGAATATATCCTCTGCAATCTATTTGTATGCACCTGAACAGAGGAATACAAACTGATCTTTATCTGGAGAGATCTCTTAACTAGCAAGGTCCCACACTTTGAGAGATGCTCCATGTTGTGTAATCACACCTAGAGTCTCAACCCATATAGTTTCCAACATTCAGGGGTGTTGTGATTCTATACTAACAAAACCCATACCCCAAGGGATATTAAATGGATGGTTGAGATGTATGACAAACCTCTTACACACACCACTGCAAACCATACTCTTTTAGGAAAAAAATTAAAGACATGTAAAAAAGTGCAATTAAAACTAACCTTTTTCCTTCCAAAACACATAATGGGGTTTTTGTTTTACCACCCAATGCATAGGTAGGGTTGGTATAGTAAATTAATATGTGTGGGACAAGCTTAGTTTGTCCCACAAGCCTTCAAAATTGGCCCTTAAGGCCAAATCCAAATTTCTAAGGAGAGTTAGAGTGTACAACACACAAGATCACATACACTCAACTTAAAACACATAAACCAAACAACCATCAAATATAATAAATGATTTTTTCTTTTCCCATCCATAATTTGTTTAGTAACATAATAAATTTACTAATCTAGACAACATAAATTAATTAATGATAAAAGTGTATACACCTATAATTATGCCCGAGCAATTTAAATACTTAAATTGTGCTAATTATCTCCCTTCGTGCAAATTGGCGACATATCGTCAAGAGCACTCAACCTTCTCTCCGATTGTCATTAATTAATTAAACTACACTAATTAATTAAATTAACTACTCTAACAAATATGCTAATTAACGACTTTCTGTTAATAAATCCCCCCTTTATCTAGGCTAAGTAATTATTATTAATTAATTAGCTTCCCCTTTCATTTAACCAATAAATAAATATTTAATTGATTTAATTCCCTTCCATAGTCTAAATCATGCTAATATTCCTCTAAAAATCTTCTATAAGCTTGCACATCTATTAGTTAAATCATCTTGATTAATTAATAAGCCTCCTTTATCCACATGGGTCACTAAAGGACAAGTTAAACCCTCCTAAAGTTAACTCAACCCTATCTAAACCTCCCTTATCTACAACTAACTCAACATCCCTATTATCCCACATGCAAAGGAATGTTGAGATTGCTTTATCCATTGGGCTATATAAAGAGCCCTCCTCCTACCTTTACATTTACACCTAAATTTCTTGAGAAGACAAGAAAAATAACATAACACATAGACTATAAGATTTTCCTTTGTTACTCTTGGGGAATTCACCATTTGAAGAGCTAAGCCTCATTCCTTTCATTTTTCCAAGTTCTTGGGTCATATGGGAATAGTCAAAGGTTCTTGTAGCCAAGCTTTGATGAGCTCCCATTCCTAGGTTCTTGAAGATTAAAACAATCAATTTGATTGCAATGGAGTCTACATAGGTCCATTTACTTTTTGTTCGTAATCTAGAGAAGTAGAGGTTTGAATACTTTAGCATGTTAATTCCAAGTTAATGCATTTTGCTTAGTATTAATCTTTTTTAGATCTCATCTTTGATGGTGCTTAGATTTACTCTTAGCTTTGTTATAAAACTATTTAGGTGTTAGTTGTTATTCATCTATATTAGCTTAAGCAAAAATACACGCACACATATGGTACACCCAATGGGACTGGATAGCTAGTCCCTTAGCATTTTTTTAGCTTAATTTCAATTATTTTGGCTAACCTTTGATATGCACATGTATTAATTAATGTTCAATTTCTTGGGATTTTTGCTAATATTATATGTGTAGGTTCTCATTCATAGTTATCATTTTAATGGGTAGTTGCCAATTTCAAGGTAACTTGTTAAAATTTGAGGTATTGCGAGATGTGTTATATTTTTTGTCATACTTTGGTTGCAAGAGTGGCGCAGACACACTAACAGGGGTGCAGGAAGACTTATTCTGGTGCAATCACCTCTCGAGTGGCACAGACGTACTGTCAAACCTTGAATCTCTGTTTGTTGACCTTGGCGCACATGCACTAACCCCGACACACATACCATAATTAGGACATAGGTGCAATAACCCGAGTGCAGATGCCATTTTTTACTCTACCTTCACTACAACATGAAAAACTGTTAGACCAGTGCATACACACTAACCCAGGCGCAATCGTCTCTCTAGTAGCGTAGGCACATTTCTTGTAGCATAGGTTTTCTTTCAAAAAATTTCACTAATTTAATCAGTTGTGGCACACATGCCCTAATCATAACACATGCACCTCTCTGGTGGCACAGGCGCTATGTCAAATCCTAATGTTTTTGTTTACCTCATTGGTACACAAACATTTATCTTAGCGCACACGCTTTTCTGGTGGTGCAGGTGCACTGTAAGTAAGAAAATACAGAGTGGTGCATCCACCCTAACCCGCGTGCACACACCCAAATCAGGGTATAGGTATCTTTCCATCTTCTTAAAATTAGGTTGCTAGGGTGCTAATTTCTTTGTAGGTTTTCATCTAATTAATGCTTATTTTTCTAGGGTATATTAGCATGTTTTTGTTAGATTAGATAAACCTTTGAATGTTTTATTATAATAATAAGGTCATGAATGCTCTTCCCTCACATCCCTTAGGGTGATCGTGGGAATCATAAATGCTTCTTAGGTCTTTTTGATGCTTTGAAATTGTTAGGAATATCTAAATTGGAATGCTTTAACTTGGTGCGTTTGAATTAAAGTGTTTTTCCATTTGATATCTTCTTGGATTTTAGAAAGATCATGTATGCTCTTCTCTTGCGTCATTTAAACATCTTGAGAATAAAAAATGATGATTACTTTTTTTATGGAAAGCTACTAAAATCCTTCTGCAGGTCCAAAACACACGTTTATCAAAGAAAGGTGGAATCGAAATGAAGTCAAAAACTACTAATACAGTTGTCATACAGATTGTCAAACAATGTTCAAGCAAACCACATCTAAATTAAACAAGATAAAAATAACAACATATTCAAAACACTTTATTGTAGGTTTCAGAAAAGGGTACGTCCCTATCCACTCAATTTGAACATAACCGCTTTGCCATAACACCTTAAGCTACAACAATGGGGGTGGTACAAGGAATCTCAAAGTGGTCCACACTAGAGGGTACCTTATGGAATAAATGGGAAGTTCTCGGCACTACCTACTTGACTAGATATTATTTTGTGAGATAGCGTTACTAGTTTTTCGTATAGTGACCCCAGTGAGAGCACGCATGGATGCACTAGTTTCCATTTGTGCTTAAATGGGGTAAAGTAAAGCTAAGATACTCTCAAGATAGTCAGGACTAATTGGGTAAATCGTACTTGCTTAAGACAACTTTGTAACACCTAGGATGAGAGAACTACGTAGGAAGATATTCTTTGGCCAGGAGCCCATTTTGACCATTTCAAAATAGTATTGAGTTGTGAGCCATCCATCATTATGAAATGTGTGATGCGTTACTTTCGCTTAATTTTTTACTTGCCTTAGGCTGATGCAAAACTCTGCCAAAGTAAAGCCAACATTTTTCATACCCATTTTGATCTACTTCCTTCACATTATTTTGACACTTTGTTGATCAAAAGAAGGGTGCCTACCTTTGTGTTACCAATCATATATTTGTACCACTTTTTTGTCCATTTACGCCCATCCATGTTTGCGGTTGAGTAAGTTAAACGTCTAAAGTGTGCAAAGGTGTATTCATATAATTGGTAGCCTTTGTGATCTTGATACCCATGTCAGGATTGTCATTGTAGTTAGGCGTGGTTCATCATCTTGAACTTCCTTATAAAGGTTACTTTCTTTATATTGTATAATTGCAATTCTAGTATTTACGTCTTGTTTCTTGTAAACTTAACCTAAATAACCATATTGTAAGGTTACGCTATACACATTCTAACAATTCTTAGTTATACTTTAAGCTTTTAGTTTGACTCTATTATTACCTCAATTTTGAAGAGTGCTACGTGTTACCACTTGTGCATGTTATATCAATATCATCTTGATATCAATACCTTACTTTCTCGCAAAGTTTGGTTAACATATCTTGGTGACATTGTTGTGTCACTCACAAATTGTAAGCTAGAACTTTTTGGGATATAGGTATTAATCAAATTTGAGCTTTATTCTAGTATACCTTGTTAGGAAGGTCACATTAACTTCTTGTATTTACTTAAGTCTTGTTCATTCCCTTAAACTTAGCATAAGTGAGGACATCTCATTAATTATCTTGTGACACAAACTTATTTTTGAAGCACAATCTAGGAAGTACTTCATTCATTTGATAGGCTTAGGTACCAAACATCGTGTCACTGTTGATTTATCACTCTATCAAATTGGTATTCTAACATTCATACTCATTCATATTCTTGACATTCATCTTGCATTTCACTTAGGTGCAGTCACAAAGTTTTGAACACATTTACAACTTACCTTAGTGAAACTATTACAAATGATGGCTCCCAAAACATGATTAGGGATCAAGCAACAAACATATGAGGCAAAACAAGTGCAAGCTTGAGAAGCCTCAAATAGGACAAGGGTAGAACCAATCTATTGGACATGATCTAGGGCCTCTATTTTCTGCAAAACAAGAGATAGAAGACATGGTTGATCATAGTGGTTATGAATTAAAATCCACACACAAATGGAATTTTACTTTGACCCAACCTTATTAGACGAGTTCCTTTTTAGAAACAAGGATAGGGTGTTAGCACGGGTTGTAGAACTAGGGTCAAAACTACCCACAGAAAATGAAACAATCCCACCTACGAATAACACCAATGAGGAGGAGCCACCCCTTATTAACATAGAGGATATTTTAACACAAAGACATGCTTCTACCTCCAATTCAGGAAACGATAATGTAGTGGAACATAGAATACCCTTTATCAAAGTGCCACATAAAATCAAGTCAGGACACGAGAATGTTGAAGAACCTCCACAATATCAGGAAGAGGAGGAACCTTTGGAAGAAGAGGTCACCATTCAACAAACAAATTAGTAACCTTAGCCAAACATTAGCCTTGCTAACCTCTCATGTACAAAAGGAAGCAAGAAAGAATGTCCAAAAACCAAGGCCTAAGGTCAAAATCAGTGAACTCTATACAGAAAATCAAGGAGAAGACAATGCAGAGTATCATCAGAGTATATATCCTCGCTTCTCCCACTAAAGAACAATTTCTCATACAGGAAGTACAATGTATGAAATAAACACTCGTAAGTATTCAAGAGATCAATGTGGGGAGCATTAGAAAGTATCAATATGAAGAACTATGTCCTCATCCTTTTGACAAAGATATGACACTTCAACCTTTCCCTACAAAATTCGACATGCCAAAGCTTGAAAAATATAGAGGGAAGGAAGATCCATGTGATCATGTCAAGGATTTATATATGGCTTATCAAGAGGTGTCCTATAGTGATAATTATCTCATACAACTCTTTCCCAAGAGTCTAGGAGGTCATGCCTTAGAGTGGTTTACTTGTTTACCTCAGGGGTCCATTTTTACCTGGCTAGAATTGGTAGAGAGGTTTGTGCATCACTTCTGATACAATATAGAAAGTGATAACACCATGGCATATTTATGTAGCACAAAACAACGCCCTAATGAGTCTTTTTCCATCTTCCTACAACAATGGAGAGGGATAGCTAGCTGCTTCCCTTGTGCTTTCCCTGAAAAACAACTGGTAAGTATCTTTGTGCCCAACCTAAATCTAAACATTGTTTTCCACCATCAAATGCATTGTGTTCACTTTTTTCAGGAGTTCATTGAAAAGGGGGTTCAAATAGAGAAATCCCTTATTTCGAAATGAACTCTTGAGTCACAATCTAAGGATAATCATAGTGTTAAACCTACGGAGAAGCTGAAGATATTTAACAAAAAAAACGTGGTAGGTGACGGGATCACAGATTCCAAACATGTATAAATGGTTCAAACCGGTCAACCTTTTAAACTAACCAAAGGACCTATTCAACCACCATCAAAGCGATGAATGTTCACCCCTCTCAATGAACCTTTTTCAGTTATGTTAAAACAATTGGATATGACTCACATGGTGATGTACCCTATGACACAACTGATTTGATGACAGTGCTCCAGAACCATCATGGTACATGGGAGCATGACTCCTACAAATTACATCATGTGTCAAGGGACATAAAACAGAAAAATGTTTGCGACTTTATCACTATATTCAAGACCTCATCGACAATGGGGAGATAGAGGTGGACAACCTAGAGAAAACTTAGACATCCAAAAAAAATATGGGGGATATATAAAGAACCATTCCCCCAACATGGTAAATCAGAAGAGACAAATCCAGATCAAGGAGAGTCATCCCAAAGTTATAAAGAAGCGAATTATTTATACACCAAAAGACACAAACAATCGTTATGATTCACTTATTCATATGTATTCGCACTCCTACTAACCATGTAAACACCATCCAAATCAAGGGAAAGGATTTCACCGTGGTAATAAGGGCGTGCCCACCTTGTGATTCCTAAACCCTCTCCGTCAACCCTGCCAAGTGGTAGGTATGAACTCTTAGAGAAACTTGAGAAAATATCTACCAAGATTTTGATCTTGGATCTCCTTAAGATATAAAATGTGGACAAATACATTTTGTACCAAACTCTTCAGGGGTTAGGAGTGTCTATTATAAATACATCCTACACATATTCAGGCCACAGTAGCACACATTGTATCACCTGAACACATCACCTTTCATCATAGGGAAACCTTTGCTGAAAAGCCAACGTATAATATTCCATTATATATTGAGGTATTTATTACCTATAAGAAGATCAAACGAGTGCTTGTGTACAATGGATCATAGGTTAAACATATGCAAGCTAAAGTTGGTTAAGCAGTTGGGACATACTGAAACAGATCTTGAGTCAAGCATTATCACTATCACCTCTTACAACAACGCAAAAAGGGAGCCAGTAGGCACAATCACATTGCCCATGGAAGTGGTTCCCACTTGTCATCAAACAAAGCTTACATGTCTTGGACTTGGAACTTCCGTATAATATGCTTCTAGGCTAACCATGAATTCGTGCCATGCAAGTCATTGCCATCAACATTCCATCAATATATTAAACTGAAGCATGAGTGACACACTATTACAATATAAAGAGATTCATAGCCCTTCACTCATTAGAGAGCTCTCAATATTTTTCCACGTAAGAGTACATATGCATTTCCATCCACCAATATAGTTGTTCCTCTCCAATCTGAAGCCACGAAGTCTCGGGTAGATTTGGATTCTCTCAGTTCTTGTACCCATGGTGCCTCTACATCCACTTCTCCTTTTGATTCATGGGAAATGAAGATACTAGAATACGGCTATGGAGAATATAATGTACAATAATCCCTCCATAGTT
Organism: Taxus chinensis; assembly: GCA_019776745.2. Lineage (NCBI taxonomy): Eukaryota > Viridiplantae > Streptophyta > Pinopsida > Cupressales > Taxaceae > Taxus > Taxus chinensis. The sequence continues at coordinate 210,159,278 of CM034157.1, forward strand.
TCAGACTTCTCATTGTCACCAAATACTAGAGGTCAACCCAACTATAATTTTACACGACTTAGAAATGAGAAAAATATTGGCTCATTTTTACCTGGCGGCTTGTTGGCTAAAGAAAAATTGTTGGAGTCCACCTACGAACCTGGGTCCCAAAGGATACTCAGCCAACCTGTTATCAAACCCCTGAATACAAGAAATCTAGTAGAATGATGTACTCCATGGGCTACAAGGGCCTAGGATGCGAGAAGACATGAGCAAGGATAGTGAGAATCAATGCCTCTCCCGCATTTTAAAATAGAAAGATATGGAATTGGAATTTTTTCTTGTGGGGCACATCCCAATGATCAAGATGCTTCTTGCTCTGAACGTGAGGATAGCTTTGACTATCTAGACAATGATATAGATTCCCATTATAGCCAATATGACGATGTTTCCTCCATGAACCTATTCATTAATACCGTTGTCCTAACCATAACCCCTGCGGAACCTACACTTGACCTTGTTTACCCTTCCCTTATTGAATGGGACCAATAATGGCATATGTCACTAGACCTATTTTAGAATGATGAAGCTATCACAAAGTTCATGGGTCTTCAGGATACAATTTCTATTGGAGGCCACAAAAAGGGCTTCTATATTGAATTAGATACCTGCGCTTACTTTGAGGAGGAGGCTGAGCTCCATTGTCAGCAAACCTTAAGAACAAGTGAGGGAAAAAGTTCTAAAACAAAGCCTCAGAAAAAATAAAAGTCCAAGTTGCATAGTGAAAACCTCTTTGAGGCACTGGCTAACAAACAGGTGCAAAAATCAAAGGACAATAAAAGAAACCATGCCAAGGATAAAAATATCGTGGAGACATCCTTGGATGAAGATATCAACCTTCCTCCCAATCCTACATGTATGGAGGATATATAAAAGTTACTAGTAGAGGAAACTATTGATGTAAACATTGGTACAGAAGAGGATCCAAAAATAGTCAAATTGGGAGCATCACTTTCAACACAGGAAAATAAAATGTTCACCATGCCACTACAGGATTTTATAGATGTATTTACATGGTCTTATAAATATATGCCAGGCTTAGATCCAACTTTGGTCATGCACAACTTAGTTGTACATGCAGATGCTAATCCTATTAAATAAAAGCTTAGAAAAATGCACCCAAGGGTGGCCCTATTGGTTAAAGAGGAATTAGAAATACTGCTTGCTACAGGATTCATTTGGCCCATTGAATATTCTGAACAGATATCCAACATCATCCCTATCTAGAAAAATCCTGTTGGTATCAGAATCTGCACAGATTTTGGAGACATTAATAAAGCTTTCCCTAAGGCTGATTTTCCATTACCAAATATTGATATGATTACGGATTCAACAGCAAGATATGAGATGTTATCTCTTATGGATGGATTTTCAGGTTACAACCAAATCAAGATAGCCGATGAAGATCAACACAAAATGGCTTTTACAACTCCTTGGGGTACCTTTTGTTATTAGGTAATGCCATTTGGTCTCAAAAACGTAAGGGCTACTTATCAGAGGGAAATGACAGTAATTTTCCATGATATGATCCATGAAATCATGGAGGACTATATGGACGATATCATTAGGAAATCTAAGATAAGGGAAGTTCACCCTACTATTTTGCGGCATATCTTTGAGTGCCTACGAGAGTACAAGGTTTGGCTGAATCCGAAGAAATGTGTGTTCGGAATGCTATCAGGAAATATTGTTGGGCTTCATTGTATTAAGAAGGGGAATTGAGGTAGACCCTGCTAATGTGTCTACTACTACTGAGATGTCTCCCCCTAAGAACATTAAGCAATTACGCAGCTTGTAAGGCAAAATATAGGATGTTATCTGCCAATACATTTCCCAGCTTGCTGATAAGTGTCATTCGTTCACCCTCCTTCTTAAAAAGGACATCACCCTCATCTGGGGACCAGAACCAACAACAAGCCTTTTCCTTGCTTAAAAAATACCTGGCCAATCCGCATGTCCTCATGCCTCCAACTCCTGGTGAGGTGATTCTACTTTATATATCTGCTACTCAATTTGTTATCAGTTCGTTGATCTCCAAATATACGACCTTGGTCATAAAGAGAAAGTGGTGTACTACCTCATTCGCACTCTCATCGCTTATGATCTCAACTATCCCAAAATTGAAAAATATTTTTTGGTTGTTGTTTTTACTTTTCAAAAACTTTTCAACATTATCTATTAAATACCAAAACCAAGCTTATATCCAAAGTTGAACCGATCAAGTAATTGCTATATAAACCCACCCTCACGGGAAGAATGGCTAATTGGATCATTCTATTAAATGACTATGACAATATAGTTTGTGCATCAAGAAGTCGGTAAAGGGACGAGTACTCACAGATAAATTAGCATAAGCACGTTTGCAAGGTACTAAACCTTTGAATCTTGATATTCGACAGATGCCTCATTGCTATAGATTGAAGAATCTTATAGTATGACAGATACAATTTGACATTTCCTTTAATTTTCATGGTTTAGGCACAGGCGTGGTCCTCATTACTCCTTCCGGTAACCCCATACCACAGGCTTTCTCATCTCGGTTTTCCTTGCATGAACAACATTGCAGAGTATGAGGAACTTATCACAGGGATGAAGCTCGCCATAAAATGGGACATTCACCATGTTAAGATTGTGGGTGATTCTCAATTAATTATCAAGAAAGTTAATTATGAATACAAGGTTAAGGACGAAAAAATCATACCGTACAAAAAGATAGTAGAAACTCTGAAGGAGTATTTTTTGTACATCACATTTGAACAAATGCCAAGAGTGTAAAATATATCTACAGATGTTATGGCCACATTGGGCTACGATGCTTCGCATTCCACCAGAAAGTAATGACATGTCATTATTTGTGGAAAATCTATGCCAACCTGTATATGACATGCTAGAATCATGTCTAGCTTGTCAAGTTGTTTGTCCCAATTCCTCTATGGTATGAGACCATCTTTACCTATCTTAAATACAACACATTTCATCTCGAAATCTCCCATTATGAGAAACAAATCCTAATTCACCAAATAGCCCATTATACCCTTTTAGGAGGTACACTTTATTGTTGTGGCTATGATGGGAATCTATTACATTGTCTCTATATGACAGAGGTCGGTTCAAGCGATCAAAGAAGTACATGAATGGGTATGCAGAGAACATACCGATGAAATGGTTTTGGAAAATAAGTTGTTAAGTGTAGGCTACTATTGGCCTACCATGGAAACCAACTATTACAACTATGTAAGAAAGTGTGTATTTTTTCAAAAGTATGGAAATTTGATCCATGCTACATCACAGCTGTTGTAACCTATCACCACCACATGACCATTTTCTAAATGGGGACTTGACTTGATAGGGAAGCTTAACCCTACTTCATCTAATGGCCATACCCACATCACCAAAGCTACTGAATACTTTACCAAGTGGGTAGAAGTTGTCCCCTTAACCTATGTAACAAGAGCTCATATTTCCAAATTCATCATGAATCATATCATTTGCCAGTATGGCAATTCCTACAGCCATTGTTACTTATAATGGAAAGTCCTTCAAGAATAAAACGGTAAAGGATCTCTATCATCGGTTCCAAATCAGGTTAAAATGGTCTACGCAATATTATCCCCAAGGTAATGGATAAAATGAAGCCATGAATAAGACTTTTGTGTGAATAATAAAGAAAATGGTAAGTAAGACAGGTTGTAATTGGCATTTGAAAATCTACTAGAAATTCACACTCCTACGTGTGTGATGCCATATCCTCTGGTATTTGGGATAGGATCTATTAGCCCACTATAAATTGAACTTCCTTCCCTGAGAATATCTCTTAAGGATTATCTAGACAAAGATGAATATTACCGGGTGGCTAAAATAGCTGAGTTAGAGCTCCTAGACGAGAAGCACATCCACACCCTTGATAACCAAAAAGTATATTAGAAAAGAGTCCCAATAAATTACAACAAGAGGATCATACCTCATTAGTTTGAGGTTGGTGATTTGGTCATGAAGGACAATCAATTCAACACAAGGGAAGAATGGGAAAAGAAAGGAAAGTTTGAACCACATTGGTTAGGACCTTATGTTATTGTGGCTAAGTACGACATAGGAGCATACAAACTTTCTCACCCCAATTGTGATGAGCTCTGAAAGCCCATGAATGCCATGCACATTAAGTGTTTATATGCTTAAGCATGGCACAAAATCAATAAAAATAAAAAATCAAAAACATGGTGAAATAGTAAAAATACAAAAAAAGAGAAAATAGGTCGTCCATAAGTGAAAAACGCACAATTGTGGCACATTGGATAAGTCGTTAGGTGAAAAATGGTTTCCATCACCTTGGGAAGATTTGTTGTTCATAGGAATCATGCATTTGGAGGGTACTTTTACTTAGACTAGGGATAGTTCTGTCTTTGAGATTCCCTGTGAGCCCAATCTGGTCCAACCTTGATCTGGCTTTGTCTCCTTTTTTCATCTATAAAGGGCATGGTATTTGTCTATTCCCCATCTTACACCGGGGGTACTTCTGTGACTTCACCTTCTTGTTTATAAGCATGTGGCATTTTCCCTTTTATATTCCCCATCTAACACTAGGGGAATCCACAATTTTCTTGGTTACTTGTGCATAAGCTCTAGAAAACTATGGGAAAAACATAAAAACAATAGAAAATTGTTTCACAAAACACAAAAAAATAGAAAATTGTTTCACAAAACATAAAAACAATAGAAAATTGTTTCACAAAACACAAAAACATTCAAAAATGTTGGAAAACCATAAATAATAGAAAATTGTCTTACAACATAAATCATACAAAAACATTTGCTTGAGTTTACTTGCATTTTCTTGTTTCTTTCTTTGCTTGATTGCTTGTATAGTTGCTTCGTGTTTGTAAATTGGTTTTATTTGTTGCTTAGGCATGATTTCTTAGGATTCATATTTTCTTGATTAGATTAGATTTATTCTTACTTGCGCATATTGAAGTGTGTTTTTTGCATGATAATGAGTCGTAATACATTGGTTTTATTAGTTCATTATGTTATCTATTGGCATTTGATTGTGTTTGCTTGTTGCATGTGCATCGTTTTGGTAGCACATCATCATATTTCCATCAATATCATCACATTTAACATCATTTATACATCATATATCAAGAAAAGGCGAAGTATACATCATACATGAATGCTAAGCTAATCATCACATATCGTATCATCAAATGGGGGACAGAGGGATCGCAAATATCAAAATCTATCCCCTCGCACCCATATAATCATATCATCCTGTCTATTAAATCTAACACATCACATGAGCATATACATTTGATATAACTACAAGATCTACCATATGGAAATCAAAACACATGAAATACATCAACAAATCAGGATACATATACGTGCCAAATCAAATCATGAAATATCACAAACACATCTATCTATCAATGAACTCCATCAAGAACTAATAAATAATGTCCAACATCTCATAAGCACATATGTCATGTCAAAAGAATGTCCATATATATACATGTGTGTGGTATATCTATATCAAAAATGGGTATACATCACTCCTATACATCAAAAATACCTTCATTAGAGGGGTAAAAAAGAGATGATATACATAAAATCACTGAATACAAAATCCTTCATCAGAGGCATGTGTCCAAACTACTATACAAATAAAGAATGGTGTACATCAAGCACAATATACTCATAGCCTTCATCAAGAGGCGTATGTGAAAATACAATCATTAAGGATGACTCGAGCCCTCAGATGGGGTGGCTTGTCCATCTTGTGGTGGCGGCATAGCACAAGAATTGGTAGGTCTCACTGACCATGGCTTCTCTAGTGAGGCCTGAGGCCTCTCGAACCTAGTCCCTCTGCTCAATTGCTGGCTATAAGAAGGTGCCCACAACTCAGCCAGCACTGTGTCAAAGTACATTGATTTGTACTAGGATGCTCTTTTGTCTACTGTAGCTAAATATTTGTGCATCCGAGAAGTCACCACTGTGCCATCTGTGCATCGGAAATATATTATCTTTGATGAGGCTTGGGAAAGCTTGGCCTAGCCCACTACATGCTTTGCTCTCAGCCTATCTCCCTCTAGTATTACAAGTTGTAGTTGGACCTATGTCTACTGATTTAGGCTCGTCACCTAATCCATCTGTGAGGCCATCAGTCATATTTGATGAAAGTGAACAACATTGTCACATCCTTAGTTAGTCTGAGCCTGATCTTGATCTCTCTTGGTTGTCACTACTAAAATATGAACTCGGGACTGATCTATCTTTACTATGACCTGGTCTCACTCTGCAAGATCCTCTTATAGAGTGGCTTCTGGTGCCACTGGCTGTGCCACCAGGGTCTGTCCCTGCGCCACTCTAGATGACTGCCCTTGCTCTCATAATCTAAGCTGGGGAAATTGTGCAGGTGCATGTCCTGGTCCCTCTAGCCTCGGTCCCTAAACCTATGCTACACCCTGGTCATCATGTGGTAGCCCATCAAACAGATCCTCAGAGACACGAGCTGTTGCATCCTCCCTCATATCACCGTGATGTGTGCATGTATTTGTACTTAAGCTAAGCTAGATGAATAAGAACTACCACCTCAATAGTTCTATAACAAAGCTAAGACTAAATCTAAGCACCATCAAAGATGAGATCTAAACAAGATTAAAACTAAGCATAATGCATTAACTTTGAATTAACATGCTAAAGTATTCAAACCTCTACTTCTCTAGATTACCAAAAAATAGTAAATGGACCTATGCAGACTCCATGGCAATCAAATTGATTTTTTTAATCTTCAAGAACCTAGGAATGAGAGCTCATCAAAGCTTGGCTACGAAACCATTTGTCTATTCCTATATGACCCAAGCACTTGGAAAAATGCAAGGAAGTAGTCTTAGCTCTTCAAATGGAGAATTCCCCAACAGTAACAAAGGAAAAGGTTATAGTCTATTTTCTATGTGCTTTTACTCTTATCTTCTCAAGAAATTTAGGTGTAAATGTAAAGGTAGGAGGAGGTCTCTTTATATAGCCCAATGGATAAAGAAATCTCTACATCCCTTTGCATGTGGGATAATAGGGATGTTGAGTTAGTTGTGGATAATTGTGGTTTAGATAGAGTTGAATTAACTTTAGGAGGGTTTAACTTGTCCTTTAGTGACCCATGTGGATAAAGTGGGCTTATTAATTAATCAAGATGATTTAATTAATAGATGTGCAAGCTTATAGAAGCTTTTTAGAGGAATATTAGCATGATTTAGATGATAGAAGGGGATTAAATCAATTAAATATCGATTTATTGGTTAAATGAAAGGGGAAGCTAACTAATTAATAATAATTAATTAGCCTAGATAGGAGGGTTTTATTAACGGAAGGTCGTTAATAAGGGTATTTGTTTGAATAGGTGACTTAATTAATTAGTGTAGTGTAATTAATTAACGACAATCAGAGAGAACGTTTAGTTCTCTTGACTGCTAAAATCTAGACTCGGGACAGGTCTCTCTCTCTATTACGACCTAATCCCGCACTACCAATAGCATGTTATTGTTGTTGCTGTAGAGTGGCTACCAGTGCCACTGGATGTGGTACCGGGGCCTATACTTGCGCCACTCTAAAGAACTACCCCTACTCTCATAATATAAGCTGAGAAAACTATGTAGGTGCATGTCCTAGTCCCTGTGGCCTTAGTCCCGGCACCTCTGCTACACCTTACTCATCATGTAGTAGTCCATCAAATGAATCCTCAGGGTGATGGGATGTTGCATCCTCCCTAATATCACCTCCATGCAAAATATCTCTCGGTGGATGAGCACCTACTGCCCAGGCCTCATCTCAGATATTCAAGTGCCTTCGTAAAATAATAGCATACCAAGTCCAGTAATCCACAGTGGTTTTCGAGTCTCTAAGCTGTAGCCCTGGATCCCATACCTATGGAACCACCTATAAAAACCTAGCCCTAGCTCAGGTCACCTGTATATGAAGCCCCATGGTTGGCCTCTCAAAGTCTCGATGGGCATACCACATGTCTAGCTATGGGACCCCCTACACCATGCCTAGCTGTCGTTGGCCTCTATCTACCCTGTATAACTTAATGATGTAGCTACGAATGCCAAGAAGGAAATTCTCTACTGTACAAATGCTGAGCTCTAATGCATTCTTCGGCAATTGTATCTTCCTGAAGGGTATCCATATGATATCCCTATCTAGTACCTCATCAAACTCTCAGCGATATCTATATAAACTACTTAGGTGACCTCGTATTTCACCACCTATTGAAACCCACACCATATAGGATGGATCCTCTGGAGCTCAGACATGTAAAGTTCCTATGAGGCACCTGATAGCAATGTGATCCCACATCCAAATATACAACAGTGAGGTAGGTCCCACCGTCTTTTGACAATGGTAGGTAATAAGATGAAGATCCTAGTATAAATGTGCCAGTATGCACTGGCCCCAATAATAACGCTCACCACTGAAGATACCATGTACTAGTATCATCATCCCTCTCAGAAAGGATGTCCCAGTCTTATCAGTGAGCAAGAACCCACTGATAAGTGACATAACATATAGAGGCCCTCGGTGTAGTTTCAAGTCTGTGATACAATCATGTAACGCAACAGTCATACCGTCATGCGGTATATCATCTCTGTCAAAGAAATCACTAAAAGCTACCCTGATCTACCCTAGGTTGGAGGTATACTCGATAAATTAACCCTAGATGGGCACATGGAGAATCTGCCACACGTCCTCTAAGGTTGCAGTCATCTCTCGAGTAGGGATCCTAGAGCACTCAACCTTCTTTCTGATCGTCGTTAATTAATTACACTACGGTAATTAATTAAGTTGCATATTCCAACAAATACCCTAATTAACAACCTTCTGTTAATAAATCCCCCCTTCTATCTAGGATAATTAATTATCTTCCCCTTTCATTTAACCAATAAATCAATATTTAATTGATTTAATCCCCTTATAAAGTTTAAATCATGTTAATATTCCTGTAAAAATCTTCTATAAGCTTTCACATCTATTAACTAAATCATCTTGATTAATTAATAGGTCCCCTTTATCCACATGGGTCACTAAAGAACAAGTTAAACCCTCCTAAAGTTAAATCAAACCTATCTAAACCCCCCTTATCCTCAGCTAACTCAACATCCCTATTATCCCACATGTAAAGGGATGTAGAGATTGTTTTATACATTGGCCTATATAAAGAGCCCTCCTCCTACAATTACATTTACACCAAAATTTCTTGAGAAGACAAGAGAAAATACACATAGCAAATAGACTATAAGCTTTTCCTTTGTTACTCTTGGGGAATTCACCATTTGAAGAGCTAAGCCTTCTTCCTTGCATTTTGCCCAAGTACTTGGGTCATATGGGAATAGTCAAAGGGTCTTGTAGCCAAGCTTTGATGAGCTCCCATTCCTAGGTTCTTGAAGATTAAAACAATCAATTTGATTGCCATGGAGTCTACATAGGTCCATTTACTTTTTGTTGGTAATATAGAGAAGTATAGGTTTGAATACTTTAGCATGTTAATTCAAAGTTAATGCATTGTGTTTAGTATTAATCTTGTTTAGCTCTCATCTTCGATGGTGCTTAGATTTAGTCTTAGCTTTGTTATAGAACTATTTAGGTTGTATTTCTTATTCATCTAACTTAGCTTAAGCACAAATACACACACACACACACACAAAAAGGAACTACATCACCATAAAATCACACACTCTAAAATTAAATAAAGGAAAAGAAAAGAAGAACAAAAAAACCCCTTGGTCACAATTTGGAGGTAATCCCCACCCTATGGGGACCCCATAACAACAAATAATACACACATAACATAACACAAGTTTTCATGGTGACCAATTTCATATCCACCGCGTATTTCGCTATGGTTGGTCTCCAATCCTTCTTTGATCATTTTGATATAATCACTTGCAAAACACACAATACCTCCTTCAGCCTCATGGCTGCATGAAAACATCCAAGATAAAATATATGCATATAATTGAAGAATCATCCATACATAAATTAAATCATCTAGGAAATAAATGTTTCTATTTTAAAATTCCAATAATGTCTCAATTCTATATTTCATCAATACCAATAAGATCACAAGATTATTCCACTGCTAAATCCTACTCAATATGGCAAAAAATTTCAAATTTTAGAAATATATAAATATGTCAACAAAAAATCATCATCAATATAAAATCTGTCTCTAATAAATCCACACAAATCATAATATGAATCAAAATCCATAAATAATTAAAGTGTCTCTCTCGTCTAATCATCATCCTAAGAAAAAATGATGTAATAATATCCATATATATAACCAACAGTAATCGAGATCAAAATATAATAAGTGTCGAAGGGATGTAGGCACTACATCCCCCTCTCCTTAGACTCAACTTCCTCCTTGAAGTCATTGAAATAGGTGTGGAAACTAGACTCGTAACACTGTAACATCCTCCCATGTAGTAATAGTCTCATCATACATGTCCTAATGGACTCTAAACCTTGGTCAATCTCTCTACCTCAAAGGCCTAGGGTCCTACACTCTAAAATATAGATATGGGATCCACCATCACCTGTCCCCTAATCCTGCACCTACAATGAGGTCCAATCTAATACATGAGAAGGATTAGAAATGTATCTCCTAAGTACAGAAACATGAAACACATCATGGATGCGAGACAAGCTAGGTGGAAATGCTAGATGGTAGGCCAAAGGAACGATATGCTCCAAGATCTCAAAGGAACCCATAAACCTAGGAGCAATATTAGAGCCTTTTCCATAATGGATAGGGATTTTATGTGGCCTGACATGAAGAAACACTTTCGTTCCCACCTTAAAACTATGATTTTTCCTATACTGATCCACATATTTATTCTACCTATCCTAAGCCTCGTAAAATCTTTGCCTAATACTAACAACCTGCTGCTCCATATCATGTAGTAATGCTGGCTCGAGAGAAACCTTGTCCTCTAACATGAAGAGGTGTTCTACACTCTCTACCATACAGTGCCTGAAAAGGAGCCATGCCTATCAAACTCTGAAAACTATTATTGTAGGAAAACTCCACCAAGTACAAATACTCCTCCCATCTCGACTGATGATCCATGACGTACATCCTAAGCATGTCCTCCAAGATGTGATTCACCATCTTAGTTTTTCCATCTTAGGGTGATAATCTATATTGAAATTGATCTTCTTCTTGAGAGCATACTGCATCATAGTCAAGAAGTGAGAAGTGTACAAGGGATCATGGTAGCAAATGATCTTCTATGGAATCTAGTGTAATCTAATAATCTCGTCAAGATATAACCATGCCACTGCAATAGTTGTGTAGGTGTTCTTCACCAGAGAAAAATGAGCCACTTTCATCAATTATTCCATTGTGGCCATGATGGCATGGTGGCGGTATATCGACGCGGTAACCCAACTATGAAGTCCATGGAAATGGTGTCCCATTTTCACTCTGGTATAGCATGAGGGATGAGAAGGCCAGCTAGATGTTGATGCTTGATCTTCACCTTTTGACACTCTAAACAGTATCACTTGAACTGTGCAATGTCTCTTAGTATTCCCCTCCAATGGTACAACTGTCTCAAGGTGGCATGCATATTCTTCACCCTGGGATGGGTTGAATAAGGTGCAGGATGAGTCGCTGTTAAGATTTCTTGTCTCAAGCCTCTATCTCTAGGAACATATATCTGACCCCTATGTCTAAGAAGTCCATCTGTCTCTAATGAAAATCAATCAAATCTCCCCTCAAGGGGTCTCTGAGACTGAATCTCTACTCTGACTGCAAGGTAGAAGTTGTCGTGAGGAAGCTGCTATAAAATCCTGCTTTGCAAGTTTGTACCTACTGAAGTAGCCATAACCACATGTCTTCATCTACTCAGATCATCTACAACCACATTCTCCTTCCCCTTCACATGCTCTATCTCCATGTCGTACTCACAAAGAAACTCCATCCAATGTCACTAATGAGCGTTGAGATTGGGCTGCCTGAAGAGGTGACGAAGACTCAAGTGATCAATCCTGAGTGTAAATATCTGGCCAAGAAGGAAATGTCTCCACCACACCAAGGTGTTCACCACTATTGCGAGCTCAATATCATGAGTCAAATAATTGAGCTCATAATCCTTGAGTTTGCGAGACTAATCAAGTAACTCCTCTGCCCTCCTACATCAATACACCTCCAAGTCCTGCCAAAGAAGCATTAGTGTAAATGAAGAACACGCCCTAAGGGTCTTGCACTACAAGAATAGGTGCTATCGTGAGGAATTCCTTCAGTTTCTTGAAGGCCTGCTCACATCTATCTGACCATACAAACTTCTTCCCTTTTCACTGAAGGGAAATGATGGGGTGCGAAACTCAAGAGAAGTCCTAAACAAATCTCCTATAATATCCTACTAAACCCATGAATTTGAGTACATCTATCACACTAGTGGGTTCTGGTCAATCCATAATAGCTCAAATCTTGGAATGATCAACTGTGATACCTTCCCCAGAAATGATGTGGCCTAAATACTACACCTTTGTCTGAAATAACACACACTTCTCTAGGTTCCATAAATATTGCTGCTCATGAAGACACTGAAAAACCTGGTGAAGGTGATCCTTCATGCTCCTCATGTGTATGTGACTATATCAAAATGTTGTCATGGAACATGAGAATGAAGTTATCAAAAAATTTCTTGAACACCCCATTAATCAAGCTCATTAACACTGCGGGGGGCATTCCTCAGACCAAAAGGCACTACTGTGAACTTGTAGTGGCCATATCTCATACGGAAGGTGGTCTTATGAATATCTTCCTCCTTGATCCTCACTTGATGATAACCTGACTTAAGATCTATCTTGGAGAATACTATGGCCCCTTCATCTGATCAAATAAATCATCAATACGTGGAAGGGGGTAACGATTCTTGATCATTACTTTGTTCAGCTGGCGATAATCAATACACAAACATAGAGATCCATCCTTCTTCTTCATAAAAATCACTGATGCACATGAAGGGGATACACTAGGATGGATTAGGACTTTCTCCAGAAGGCCCTCAAGCTATAACTTGAGCTCATAGAGCTCAGGGGTAGTCATCCGATAATGGTGCTTCATGAGATAGGATCTGTGCCGGAACCAAATCTATGTGAAAATATATCTCATGTGGGGGAGGTAACCCTGGAAGCTCCCTCGGAAAGATATCAGAAAAAATATCTCAAGATGTGATGGTCATCAAGAGAAAGCCCACTAGACTCATCCTCAAATCTATCACTAACCATAATAGCATACATTTGGGATCCTCTTCACATACACCGCTTAAGCTACATAATAGAAATAGTGCAAATTGAAATGGGCTTCCTAACTCCTGTTATCATTGACTCAACTCCTAGATCATCTGTACATGATATAGTCTTATGGTAACAATCCACTCTAGCTCTGTGTGTAGACAACCAGTCCATGCCCAAGATGACTCCATAAGAACCCAATGGAAGGATACAAAGATCTGAGGTAGTGGTGAAGGGTCCCAAATCCACTACACACTCCTTAACTAAGGAGTCTACATAATATTTTGGCTCCAAAAGCCATCTTGACATCCCAACTAAGACCCTACCTAACTGCCACCAGCCTGCAACTGCTCTACTAAATATGGTGTAATAAATGAATCAAATGAACCAGAATCAAACAATATAGAGGTAGGAATACCACCAATTCTACATGTAGTCTCTATCATGGTACTCTAGTGCTTAGCCTAGTGGTTCTCGACCACTACATAGATCTGATGGCTACATCCCATGTTGCCAACATTAGGCTCTGAAATATGTACGTCTTACCCTTGTTGCTAGGGTTTTTTGGGAACTCTCTCTAATGATGTCCAACAACACCACAACCATAATAGTTTCCCGGTTATCTCCATTCAGATGCAGCTCCATCTACTACTCTAGAGGTCTATGATGTGGATCCTGATGATTTGGCTAAGGAATGTTGAGGTCTCTACTAATGGGCTCCTAGACTGAGCTCTCAGTACACCCTATGTCCTAATGGGACCCCTAGGAGGAGGCCCCATACTCTATCCCCTCTGAGCGTTGAATCTCTGAGTAGGTCTGAATGGTGGATGAGTCTTCTACTGCTACTGAGATGGCTGATATGGTGGTCTGAATGAAGACTATGTACCGAACAATGTCAACCACGAGGAGGAGTAGCTGACCCCCTCAACCTTCTATCCTACATCTTCCTAGATGCAGCTCAAAATATTTCCCTGGCCTATTGCGTCTTTCCTCATTCCTCCACTATAATATGAGCCTTCTCCATGGCCTCTACTAAGGTTTGTGGGAAATGAATATGCACATCACCTCCCAAATCAAAATTCAGGCCCCTTATGAACATGTGAATCCTTACCTACTCATCCTGCATATAGTCAACATACTGGAGTAGGTCAAGAAATCAACTCTCATACTCAGATACAGTCATGGATGCCATGACGAAGGTAATGGAACTTGTCTATCAACAATTGAATGAACCTCCTGGGATAAATACCTACTCCTGAACCATCTCCTCGAAGAGCTCCCAGGTAACTATCTCCAAGTTAATGTGGAGCTTCTACTCCTCGGTCCTCCAGCAGAAACCTCCTCCATCCCTCAAAATATGGATCGCAACACGATATTTCATGTTGATGGTACAAGGGCAGAGCTTGAAGCACCCACTCAAGGTCACTAACCAGGAATCTTCTTGAAAACCACCTGTATCTCAAGAATAGTGAGATGGGCGTAGCTTAAATATCTCCCTGATATGGTCTGCACCTGATCGAATGACGACCACTAGGCCTCTTTGCATGCTCCTCCCTCTACCTAGGGCTCCAAGATCTATCCCTGTGCCTTAAAATCCTGTCTCCATGTCCTCTCTGCAGTGACTCTACCCTAGCTGACTCCACGTGGGAGTTATCTGCCCTATGCTCCTTGATGTGTCAAGGAGATGCACGAGCCTCAACGGATGGGTCCCTATCTTGTCAGGTAGATCGTCCTCCTAACGACCCTCCACGTATAGCGGCATTGACATCATGAAGCGTCTATAAATCTGAGGTAGAATGGATACTAAATCCTTCTCTAGAGGTGGAAAGTCTAGATCTACGTGTAATAACCCCTCATCTGGTCCGCTGCCTCCTGCATAGACCAAGGCAAGAGTTTTTTCATCATTCTAGGTTTTATTCTAGTTTTCTACATGTTTACTATATTATACAATTATATAGACAATGTTGTTTTCTAGGTTTAATAAAAACTATTTAGTGCTAGGTTCAATGTTCATGTCTCATGTTTTACTATGTGCCCAAGGGTCCAAGCTTTGAACACACAGATCTTATACCAACTATAACGCCCGCTAAAAATTTCCCACACGAAACCCAAGAAGAACCTAGGGCAAGCTAGAAAAATTATGGATTTTTTTTAAAGCGTGCCTACAGAAAGGTTTCAAAAACAACTCTTGTCACATTATTATTTCTAAGTCACTTAAAATTAATAATATAAATTTTCCTTTCTTTTTTTATATCCCCCATTATAATAAAATATTAAAACTCTCATTACGTTTTTATAAACCTAGTTAGTCAAAGGTATGGTTTAGTTTCCCCCTAAAATTTATTTTGATAAAACTTTAATTCCTACTATAGTGAAAACTTGCACAAATTAAATCCAAGAGTAAAGGGGTCTATTTAATTAAAGACTAAATTTATATTAATCCCACAAGGTGAAAAGGTTTAAAAAAACTAACAAGGTACCTCAATTTAGCACAAGGGTTAGAATTAATAAACCACCCCTTACACAACTAAAGTGCCCCTTAAAAATTCAACCCATGCATTTAAAAATTTTAAAATTTGAATTTCTACTAAACCCACTCTCCAACCGACTTTTTGTAGGGATTAATCTCATCCCTTGGATGGATTCAATTTGGACCACAAGATGATGGGAAAAATGACAATTAATCCTAAAGCATGTCTTATGAAAGGCTTCTTTCTCTTTGTCATTTGATTCATTATTTTTTCTTTTGTTTTGCAGGTTGTTAGAGGAGGGATGGAAGCCATGTGAGGCCCTTCCAAACTTTTGGAGAGGCTTGCAAGTTTTATTATTTTTATCTTATTTTGTTCACACCCTCTCCTAGGGTTTCAATGCATTCATTTGTTCTATTTTATCTGCATTATTTTAAGATATTTTCCAAATGGGCATATGTGTTTTTCCCTACTTTAATTAAATAGCTAGATTTTTTGAGATGATTTCATTTGATAGGATATACATACATACATACATACATACATATATATATATATATATATATATATACATACATACATACATACATATATATATATATATATATATATATATGTATGTATGTATGTATGTATGTATGTATGTATGTATGTATGTATGTATGTATGTATGTATGTGTGTGTGTGTGTGTATGTATATACGTTTATATAAATACATATTTATATTTATGTATTTATTTTACCCTACACACACACACACACACACATATATATATTAAAATTAATAATATATTAAAGTATTAATGTATTTTATATTAATATATTATGTCTAATATTAAATTATTTTATTATTAATAGTATTTTAAACATTGATATTACTATCAAAGGTGGTAAAGGAAATATAGCTAGTATTATTGATAAGTTGAATACTTGCACTATCATTTTGTTATGTTAATAATTTATTAAAAAGATAGTGTAGAAGGTAAGAGAGGATATTTCCTTTTTAAATTTTGTAATAACTTGCAATAAATTTCAAATGAGATTTACATGCTAGAGTTTAGTGACTAGACTAGTTTATTGACAAAATTAAAAAGCAATTGTAATTTAAGTTCCTTTCTATCAACAATACAAGGGCAAGTATAAATAGACTAAGGTTTTACAATACACGTCATTTCAAGTAACACAACGAAATGTAATATTGTGTTTAATGATAAGTGGTCCAAGGGTACACAAGAGAATTTACAACATTTACAATAATCCCATTTAGTAACAAGGACAACATATTTTTGTGGGAATAAATAAACTTCAATGGAATGAAATATTTTCTCTTTAAAAGCTTCTTTTCTATCTCAACAACTAGCTTTACAACACAACATTGAAATCCAATAATCAAACAAATTTTTCTTCACAAACACTAATACAATGTCTTCCACTTTCTTGTTGGAAATTTTTACAAGTATGAAAGTTAAAATGAACTTCAATTTGTCTTTGATCATAGCTCCAAGATCAACTCTCCAACCAAGCAACATATTCTCATCACTTGTCCACAACAAAAAGGGAGGAGAGGAAACAATCTCCACCCAACCAAGAATTACAATGAGGAGGAGAAGCCATCCTCCTCATTGGACCTTGAGCCCCAACCACATTGTAATGAAAAATGGATTCAGACTCATGGCAATAAAACAAGCCTTCACATCACACTACAAGATTCTACAACTATACCAAAGATCCAGGAACAATACAACTACAATCGAACAAGAAGGAAAGAAAAATGTCTAAGATACAGGAGGCTTCAACATGCTTAAATACTTAAAGGAGTGAAGATCCGTGGGGAAGTCACTTATGTACCTTATTAGTGCTAAATTTAATCTCACCCTGTTTGTTAAAAACTTCTCAGTCCGAATGGTTTGAAGTATCTTTGTCTCCCTATATGGATGCGTGAAATTTTTTTCCTTCATTTAGTTTCTATCATCACTAATTTCCTTGGGTCATGGATCACATTGAGCTAGGTATTGTTTATAGTTTCTCTATCCATGAGGAAAATTTTGTAATTCTTGTGCGAATGGATGAAGGGTTTCCCCTGCATTTTATTTTTCCACAGTAAATCTTATATGTCAATTTTGTCCCAACATCCATGGCTACGTGTTCATCTCTAATTGGATGCAAGGCGTGGTGGGTCTATTTGGTGAACTTTGTCACTTTTTTCACTTTTGCAAAAAAATTTCAAAGTGGTCCCCGACTGCTCTGATAGTTTGTAATTGGATATTCAAAAATTATGGAGTGGTGAAGAAAGTTCTTATTTTTTCCTTTAAGGTGTACACATGTTGTAAGATGGACAGTTGTGCGAGACTTTTTTGTATTTTAAGGCGTTATGGAAAAAAGAGTGAACAGGTAAAAGAAATCCTCTAGACCCGTATTTTGGACATTTGGCCAATTTGTAATTCACATAGCGGGAAGGTAGTCCTATCGGAGCACTTTGAAGTTTTTAAGATTTGATTTTGCTGAAAAGAACAAAATAAAATGATCTGCGACGATGGGTGATTTGAGTCAGCTTCGAAAATTCAAAGCGGAGAGGCAGGTCGCCGGAGGACTTTGTAAATTTTAGCTTTGATTTTGAAAAAAGGAATAAGGTATGAAAGAGAAGCGCAACCCTTCTAATGCCCACGGAAAGCTACATGTTGAGTCTACATCAAAAGCGGGGAGGCGGGTCTTCATAGCACTTTGGAGATTTTAAGCTTTATTTTTAAATAAAGAAAAACTATAAAAGTGAGTCATGACACCATTGGGTCCCACATCAAAAGTTAAAAGTGGAGAGGCGAGGTCACCGGGGATTTTTTATATTCTAAACTTTGTTTTGAAAAAAAATCAAATTCATTAAGTAAGCCGTATCCCTGTCAATGCCCATGAAAGTCATGTGTAAGGCCTATATCAAAAGTGGGTGGGTGGGACAAATTGTAAAAGTAATGTGCATTTTCTTTAAGTAATAAAAAATGTGAAAATCACCCCCAGATCCACTTCAAACTCAAATCTTTTCCACATGGACAGCTCCACATTTGAAGTTTGAAAGATAGGATCTGTGATACAATGCATCTTGTTTTTGCCAAGATTTGTCCTAAACCAGGGAAATGTGGAATTCGATTGCTTTCCATTTTTGGCTCTGCCCATGGTCTTAGACTTTGTCAACAGCCGATGTAACTTTGATTGGGAGCCAATTTGGCATGTGGAGGGCTGTGCATTTGAAGTTTTGAAACAAAGTTTCTCGGGCACTCTTCAGAAAATGAATTATCAATAGAGAAAGATGCAGGAAAAGGATGACAGAGTGGAAGCTACAGGATCCACTGGATCTTACCATGCTACTAGAAACTTTTAAAACAAGCTAGTGGAAATAATGCAACTTTCTTTTTTACACCTGACACATAGGTGGAAATTGTTTTGAAATCACTTTCTTTGGAACAAATATATAACAAAAACTATTATTCTTGAAGAGTCTTCTTTTAGGGGAGATATTCTACTGGCTAATTGCCCATACTTAGAATTTTCAATGGCCGAGGAAAATTTCTCAGACCCTAGGCACGTGGCACCTTCCACTGGCTCTTAAACATTTTCAAAATATTTTCTAGTCTAAGTCACGTGGAGAACATGTGCTTGTTTGGAGTCTCTACTTTTGGGCACAATATCAAAAGTTGCAAGTGTAAGAGACAAGTGGAGGATATTTTTGAGGAAAACTTCCTCTTTATATCTGAATGAACCTTTTTCTGTGTTGATCATGAGCATAATTTGTTGGGCCCAAGGACCGTGGAGAGCCTACGCAAATATTTTTTGAGGTCCCTCTTGTTAGACTCCATTTTTGTTAAAATTCTGAATCACATAAGAGACACATGGAAGAATCTGTTATTTGTACATTCCCATTGTTGAGGAGAGTTGTCATCTTGTAATCGAAATGAAAATTATCTTGGGTTACAAAAACGTGAGTTCACACGCATATTCGGGAACCTAGCCTACACTTCACCTTAGGCAGTTGTAATCAAGGATTTACACGTTGGAGGTTTCCACTCGATCCTCTGTTTAAACTTGAAGACTTGGACTTGCATCTCTAGGCCTATGTGATATAATCCATGCGAAGGAACTCATTTATGAGAGGCATTTTGAATGTAAGTATTTTTGTGAGGGCACTCATTTCTCAAGGTGTATTCTCAAAGGTAGAAAAGGATTGCTTGTCAGATCCAGCCATATGGAGCCACCTGAGAATTATTAAAAATGGGATTTCTGTGCATGACAAAATAACAAATAATCATTCCAAAAGACTATCAAAACAATGCCATGGTGCTTCAATCATATCTTGATGTAAGTAAAAAATGTGTGGCTCACAAATTTTCCACCTTATCAAAAATAGTAGATGAAATTCTCGTGAAGCTTTAGACTTTTAGGGGGGAAATTTAGGATGAGTGAGTGAGTGAAATTCTATGAATGGAATGAGAATAATCTTGTATAGGGGGGTTAATTTTTCTAAAAATAATTGAGAAAAAACCATTTTCCCAAGAGACCATTTGAAACCCTGTTTATTTTCCCGTGTTTTATATTTAATCACATCAATATGGTTGTAAGTGATATCCGTTTACAAGCTCTAAGATTGTTCAAGAAACTCTCCCCTACTAATGAATCTAATGAACCTTGAAATGAATTTATGTTGATCATGCATTATTGTGTTTGTCTCATTTTGGAATGTCTTCAAATACTTTTACTTGTTCCTGTCTCTTGATCTTATGTTAAAATCCCTTCACACAAGATCTTGTCCAAGTATTGTGGCATTTGCAATTTCATTGTGAGAACGGGTCTTCTCACCAATTTGAAGGAATCACCTTTAATTATGTAGTGAGGGTAGATCAAACCCTCAACGTTTAATGGAGTAGAGGTGCTATCCATTTCTCCAATGCCTGAGTGATTTGTAAAAATGAGTCCGAAGCTTAAATCCCCTCCCTACATGCTACAAAATGACTTCCATATCATGATTCAATTATTGTCTAGTCTCTAAGAAACATCTCCATTAGTGTCGTGAGAGTTAAATGTTTGTGATGCTACTCAGCCCTTGTACAGAAGGAGAATCTAAATTAGTGAGGGTAGATTTGGATACCAAACACTATCTCTAAGAATTCTGCCAATTTTGTGATGAATTTGGATACCAACACTAAATTGGCGCCGTTGTCGGGGATTATTTGAACTCTGAAACCTTTTTGTGCGGCCACAACACCTCAGTGACGCCATTACCGGGGACTTATTTGCACAAATGCATACACATACAGACCCTGATAATGTTTCTTACATGATTTAAGTACAAATACGTTGTTTAAATGTCATCATTTGTTGAGATTTGTAAGAATTATGCGGGATTACAAGTTCATTATGTAGTATTTCCAATTTCTAGTGGTCATTGGACTAAATTTACATCAAAAGTGATAAATGTGGGTAAAGGAAGGTCAAATCTGTTAATCTTTGAAGAAATTAAGCATTAATAGACACTTGGAAAGTTAGTTATAGTGCATCTACACAACTAAGGTGAAAATCCTTAGTGGTGCCTCCGTGTTGAATTAGATTTTTTATGATTACCAGTGTCTTAACCTATGTCAAGTAAAATTTGTCATTACTCTATGTAAAGATGGAGGGAAGAAGATATTTTCTTACTAGGGACCCTAATTGAAAGTTATTTCCAGAACAAGGAAAGGAAAATTCAGAAGGAAAACAAGTCTGGAAAGTTGTTGGAAATCAAGAATAAAAAAAGGAGATATTTGTTTTGAAAGGTGAAAAATCTATGGTCTAATATTACCATACATCTTCAAGTGATTTTGAACCATGTAATCACTATATAAATTTGAGTTCTCCAACTCTAGAGGGGCCATCTATTATGTCTAAAAAGCGTGCCTCTCAGTTTTCCCCTCTATCTTCCAAAATTGAAAGGGTTTTCTAAGAAGTTGAGTCATTAAAGAATATCTATTTTGAAATTTATATTCTTGTGCCCCAGAGACCCCTATTCCGTTATCATTTTAATCTCCTACAAGATCACCTCCTCAAGGCAATATGGGCCAACCTCCACCTAGACCTCCTTTTGTTGTCAACACTTTTGGACCTATATATTTCAGAGGTATGGGTGGATATCCTAATATGGTGCCACAAGATGTTAGAAATAGGTTGCAAAAATTTCAAGGGAATAATGCCATCATTGGTGACCACCATTTAAGACTCTTTGTCAAGATGATTGAAGCTTTTGAAATAGAGTTTGAAGACGTGTATGTAAAGTTGTTTATTCATACTTTTGAGATGGATGCATGTGACTAGTACAAGGCTTTACCATATAATTCAATAGATTCATGGATCAAGATGAAAAATGCCTTTATATTCTAATATGGGGATAAGACAGATCCCAGGTTCCTTTTATCTGAATTTGAAAATATAAAGAAAAATCCAAATGAATCTTTCCATGATTTCAATACTTGGTTCAATAAGACCTTGAATAGGCTATCTATAATCCTAAGGCCAAGTGATGAGTCATGTTTGATAAAATATTCTGATGCTTTTGATAAAAAGGTTGCTTATTACTTGAGAGATAAGAACCTGGGAACATTGAGGTAGGATTTCACCATGGCCTTACAAATAGAAAATAACATCAAAGCATTTGGAAAGCCTCCTAAGAGAGAGGTGTCAAGTTGATCAATTAAGAGAGGCCTCAATCAAAAAGGTTGTGGATCTGGAAGAGGTTGTAAAAATTTTTGCTGGAGTAGTTAAATAGATATCCTATAAAATTGCCAGAGTAGAAAAAGGGATAGGACAAAGTTCCCAGGGTTAGCACAAGCCACATCGTCAGGAGATATTTTAAAATCACCCTAGAGGTGATCATAGACTAGATGAAAGAGGGAAAGGGCTCATGGGATTAGCAAATAAATAGCCTCAATGTAGGGATAATCGATTGGTTCCTGATCCTTTGACTGTCAAGGTTGCTATTATGGAGGAGGCCAATGTTATTGAGTGGTGTGATAGGTGTTTCTTACCACACTCCCCATGTGATGTAGATCAAGAAGTTGAGGAAGCAGATGATGATGAGATGTATGATGATGTGTGCATGATGGAGAGCCCTGTAAACTCACAATAAGGGGAAAACTCAAATGAATTGATAAGTGCCAAAATTGTTGAAAACTTTTGGGATTGTGTCCACTGGTTATTACCTCTTCCTACCATTAATGATTTTGAAATTTATATGGTACAAGCATTTGATCTGCCTAATCATGATTTTGAATACTTAAGGGCTTTGATGATTAAAAAGTATGATGGAGGGATCCCTTCTGAAGAGGACATGAAACTGTTGATGAATGTAGTAGTTATCAGGAGAAAGAATATAACACTTGAAGTAAGGTTGTAAAAGGGGGAGGGCCACAAACCAAGCCAAAAGTTCCAATTCTTACCAATATCCTAAGGAAGACCCCTAAGAAAGATACATCTGGAAAAGGCCTAACTACCCCAAATAAAACATGTGCTCCTGCCCATGCCATGACTTTGAAAATTCCTATACTATCAGATGAAATAGTGAATCTTCCTCCTAATACTTCCCTACCCAAATATGTTCCTTTTGACATAGCCCAAATCTTGAGTCAGATCAAGGTTACTGTTCCCATTGTTGAATTACTCAGGATCCCTGAGCATAGGAAAAGGGCATTTGAATATTTGGGATTTAAGGAAGAAAAGATTACTCAGGGAAAAAAGTGTTAATAATATAGAGGTTCCTCCTATTATTGCAGAATCAGAAATACCACAAGCATTGGAGGAACTAGGTGAATCATCTGAGGTATATTTGGGAACTTCTCTAGTTGAATCTCAGCTTAATGTGGATCCATTTTTTACCACTTTGATTATTAAAGATAGGTTGGTACATAACTGCATGTTTGATTCAGGAGCCTCATGTAATGTAATGCCTCTTGAGGTCATGAATGAGTTAAATATCAAGGTAACAACAAATTTTTGGATATATATTGCTATCGATTCAAGAGAAGTTCTAGTAATTGGATATGTCAAGGGATTAGTAGTGCAACTGGACAGCTTTTCTAGGAAAGTACTTAACCTATGAATGTGGTTATTGTGGATTGTCCTACCAAATGGGGGATGTTATTATCTAGAAAGTGGGCAGCTAGTGTGGGTGGAAGTGTACAAATGGACATGTCATATCAACCATACCAATTTAGGGGAACCTTTTGAAGTTATATGGTGAGAAGAAAATGTTACATCTCATTGAGGACCCTAACAATGCTTCTTATGAAGTATTGTACACAGATGTTGATGTTGATAACTTTGTGGGATATGTTGATTGTAAGGAGCATAAAATTGATGAGTGCAAGTATCCTGAGTAGGTAGGTTCTCCTTGGAATCTGATGTTTGATGGAGCTTTTCTAGATCTGGTAATGGCACTAGTGTTGTCTTGATATCTCCAAGCCAAGAGGATTTTAAATTTTCTTTTAAACTCAATTTTGAGTGCACAAACAATATTTTTGAGTATGAAGCACTGCTCTTGGGTCTAAGGATTACATGGAAATATGGTGTCAGAGACATTTTTGTTAAAGGAGATTCAAATTTGATAGTCAAACAAGTCATAAATTTGTATGCTACAAAGAATCAAAGAATGAAACAATATAAGCATGTAGTTTGGGATTTCATTGAAATGTTTGATTCTTTCAATATAATACATCATGATAGGAGCTATAATATTGTAGCAGACAAATTGGTAATATTGGGATCTAGGTTTGAAAATTGTACAATGTCTCCCTATTGTGAATATGATATTGAAATATTGACCAGGTCGTCTATCCCTGACAATATCAAGAACTGACAGGTGTTTGAAAATGACGCTCAAGTCTAATGGTTTCTACAAAATAAAGGAGAATTTACAAATAAAATTATGGAATGGGAACCAATGGTTTGTGTAAATGTTTGAAGATTATATTTGACCTGGCCACAAAGTTGATAAACCAAAATCTTGGAATAGCCTATGGAATATGGCTAGGTAGAAACTTGGATAGAGAAGGAAAAAAAGCATATTTCTAGTTGTTAAAAAAGTATCAAGACTTCTTGGCTTGGTCGTACTCAGAATGGTAAGAAATTGAAAAATATCCTTGACTGATTTCTTAGAATCAAGGCACACATCATTGTATAGTGTACATTCTTTTTGTTCTTTCTCGTTTCTGTGTTTTTTCAATTTTGGTTCGTTACATTCCTTGGCGGCTGGTTTTTGTTGCTTTCTCAGTTTTTTCATAGGAGGTTGGAATTTTTTTTTTTGATTTACAAGATTGTTCTTGAATCCATTTCCCATTGGATTTTTTTGCTGATGGTGTGTTGTTCTTGCAGCACTCGCACAGACTGCCCATCCCTGAGTCGGAGCCGATGTTGGTGCTCAATTTAATCTCACCATTTTTGTTCAAAATTTCTCAGTCCGCATGGTTTGAAGTATTCTTTGTCTCCTTGTATGGTTGCGTGAAAATTTTCTCCTTCATTTGGTTTCTATCGTTCAGTCGTTTCCTTGGGTCATGGATCACATTGAGTCTTGGTATTGTTTATAGTTTCTCTGTCCATGAGAAAAAGTTTATAGTTTGGGCGTGGATGTTGGGATTTCCCCTGCATTTATTTTCCATAGTCATGTCTTATCCTCTGTCAAATTTTGTCCCAAAATCCGTTGATACGTGGTCATCTTTAATTGGATGTGGTGCTGCAGGTCTAGTTAGTGAACTTGTCACTTTTGTCACAATTGTAAAAAATGCCAAATTGGTCCCACGGCCCTAATAATTTTTAATTGGCTATTCAAAAATGTGAAGCAGGAAGAAAATTTCTTAATTTCACCCCGAAAATGTACACGTGTCATTTTTTAAGTTAAAGGCAGAAGGCGGGCCCTTTTTGAGATTTTAGGCATTATTGAAAAAGCAAAGTTAAAAGTATAAAAGGAATGCCTAGGGACAAAAAATGGACACGTGGTCAGGTTTGAAAATTCAAAGTAGGGAGGTGGGTTGCCGGAGTAATTTGGAACTTTTAGCCTTGTTTTGAAAAAAGGAGTAAGGTATAAAAGTGAAGCCACGTGGCCCTGCTAATGTCTGATATAAAACCACATGTTTGAGTCTACATCAAAGCAGGAAGGTGGGTTGCTAGAGCACTTTGGAGTTTTTAAGCTCTATTTTGAAATGAAGTAAAGGTATAAAAGTGAGCTATGACTCCACTAGGGCCAACATCAAAATTTAAAAGTAGAGAGGTGGGTCATCATGGAATTTTAAGATTGTTGGCTTTGTTTTGAAAAATAATGAAAGTCATAAAGTAAGCCACATCCCCGTCGACGCCTAGGAAATCCATGTGTAAAGCCTATATCAAAAGTGGATAGGAAGGCCAACTTGTCCAAAAATGTACAATTTTTTTAAGTGATACAAAATGTGAAAAGCAACCCGTTGCCCGATTCAACTCAAATCTTTTCCACGTGGATGGCCCATGCCTTTTTTAGGACCTACCCCTGAACTTTACTTTTGAAAGAAAACTAAAGAGGCACATGGAGGTTTCTGCTGGCTCTTCCCATGCTTAGAATTTTCAATGGCCGGTGCAACTTTGTTAGACCATAGACATATGGAGGGCCTGCGCTCATTTTAGGATCCACCTCTGGGTCTTACCTTTGAAGTTGTACCAAGAAGACACGTGGAAGCTTCCACTAGATCTTCCCATACTTAGAATTTTCAAGTGTCTGATGAAAATTTGTTAGACCCCAGACACATGGAAGGCCCACTCTTGTTTGGGAGTCTTTCTTTTGAGCTTCATACAAAAAAAATGCTAAAGAGACATATGGAAGATTTCGTTGGCTCTGCCCATACTTAGAATTTTCAATGGTCAAGGAAAATTTCTAGAACCCTAGGCACGTGGCGGATTTCACTAGTTCTTAAAATTTTTCAACAAATTTTATGGGCCGAGACATGTGGAAGGCCCACGCTTGTTTGGGGTCCCACTTTTGGGCACAATATCAAAAGTGCACTAAAGAGACACGTGGAGGAGTCTGTTGGCTCCTCTTTATACTAAGACTTTTTCAATGGCCGAGGTAACTTTTTTGGGCCCAGAGACTGTGGAGAGCCTGTGCTAGTTTGAGGTCCCTCTTTTAGACTCCATTTTTGAAGTTATGCCAAAGAGACACGTGGAAACTTCCACTGGAGCTTCCCATGCTTGGAATTTTTAGCGAATGATGTAACTCTCTTAGGTTCTAAACATGTGGAGGGCCCATGCTCATTTGGAAACCTGCCTCTGGACTTCACCTTTAGTTGCGCCAAGGAGACACATGGAGGTTTCCACGAGCTCCTCTTTTTAGTTGGCCAACTCAGACTCGCAGTGCAGATATGTGATATAATCCATACGAGGGCACTCATTTCTAAGAGGAATGAATGCAATTATACATGCACGAGGGAACTCATTTCTCAAGGTATATTCTCAACTTTGAATAGGATTTCTTGGTAGATCAATCCATATGGAGCCACCCGAGAATTATTAAAAAGGGGATTTCTTGCATGACAGAATAAAAGAATGATTAAAAAGACTGTCAAAAGTTATGGCATGGTGCCCCAATCATATCTGATGAAAGTAGGAAATGTGAATGGCTCACAACTTTTCCACCTGGCAAAAATAGAGAGGAATATTCTCTTGAATATTTAGAATTTTGGGGGGGAAATTTGGGATGAGTGAGTGAGTGAAATTGTATAAATGCAATGAGAATACTCTTGTATACGGGGGTTAATTTTTTAAGAAAGTTTGAGAAAAAACCATTTTCCCGAGAGACCATCTAAGAAACCTGTTTATTTTCCTGTGTTTTAGATTTAATCACGTCAAGATGGTTGCAAGTGTACAGCCATTGACAAGCTCTGAGATTGTTCAAGAAACTCTCCCCTGCTGATGAATCTAATGAACCTTGAAATTAACTTGTGTTGATCATGAGAATTATTCCGTTTGTCTCATTTTAGAATGTTTTGAAAAAGTTTTTCTTTTTCCTGTTGCAATATTATGTTGAAATCCCTCTTTATCACACAAGATCTCGTCAATGTGTTAGGATTGTGGCATTTACAATTTCGTTGTGAGAAGGGATTTCATATTGTAATGAAATAAATAATTTAAAATCACTTTACTTTCATTATGTTGATAAAAATTATTTGTAAGTCGATGAGTGTATCTTAGGCATGATGAATTAGGGACTTTCAACATTTAATTGATTCTTTAGCATGAGCCTTTGTGTTGAATTATTGAAGATTATATGAAACCGTGCATCTCTGGGCTCCATTGATACACACCTTCTAGTTGAAGGAATATTTTGGCTATTTTGAAGCATTTTATCTATGAGTTTTCCAATATTTGTAAAGGCTCTCAAAGATCTAGTATAATCAACTTTATCTTGCTTAACTTCCCACCAAAAACTTCTCAAATGATAAATCCTACATAGAACTACCCCTATTTTGTACTGTGTATCCACAAAGGTTTAACAATTTCCACTGCCAAAATATGCAGAAACAATCAAGATTCAATTATTGTCTTTAGTAACCCAAACCTTGTCCAGGAAACATCTCCACTCTCTACGTGTGACAACTCGTGAGAGTTAGATTGTGTTGTATTGATCATATTTTCTCAAGGTTCTCATTAAGATTATGCAGAGAAGGATCTCTTGATATCCTTCACCAACACGGGTTACAAGAATAGAGTCCTCTCACCCATTGTTTAAGGCACAAGCTAAAGTAGTGAGGGTAGATCAAATCCTCAGTAAGGTGCTATCCATTGCTCCAATGCCTGAGTGACAAAGAGTCAGTTGAATCCCCTCCCCAACTAGAAAAAAAATCATATCATGATTCGTCTGTATCTAAGCATCCTGTTAGTTTCATGATGTTGTTTAGCCCATATAGGAGAATCAATTTGGATACCAACAGTACCAAAGTGAGAAAACTAGATAGAATGAGAAAGAGTCACCAAAACTACAAAACAACAAAAGTTCTAAAAAATTCTACCAACAGTCGAGAAACACTAGTTAAGTTTTGGAGATCCTTCATTGCTACCATCATGACTGTCTTTAATCTCGTCACCCTCAATACCTTTTTCATTAGTATCTTCCTCCATCTCATCCTCGGAGCTACTGATGCGCAAGGTATAGTTCCTTATTTTATTTCCCTCCTCCATCCCTTCTAGCCTATCACTCAACTTTTTGATCTGGTCCTGCAGCTCCAGAAACTTTTTCTTGGATTTCACCTGAGTAGAGACAATTTGATTAGAAGCGTTAATGACATCTAACATATTTTACCTTTGATGAGAATTGGTTTCCTCCATTTCCTGAAGCACCCCTTCTAAGTACCAAACCTTTATGCTCAAATCCTTGAAACCCTTTAAATTACTATCCCGATTTATTTTTCTTGAGGTTCTCGATTCCCCATGACCCGACCATTTATTTACCAGAATCATCCCTAACATTTTTGCATTTACCAACCTTCATATTAGTAAGGCATTCTATAAGAGTGAGGTCATCCTCATCTACCTTATCTTTTTGGGAAGAGGACAGAACGGGTTTCCCATTTTCAAATAGAAAAAGAATGAGCCCTTCGTACAGAGGCATCTCAACTTTCTCCTACTGGAAAGTCATCAAAGAGTTACTCAGAGACATAAACAGAAATATGGGGATGCTCACCAGGATCTTATGGAGAAACGTATTCAGGAGGGTCATATGGTGGGTATAGGATTTTTTGTATTTTCCTTCCAGAGTGATGTACTTCATGATTTTAAGACACACATCTCCCCATATACCCAGAATACATGACCTGGAAATACCATCCGTAAACAAAGAGCATATTTCCTTGTAATGAAGAATAACTCAATTTCATGTTCTCTACAAGTTTTGTCCTTAAAATTTTTAAGCCTTTCCATTTTCATGTTCATTGCCAAAGCGATGGTGGACTCAAAACAACAATTTCCATACCTTTGACCTCAATCTTATCCTCTTTCCAAGATTTTTTGAAATCCTTAGGGAGGGAGGGGTCGTGACCATTTTATTTAGCTATGAAATTATTGAAACCCCCAATCCTAAGCTTTTTCCACAGAGGCTGATTAAAAGCTTCAATGTTTTGTCTAGCAGGTTCAACTCTAATCCTGTCACCCCCCATATTCACAAGATTTAACTTCCTCTATTTTCTACTACTTCTCAAAAAATAACTTTCTTTCGCACTAATAAAAATCATGGAGAACAAGATATTGAGTAATTTTTCACCACCATGAGGCTTACTCATGCCAATATTATCAAACTTAGTGCTCTCTATCTCTACTAATGGTTTCATTAATGTCCATGAGTAAATTATCAACTTTACACCAAATCTTGTAGTCATTACAAATGATTCCATAATTGGCCATCTTGTCCGCACATTTGTTCCCTTAACGCAAGGTATGATTATAAGAAATGCTATTAAAAAAAATTGATGTTTCCTTCACATCATTAAGGATATTTATTATGGCCCAATTAATGGAACCTTGATTATTCAGGGCATTAAGTAAGAGGAGAGAATCACCTTCGATATGGATGTCCTTGTAGCCTTTTTCTTTAGCCAAAAAAACTCCTAAAAGAAAATCTCTAGCTTCCACCATGTTGTTGGTTTGTCGACCTAAAGGCCCTGCATAGGTAAACAACCAATCTCCTTCATTGTTTCTTAGAATTCCCCATCCCCCAGTAGGACCACGATTCCCTTTTGAAGCTCCATAAAAATTTAACTTAACAACATTTTCCCCATGCCTTATACAATTGGAATTATTTTTAGGTATGTGTAATTCCACCGGTCTGAGGGTGAACTTGTCAAGAACTGTCTACTCACTTTTTAGGAATGGTTTCTTGACTTTACCTTTAAAGAGTTTAATGTTTTACTTGATGGTATTCAAAAAATTTATTTTAAGTTTCAAGAGAAAAGATTTCTGGTCACGGAAGATACCATCATTCCTGGCCTTCCATATACCCCAAAAAATATGAGGGATGGAAATATTCAAGGCCTAGATCAAAATGGGAAAATAGAAAGGAATCTCCCATTGAAAACACCATTCTTCAATCGTCAAGGACAAGATCCATTCGATATTGAACACATCCAAAATGGAAGCAAAGAATTCATGGGAGAAGGAGCAATGAAGGGGGACATGGTTGACATTTTCCTCCTCTTTCTTACAAAGAGAACATCTATTGGCAATCTTCATTCCCCTTTTCTTGATATTGCTCAAAGTCAGGATTTTATTTTTGGCAGCTAGTAAGAAAAAGATATTAATCTTTAGGGTAAGTCCTTCACCCAAAGTTTACCCCAATAGTCCTTGTGCAAACCAGTCTTGAATTTAACATAGAGGCTGATTTAACTGAGAAAATTCTAGATTCATCTTCTTTCCATTTGATGGAATCCTCCTTGATTTGGAACATGGTGATGTGGAAATCCCTAAGTTTATTCTTTAGATCCTGAAATGGTTAGATTTCGCCATAAAAATATGGAGGATTCTCAATGGTTTCCCATATGACAGAATCTTCCTAGATCCAAAAGTCCTGAATCCAAAATTTTCCTGATTCCTTGTATAACTGATCATCTTCTTTTGAAATATCCAAGTTAGCTAAGGGGGAATTCTCAATCCAATTATCACACCAAAAACTCATTCTAGAACCCTTTCTAATCTCACATATAATAAATTTGGTTAAGATTTATTTGGAGGGCATAAAGTAATTCCAGAAAGGAGACCCTCTAGGGAGGTTATTTTGATTAAAAAAGGATTCCATTCTGCCTATATTTTGTAATTGTTTCATCTTTATAATTTGCACCCAAATACCTTCCTCTCTAGAAATCCTCCAACAAACCTTGGAAAATGAGGCCTCATTCATAAGAGAACTATTTTTTAACCCCAATCCTCCACATAGCTTAGGTTTAGTAACTTTATCCCTAGCAACAAGAGGGAATTTGAAATTGCAACAGTTCCCATCCACAGGTACCTCTTCTAGATTTTCTCTAAGGCTTCCTTAATTATAGTAGGGAGCATGAAAAGAGACATCACATAAATGGGAATTCCTTGAAGGGAGCTTTGGAGTAGTTAAATCATTACCAGCCTGAGAAAGTAAGAGACCCTTCCAAGACAAGAGTTTACTATTAACTCTTTCCAGCAGAGCATTCCAAACCGTGAAGATCTAGGATTCATATGGATTAGGAGCATACCCAGATAAGAATATGGAAAATGCTTAATCTTGCATCCTAGGATGTGAGCTAATTTTGCTTGAACCTGATTCTCCACATTAGTGAAAAAAATAGCACAAAAATAGCACTTTTATGGAAGTTAACCATCTGTCTTGAAACCTGTTCATAATCCTTAAGAACCATCTTAAAATTTGAGGCCTCATGGACAAAGGCCTTACCCATCATAAAGTTATCGTCCACAAACTAATTGAGGAAGATAGAGGGAAGACCATTAGAGATTTTAATACCCTGGATACTGCTTGAAGACATGGCTAATTGACAGATTCTACTGAAGGATTCAGCCATTATGACATAAAGGAAAGGTGAAAGAGGATCACCTTATCTCAGCCCTCTACCAGCTTGGAAGAAACCTTCCGGTTTTCTATTTACCAGGAATTTATTGAAACCCACCTTTAACATGATGGCCCGGAGGAAAGACCATGTTATCCTATCAAAGGCTTTATGCATATCTAACTTGAGAAACATAGTCAATCTTCCATAGCTTTCAATGGAATGGATGGCTTCCTGAATCACAATAATGCTATTAGTAATTTGTCTTCCCGGGACAAAAGCCCCCTGATTCCTAGAGATAATGTTAGGAAGGACCATGTGAATCCCCCCAGCTATGATTTTAGTCAGAATTTTATAATTGGTGTTGCACAAGCTTATAGGTCTAAAATCCTTAACCTCCTTGGCTCTAGCAATTTTCATCACAAGGACAAGGAAAGTGTTATTCATTTGCCTCAAAAGTTGACCATTGTTGAAAGAATCTTGGACCATTTCAATGACCTCATATTTTATCACCTCCCAGAATTTTTGAAAGCAAAAGGCAAAGAAGCCATCCAACCCAGGAGATTTATCTGGTTCAATATCAAAGATCGCAAAACAAATTTCCTCCTCCGAGGGGCTCCTTAAGATATCTCTATTTTCAAGGGGGTGATAACATTCTGGAAAAGATCCAAGACTTTATTCTGAACCTGCTCCTCCGAACTCTGCCCCTGTTTAAAAAGCTCCTTGAAGTAATTTATTATAGTGGCATTGATATCCTTACTATCTGTGTAGATCTCCCCATTCTCACTTCTTATCTCATTAATCTTTAGGATATTGGCTCTAGAAGTGGCAGAGAAGTGGAAGAATGTAGTATTCCTATCCCCCTCCTTAAGCCATTTAACCCTAGATTTTTGTCTCCAATACACCTCTTCTTTAGCCAGGATCTCATGGTATTCAGACAATAGTTTTTGTTCTTGATTCTTGATAACATTGTTAAGACCATCATTCTCCATAAGTTCCTCAATATTTCTTAAATCTTCGGCAATTCTACTTTTTTCCTGGAAAATATTTCCAAAAATCTCCTTGTTCCATCTTTTAAGATTACTTTTGATATGCTTCAGTTTAAAACTAAATCTGAAACTAGCAAGCCAACGAACCTGAATATCTCACCATTCTTGAATTTTGTTGAAAATATTAGGGTGATCTAGCCACATCTTTTCAAATCTAAAGGGTCTAGCTTTTTTTGGTTGATTCATCCCCAAATCCAGAAGAATGGAATTATGATCCGAACCAATTCTGGGGAGAGTGTTTAGAGAATAAAGTTGATTGATCATACAAAGATGACTCACCACAAATCTATCCAATCTAATCTGAATGAGCTTAGTTCCCATCCTTCTGTTTACCTAAGTAAACTTGGATCCCTCCAAATCTAAATCAAATAGACTATTACTGGCCAGAAAGTCAGCTAAATCTTCCATACTTTCAGAATAAGAGATCAAGCCACCTTCATTTTCATCAAGGGAAAGGGGGGTATTGAAGTATCCTCCAACAATCCAGTCTTTATCTTTAAACAGTTGTCTAAAGCTTGAGAGATCCTTCCAATAATTCCTTCTTTCGCTAAGTTTATTGGGAGCATAAATATTAGAAACATACCAAGATTTTTTGGAGATGATTTCCGTGAAACTCATAACCACATGCCCATGGGAGGAAAGGATCAGAACCCCATGCATTATTCTAGGATCCCACATAGTAACAACACCACCTTCTGAGGCTCCCAAGGAGCTACACCCTTCCAAACAACTTTCTTTCCAAATTTGTCTCCCCACCTCTTTAAATTTGTCCATTTTCATTTTGGTTTCTTGGAGCATGTGAATATCCGGTTTATTTTTAGCTCTAAGATCCTTAGCAATTCTATGTTTACTAGGGTTATTCAAACCCCTAATGTTCCAAGAGAGGAGGATCATTTAACATTACTTATTTCGGAGAAGCAACTTCCCCAAAGTACTCTGAATACCAACATTTACTTCCCTCCCGGAGTTAATCTCCCTTACTTCCTTATTACTTTTCCTACCCTTAGGAGTTGAGTCCTTACCAACATCATATATTTGGAATGACATGAAAAAAGGGCATTTAGAAGAGTTTTGAAAATTATTACTTTCTTCCTCTTAGTGAACTATTGATGAAATGTTGCAAGCCTTGTTATTAACGAAAGTTTACTTTTATCGTGTATTAATCTTGGATGAGAAGTATGCAGTAGTATAGTAGAAAGGAAATGTACAAATTTTCATTATTATATTCATTTTCTCCTTTTTATGGAGGTACTCAAGGGCACTATAGTGGGCACTATCCATTTGAGAGTATTTGGTTTTTTATATTGTGGGAATGAAATGGTAATTGAGAACAATAGAAACATGAAACCAATAGAATAAACGTAAAATTTTAGTATTGAAAGTTTAACTTGGAGATGTATTTTTAAGAATAGTAGCACTTCATTGTATTAAAGATAGTAGATATGTGGAGTTATGTTCCATACATTACATTTGGGTTTATATGCAATGAGATAGAATATGCAATCACTTCAATTTGATTGAAATACCTTTATCGATTTTATGGTTTATCCTATATTTGAGACCTATTAATTATACTAAATTAATTTACTTTACCCAAAAAATTCCTAGATTCAACCATGGTGGATATATATATATATATATATATATATATATATATATATATATATATATATATATATATATATATATATATATATATAACTTTCTTCTTATTAATGGAAATTTATTATTACAATATCAAATATATATAATAATTGTTAATATTATTTTAAGATTGTAACCAATTTTTTTGAAGAAGTCACCAAAACCCCACACACACACACGCACGCACACACACGCACACGCACGCACGCACACACACACACACACACACACACTCACACACACACACACACACACACACACGCGCGCGCGCGCGCAGCGCGCGCGCACGCACGCACGCACACACACGCACACACGCGCGCGCAGCGCGCACACACACACACACACACACTTTTATATATAACAAAAGGAGTTCTAAATGTGTGTGTATGACGTTATAGATTGCCCATTTCCTCTTTACTCTTCCAACTTTCTCCTTCCCATTTTTGTTTCCTTTGTGCTTTCCAATAAAAATGACCAAAAATGAAAATACCGTTATCATACAAGAGAAATTCCCCTCTCAAACATAAACAAACATCACCTTGTCGATAAGATATCTTCCCTAACTCTTGCATGATTTATACCGCCTCCATTAGGCCATATCTGAAAATATAAAGTGGCACGACATAAAATATTTCCAATAATTGTTGACAACTTTGTTGGGGATCATAACCACTTGTCACATTCATGTCCCACATCAAGGAACGTCCCGTAGAATGGAGAGTAGAGATGTTTTGTGAAGTTGGCACCAAAATTTTGAATATTACTAGAAGATGAAATCTATAAATTCCATGTGAATAAGTGACAATGAAATTGATGAAGAAGAGGAAAATGATCTTCCCTTTTGAGGCATTAAAGTTCTATATGATCCTAAATAGGAAAATTTTCTGGCATATTTTTCAAACCATGAAGATGTCCCCCATTTTTGGCTCAAACCCTACGGATTATTGAACAAGCAAAAGGAAGGGATATTTTCTCACTATCTCATCATCAAATTGACCCTTGCTACATTCAATAAAAAGGTTTATCTTCTGATGATTTTTATGCTCCGCTTAGAAGAATGAAGTTCTTGAGAAACACTTCAAGCGAAGAAAACCATGGTGGATGAACTCACTACATCACATGACCCAACAATCAAATCGTTTGTGGCTGAAATTATGTATTGTACCACTAAACACTGTATTTTTTGTACTGTATTTGCGCGCTGCACCGTGTGTGTGCATGTGTGCGTGCGTGTGTGCGTGTGTGTGCGTGCGTGTGTGCGTGTGTGCGTGCGTGTGTGTGAGTGCGCGCGTGTGTGCGCGTGTGTGTGTGGGGCGACCCCCTTAGACCCCGAAACACTCGTTTACTACGGTTTTGGGCTGCTCCCTCGACCATAGGTTGTATATACGTCGTCGTCAAACACAAGCATATAAGTAAAATGCAACCCCTTTAGTTATGAAATGGCTTCGAACCTAAGGGATATATACATATACATGTGTGTGTGTGTGTGAACACCCACATTCTTATGGCTAGGGTTTGATTTTATACCTAGCTAAATTCACCATACGGTTGCCCCCTGTATATTCAACAATATAGAATAAATGTGTGTGTGTGTGTGTGTGTGTGTGTGTGTGTGTGTGTGTGTGTGTGTGTGTGTGTCTTCATTTGAAAATTTGTAGCTCTTTCTCTATAATCACGCCTACAACCAAAAAAAATGAAGAGAAATGAGAAGGAAAGGAAAATGAATTAGCTTGCCAAAGCATAAGGATGCTTCGGGCATTTGGAAACCCTAATAATGTAGGGTGGAGTGAGTTCCAATACAAGAGCTCAAATTTGTTCCTCCCCCAGTTGTCCTTAGGTTGACTAGTCAAAATAAATTAAAACAAATATTATCCCTTGGTGATTTTATAAGTGGGTTTAAGTAATGTAATGTTGTCAAGTGGAATTGGAAAGGATTAATGGTGGTTGAGGATTGTAAGTAATTATAGGTTATTATTTGCAAATATAAGGATTTTAAAAAATATATAGAATAGGAGGGAAGACTTAATAAGATGTAACCAATCCAAATTTCTTACAGTAAAAATAATGTATTTCTAACGATTAAACAATTTGGGAAACTGCACCCAAATGTGTTTGGTTATGGCCTCATTATCGCTCTCTATCAAGGAGCAGCATGGTCGTCATCGAAGATTCTATATGTCTCCATTTAAATCACGACCTTTTTAGACTAGCAATCGACCTTTAAAACTTAATCTTCCACATGGTTATTGGTTTCGCCAATTTAACCGACCACCGCCACATCATCGCACAACGTGAAAAATCGTGACAATGAAATCCAACAATGTTGTGCAGGGGCACAACAAACAAGTTGTTAACACAAACTTAAGTTGATTAGTCATTAATTTTTTCCTTAAATATTCCATAATTTTGTTGTTAGTACAAGTTAAATTGGGCGTTTTAATTTGGGGCATTACAAACAAGAAATGTGGTCTAATGGACTGCAATGATCGCAAGATATGCACAAAATGGTTTTGTTGAAACTGCCTTGGAACCTTTCAGAAGACATGGTCATCCTTAAGAACCATTGAGGTTGTTTCACCAAATGCAACAAATGGATATTCAACCCGATCAGCTCACCTTTTCTAGCATATTCGCAAGGTGTGGTAAAAGAAAAACTTTGCAGCAGGATATGGACATCCATCAAGGCATAATATAGAAGTGTTTCTTGTTGGATATTGTAGTTGTTCACTCCTCCCAATCACACAAACTTAAAACAATTGTAGATAGCATACATTTCACCTCAAATTACAACTCCAACAAACTTAACATTGTTATCCTCTCCCACATTGTTTGAAACTCATGTACAATTGCTAGTTTATTGTTAAGTCATTATTAATTATGTATTAACAAATGAATGGTTGTAACCACTTCAACCATTTTGTCACTATCTCTTGCATATAAAATGACGGAGACGCATTTTACAGTGAGCAATCTTTATTATCTCTCTGCTCACATTTTCCAACATGAAACCTCTAGAAGAAACCATGTGAAAAAAGAACAAAAAATCATGCAAACCCGCCCATGTTCAAATCTCAATGGGACCAACCCCTTAATTATACATGGGTACAAGTTTGCCCTCTTCAATCAATCAAAAATGAAATAACCGAGAATGTTACTTGGTTAGTGGATAATGGATCAGAGTGGTGCATTGCCCCCTCTAGTGCTTATAAGAACCAACCATGAAAATTTGAATTCTATTTCAGCCCGTACTATGTACATGTTCCTAAAGAGTAAAGCAAGATAATATAGATTTATATAAAGATATGTTTCTTTCAGTAGCCAAGCGGTGTTTTCCTTTTACTGAGAAAAGCTGTTTTATATGAGTAATTTTGAAAAACGAAATCTGAGATAAAAAAATCCATTTTAAACCATTAAAATCTTTATAAGCATGAAAACCCCATTATCTTTGCAGGTTGACATCGTTGCAGACCATACAAAATTCACTTCAAGTAGGCCTGGTAACAGTGTTTCGTCTTTGTTATCCATCTGAAAAATCAATTATATTTTAATGAATTAGCCCTAAACAGATCCTTGCTAAGAACACCTAGTTCAAATTTGAGTACTCTTCTTCGAATATCAGGGCATTCCCACAATGGACTGGTAGATGATGCATGGCAATTGCTTGATAGCTTATGGGAGTGGAACTTAGTCTCATGGATTCTTATGCTTACAGAATGAACATAAGAATCTGTGAAATCTTCACCTGCTAGATGTTGCCGTTGAAGAATTTTTGTAGTTATTACATGAAATCTTAAATCAAAGAAGTCAAACAAAGCTTGGGGAATTCACCTTCACAAAATTGGATAGTGCAAAAGGCTACATTTTGGGAGCGTCGCTGCTAAACCCATGGATTTTCTCGGTTGTGTATCCAGCCATCATTGAACCAGTGATTATTTATCAATGACTGATCTCACTAGTTGGAAAAATGAAAATTTATCCTGTAAAGTTGTCGTAACAAGTTTTTTCAAGTCAAAACATTATTATAAAAAGTAATCTTTAATTAATTTTTAGTAGTTAATTTTTATCATCCATTTTCTATTGCCATCTTGTATAGTCAAAAGAGTTGAATCATTTAAAAAATTCCTTGCATTGTGTAAGTCAATGTATATTTTATGTTGGAACTCCAAGTTCAAAAGAGTAGAAAACAATAAATCATCATTCTATAAAGGTTAAAAAAAATTTATATCGTCAAAGACACATCCTTTGTGTCATTACTGTAAGCAATCAGGACATGGTTTTGTGAATTGTAAGAAAAGAGATCAAGATCTCTTAGATGATAAGTTGGAACAAAAGGATTTAGCTGCTGAAGAAGATTGGGATGATTACTCTAATCCTGCAAGTGACAATGAACCTATTAATTATTCAAGTGATGAAGATTATCTGTTTTGAGCATCTATCCTCATATTGGAGGATGGAGGCAACGGAGGCAGGAGGAAAGTTAGTGTCCTCGAGTTCGTCACTACCTCAAAGGCCACAAACTGCTTTAGTGACATATTTGTGTCTTATGTGATGAATAAGAATAGATGAGCATCCCTGTTCCTGTGTGCAATGCAGTGCTTGTGTGTCCCCCTTGATGATAATGATTTGTACCATTGATAC
Source organism: Taxus chinensis (assembly GCA_019776745.2). Classification (NCBI taxonomy): domain Eukaryota; kingdom Viridiplantae; phylum Streptophyta; class Pinopsida; order Cupressales; family Taxaceae; genus Taxus; species Taxus chinensis. The sequence continues at coordinate 210,198,959 of CM034157.1, forward strand.
TATTGCAGGAAGTGTTCTTGATCAAACTGATTTGATGGTTGATGTGAATTGGTTGAACGGTCCCAATTCATGTATTCATCTAATAGGTTGAACGGTCCCTGGATGATGTAGTTCCCACAGTCAGATTCGATATCGAGACCATGTGCAGGCTACGGAGCAGCATGCTGCTTGGTTGAAGATGGTGTTTTCCCCATGTTCGCACTAAGGGGGAAATGTTAGGATTTAATATCATAGTGCTCTCATTATTATTGTAATATTATTAATATGAGTTATATTATAACTCATTATTAATAATACAGGTTTGTTATATTGTTTCAACAATATAATTTTGTTATACCTGTAATGATATTAACGGGTGTTTTGTTGTGTGACTTCCTGGTTTGTAGGAAGTCAGTTTTCTATTTCCATGGCTATTTATTAGCCTCTGTATTATTTGTAATCTGTGTGTTGAATAGAATATTTTTCTTGTGTATTGAATCATTTGTAAAATACTTGCAGTCTGATCCAAATCAATAAAACTATCTAATCCTAATCTAACTTTCTAAGGGACCAAGGAGAGAGAGTGCATGTAAAAAAGCCTACACTAAAGTGGTGGTACACCAAAAAAGGAGGGATTGAGAATATTCTTCCAATGTGTGAAAAGTGGAAGAAAAATGCATACTAGAAGGGGTGATAACAGTTCACCATAGTTAGCAAATGCATTCACAATGGTTCAACATTTCATACATACACAATGAGACTAAATCCCTGTAGAGTAAAAGGTAGACACGATATATTTTTAATAAGCTTGAAAGGGAAAAAAGAATGCAAAAAATACAACAGGGGAAGAAGTATCCAAAAACTTGTATCTATTGCTCAATTGATATGCAAAAATCCAACCTATTACAGAATAAGGGCATGGATCACCATGCAAGGATTCCACTACAAGGGCCTGCAAGACATTAGCTTCACAAAATAATTTTGACAGATTTTTTCTAATAAAAAACTATCTCTCAACAATGAGCCCAACACTTTAATTTATAGAAATTTGAGAAGAGAGAGAGGGAAAATGAAAATCCCAAAATCTATCCTTCAACCACTTACAAGAAGTAGTAAATGAAGTAAAATGGTGTTTTGTTTATTGCAAAAGGTGGCCCCCCATACTGTCCCATAACTTGCAGTAGTGAGAAATGTCAGCCCATGCTTCATTAATGCATCTCATCTACCAAATAAAAATCATTGTTCTGAACTGTGCACATTTTCTACAAAATCACCATCGATTACTTGCAAAATTTAGGATTTCTTGATTTCTGTGCATTGGGATCGGAACCACAATTGCAAAGGTACAAATTTTATGTTTTCCTTGAGAAATGCAAAAGTTATGGCCTTCTAAGTGTAGGCAGCTATTTTGGGTCTGCCAGAGATTTCGGTCATTTAACGGGACTGAGCATTTACTTTACTGGAGATTAATATGTTTATTTTATTTTAATATAGCTACCCTCATCAAAATTGAGAAATCGTGCCCATTCTAGAAAGTTAAATTTTTTGAAAATCGGAGCTCGGGGTCAAAAGTTATGGCCATTTGAAGTTTAAGAAGGTCAGGATTTGATTTTTCCTCTGTATGTAGCTATTTTGGCCAAATCAGGTCCTTGTGTCCGTGTTGTCCCAGACAAAAATCTATAATTTCACCAATTCCTTCCTCTTGCGGTGATTTTGGCATTGCGGGTCCTAGATGTCCCTCATGAACCTATGCGGCCTATGTCGAAAACCTCAGCTTCGCCCTCATCACACTATCTGAAGCCATTTTTCTAGATTTTTTCCATTTTGTCTAACTCCTTGAATTTTTCCTTCAGATGGGAGGGGATTAAAAACGAGAAAAAGGGACTTCAAAACCTGATTTTTTTGCCTTTTACCATTTCTTCTTGCTCAAGCCTGAAGAAATGATACACTTTATCAAAATTCACCTTGAGGGGTGGATTTTGGATAGCACATATTTATATCGTTTTACACTCATGATCATCATGTTCACACTTTCCTTTTACTACTTTTACACACGTTTACACTTTTTAAAAAAAAATTCATAATATATGACTTTGATTACTCTTTCTCTCTTGTTTTGCAGGTCGACCCTTAATACACAACAAGAAGTAATCCTACATTAGGCACAAAAATAGGTACAACATGATACAGCACAATAAGGTTCCCCCCTAGGGTCACTTTCTCTTTCTTAGTTTCCACACTTCATGTTTTCACTTGTCCCTTCGATATGCTATTGCCATCTCATTCTATAGGAACAAAAGGTACGCATATTCTAAATACGTTATGTTATTGAGTATTCACTAGAAAACATAAATTGGGGGAAAATGTATACACAAAATCACACACTTGTGTACATTTCTAGGTCCTAAAACCATACTAGCATTTACATAATTCCAAAGAAAGAAAACTAATAATTGACAACTATCTTTGGCCTCTCTTTTTTTTTATTGATTTATTTATAAGATTTTACATGCTATAGACCAATTGATAATTTAATCTCTTGGCTTTAATAAATTCGAACACTAGAGCCCATCCAAGACGTCAATGCCCAGGTGTCCTCATCCCCTCTGGGTTCCCCTAAACTTTTTCTACCTTGCTCATTCTTTTTTGGCCTTTTCAATCTTTTGTACCTCTTATTTTATTATGGGTCAACCTTCTCATTGTCAATTAAAAAATTCAACCAAGGAAATCATATAAATATGAATCTCTTCGACCAAAATAAAGGATGAATCTATAAGTATCTATTATCACTACCTAAGCTTGCATTTGACTGCATCTCAGTGCACTAATGACATTCATCTAATACAACTACAAGGGAAAATGGGATTAATTTTCTACATATGCTATATAGGAAGGGGAATTTATTTATTCTATCCATACATCTATTCACATTAATACATGTAGCTACAATCGGCTATCAAGTGCACTTGTAGAAGGGAATCCTAGGACATGATTATTTCACCCAATAACAAGAACTACATAGATTCTGAGATATAGTGCAGTGATCAATCGTAAATTCACTCATTTAGGTGAACATTGGGGTCAATTCAATGTGGCATTGTGGGATTTGAAGGTGAATATTTATTTTGTAAGTTACAGGTACATCAAGTGATCAAGATGCGACACACAAAAGACTAATAGTAACTATCAGTGACACTTGGTGACACAAGAAAAAACATATTTGACCACTTGCATAGTCACGAGTGCCCAGTAGTAGACTCTAGCACCAATGTTCCATTGATCCAATCCAGGCACCCTAATCTAGATCTTTTCAACAATTCTAGAATATATATTAAGTGATCACGACACTATTATTTTCATGTTCATCAATTTTCCAATCCAAGTCAGTTCAAGGAAAAGGTTGAATCACATAAGTCCTTTTCTCTCTCTCTTGTACTTCGGGTTTCATGTTTATATAATTCTTGCTTATGTAATAGTGAATTATAGAATCTTTATATCATAATGTACATTTAGTTGCTGTGTAATTAGGGTTTAGTACAATTCTATTTTTTTAAACCACCTGGTTGATCCCATAAACCATAGAACTTGTACACATGTGATTCCAATATAAGTTATCTCTACATGCCCACCTCTAAAATACTCAAAGTGGTGGCAACATCTAAATGAACCCTACAAAAAAATAGCAGTTGAATCAAAATGTAATATAAAAGATTAAAATAAAATACTACCTTCAAGTCAATCTTAGTTTCCAAAAGGCTTGATTTGATTTTAGAGTGTATTGTATTGATTGACATTTTGCTAATGATTCATTTAGTCAGTAAAATTTTAATCACCTATAATGGAAAATAATTTTGTAAAAATCTATCTTTGTGATTCACAGCTATTATGTTGTGACAAATATGCCACATAGAAGACTAAAATTTGAACTCAACTTGAGTATGAGGAACTGTTTCTTGTTATAAATGGTTATATAACTATATCACCAGCTGAAGCAACCCACCATTGTTAGTTTGACAAGGAAAATCAAATTTCTAAGTTGAACATCTTATTCAAAGTGTAAGATGACATTTAACCCCACATTCAACATGCCAGAATAGGTAAACAATCATGTGATTAGGTAATCACTTTGTACGAGGTCAAAAACAAGAACACTATACTAAATTTTTATATTCAGCTATATAAAATGAAGTTCAAGACTGATGATAGAGTTGTGGATTTTTTAGAATATTTTCAACATTGATGGATTCAGTTCTAGCCCTTGGAGATTGATGCGCCCGAATTAGCAGGAACTTGACAAGGTCATAACTTGAGCTCCGGGTGTCCGTTTGAGTCCGTTTTTTTTTTTGAAACCACGTGTTTTGATAAAGGAAATTATTGAATGGCCTACTCCATGGAGTATAATAGAGGTAAGGAGCTTTCATGGTCTAGAAACATTTTACAGAAAATTTATTAAAAATTTCAGCAGTATTGTAGCACCTATCACAGATTGCACAAAAGGAAGGGAGTTTTTGTGGACAAAGGCAGCTGAGGATAGTTTTCAATTCTTGAAGAAGAAGGTGACAGAGGCACCCATTTTGGCACTACCATATTTTGATAAAGTATTCGAGGTTGATTGTGATGCCTCACATGTGGGTATTGGAGCTGTTCTAAGTCAAGGAGGAAAGCCAGTAGCTTTATTTAGTGAGAAGCTAAATGAGGTAAGAAAGAACTACTCTACTTATGATGTGAAATTTTATGTAATTGTACAAGCATTAAGGCATTGGAGGCATTACTTAGTGCCTAAGGAGTTTGTGTTATTTACAGACCACATAGCCCTGAAGTATGTGAATACCCAAAAGAAGTTGAATAGTAGGCATGCAAAGTGGGTATCATTTTTGCAGGGGATATAATTTTTCTCTAAAACATAAATCCAGAAAACAGAATCAAGTTGCAGATGCATTGAGTAGGCATGTGACTTTGTTTACCACTATGGAAAATGAGGTTGTGGGCTTTGAAGCAATAAAGGGTTTGTATTCTTCTGATTCTAATTTCAAGGATATTGTTGAAAGACTAATTAGTCCATTGTTAGACAATGCAGGAGATGTCCTGGATGATTATATTTTACAGAATGGCTACCTATTCAAGGGACGCCAACTATGTATTCCAGTTAGGTCTATGAAAGAAAATATAGTGAAAGAGTTGCATAGTGGAGGGTTGGCTGGGCATTTTGGTAAGGATAAGACGATAGCCTTGGTAGTAGACAAATACTATTGGCCAAATCTGAAAAGAGATGTGGTAAGATATGTGGAGAGATGTCAAATTTTCCAAGTCTCGAAAGGCCATGCACATAATACATGGTTGTATATGCCGTTGCCTGTTCCTAAAGGGTCGTGGACAAATTTGAGTATGGACTTTGTTTTGGGATTACCAAAAACACAATGAGGTAATGATTCCATTTTTGTGGTTGTTGATAGGTTTTCTAAGATGGTTCATTTTATTGCTTGCAAGAAAACAAGCGATGCAACAGGCGTAGCAGATTTGTTTTTCAGAGAAGTTGTTCATTTGCATGGTGTTCCAAAAACCATTACTTCAGATAGGGGCACAAGGTTCTTAAGTCACTTCTGGCAGACTTTATGGAAGAAATTTGGTACTCAACTACAGTTCAGTAGTGCTTATCATCCACAGACTGATGAGCAAACAAAGGTGGTAAATAGGAGTGTTGGGAAACCTGTTAAGGTGCATTGTTGGGGAAAATCCAAAACAATGGGACTTAGCATTACCGCAAGCTGAGTTTGCATATAACAGTTCCATAAATAGATCCACGGGAAAGTCTCCATTTTCAATTGTATATGGGATTAATCCAAATGGGGTATTAGATTTGGTACAGCTACCCATTGATGGCAGAGTTAGTGATGATGCAGAAGCATTTGCCGAACATATACAACAATTGCAGGAAGAAGTGCGGAAGAAGCTGCAAAATAGTAATGATAAGTATAAGGAAATAGCAGATGTGCACATATAGAGAAAGGTATTTAAAATTGGTGAGTTGGTTATGGTATATCTGCGGAAGGAAAGGTTTCCAAGAGGAACCTATAACAAGCTGAAGTACAAGAAGATTGGACCCTGCAAAATTTTGAAAAAAATAAACGATAATGCTTATGAGGTAGAATTGCCAGGGAATTTTGATATTTCTCCAATGTTTAATGTTTCAGATTTGTATTCTTTTCATGGGGATGGTGTAGAAAGGGATGATTTTGATGAATTAGTAGATTGGCGGTAGCAGGTTCCGATGAAGAAGAAAGAAGAAGTGGATCATATTCTAGATAGGAAAACAATGGATATGCGACATGGGAAATACAACAAATATTTGGTACATTGGAAAGGAATGGAACAAGAGCATGATACTTGGGTCACATAGTGGGAGATTAAGAATTTTGATGTAGATAAATGGAAGTAGTTTAAAGAAGACAACTTGTAGGAGCTGCGTTTCTTTCAAGCAGGGGAGAATGATACCCCAGAATTAGCAGGAACTTGACAAGGTCATAACTTGAGCTCCGATTGTCCATTTGAGTCCTTTTTTTTTTCTGAAACCACATATTTTGATGAGACGAATGCAATGGAAACATGACCCTACTAGTTAGGGTCAAGTTTTCAGCACATTTTCGGGCCCTAAATCCACCATCTTGAGGCCGAAAATTAGGATTTAAGTTACAATTCATTTTTTTTCCTATTTTTGAGCATTAGTTAATTTTAGTCTATTAGTTGCATTGTGAGTTAGAAATTTGGAATTTCCCCTAATTTATGGAACGTACAATATGTGTGGCAATTTTTGTGCCCGTAGGAATAAGCATGCAAACTTACTAAGAATAGCAGTTTCTAGTAAACTGCTAAAAGTAGTAATTTCAAACACCTAAAGTAGATTTCGTCAGAGTTAGCTAGAGTTTACTTGGCAACTCGAGTTGGAATTTTTTTTCCTATTTAGGAAACATTGTAATTCATTATTCAATAATGAAGAAGGATATTTATTTCTTTTTGAGTTCAAGTTATTTGCAGAATATCAAGTTTGTTAGAATTTGGGTACATTAGAATTACATCACCATAAAATCAAACAATATAAAATTAAATAAAGGAAAATAAAATAACAACACACAAACCCCTTGGTCAAAATTTGGAGGTAATTCATCCCCATGGGGACCCCCTCACAACAAATAATACACGCACAACATAACACAAGTTTCTATTGTGACCATTGTCATATCCACCCAGTATTCCGCTGTAGTTGGTCTCCCATCCCCCTTTGATCATTGTGATATAATTACATACAAAACACACAATACCTCCTTCGGCCTCATGGCCGCATCAAAACATCTAAGATAAAATATATGCATATAAGTCAACAATCATCCATACATAAATTAAATCATCATCTAGGCAAGAATTTTTTCTATTTTAAAATTCCAACAACGTCTCAATTGTATATTTCATCAATACCAATAAGATCACAAGATTAGTTCACTGCTAAATCCTACTCAATATGATGAAAATTTCAAATGTCAAAAATATATAAATATATCTACAACACATCATCATCAATATAAAACGTCTCTCTAAGAAATCCACACAAATCATACTATGAATCGAAATCCATTAATAATCAAAATATCTCTATCATCTACTCATCATGCTAAGAAAAAATGATACAATAATATCCATGTATATAACCAAGAGTAATCAAGATCAAAATATAATAAGTGTTGAAGGGAAGTGGGCACTATAGTTTCTTTTAAGTATCCATTGGGAACATACTTATGAATGATAGCCTGATATTGATCTTGTACTTAAAACCTAAACCCAAATATGTAACATACTCATCCTAAACCTTCCCTACTACCCACACTCTTAATTTTCATGCGAATATCTTGAAGATGAGATTTGTGAGAGTAGAAAATTTTCTTGACCTAGAGATTTTTCCTGTTTCTAAAAATGGACTATCCCACAACCTGATTTTAGTTGCTCTGTATTTTCTTTCCTTTGAAATAAGAAATTGTTCCTACAAGTATGAGTTTCTTCCATATTACAGCATCCATCAGGTGACACACTAAATGCACAATGATACAACTTGGGAGAAATAAAACCTATGCCAAAGCACTAAGAAAAAAAAATTACACTACAACAAGACAATGTGTATAGGCACTTTACTTTCAGTAGCAATGTTTAAGATAGATCTCATTAATTAGAATCGAAAGCTCCTATCCATCTAATGTAAAAAATTGGAAGGCATTGCTACTTTTACATCCTATGATCATATATGGGCAAATCAAAATGGCATAAAATTTTAAATGCCTTCTTGGTTTTGCCTGATCTGCATCCCACTTCAGAACTACGTCCCCTTCTTGAAAGGTCCTTACTCTTTCTTTCTTATCAAACCATATTTTGACCGAGGCTTGATCTTTCTCTACCATTTCAATTGCATGTTCTCTGATTTCTTCCAATTCCATCAAATTTTCATACCTAGCCTTCATTGGTTCAAACTCAGACAACCCCAGTTATTTCATGAGCTCTAATGTGGTTAGCTCAAGTGATATAGGAAACACTTCCTCTTTCTCTTAGAGTATATTATATGGGGAATTACCTGTTGACCTCTTTGGTGTGATCCTATCAGCCCACAAGGCTTAGTTTAGCTTTGTATGCCATGTCCTTTGGTTTTCATCTAGAGTCCTTTTGATGATTCTTAGCAAATTCTAGTTTGTGGACTCTTCCTGTCCATTACCATGTGGGTAATAGTTTGAAGAGGTGATCAAGTAGGTTCCATTATTAAAAACCCATTTTGTGATCTTGGAACCTAGGAACACCGATGCATATTCTGATAAGATAGTGGCTCGTACACTAAACCTTATGACTATCCCTTCGTAGAAGTCTAATATGTTAGACACGTTAGATTCTTTGAGTGCTACCAGCTCAGTCCACTTGCTGAAATAGTCTATTTCCCTGAGAATCCACTTGTGACCTTGGATTGAATTAGGATGAATGACTATGATGAAATCCAATCACCATTACATGAGTGGCTGGTTGATTGAAATTGGGTGCAATGGAAGTGCTTCTATTCTTTCCTTGCCTGTGAAGAACACACATTTTTTTACAATTTTTAATCCAAGTATAGCAATCAATGAACACTGTGGCCTAATAATAACCTACCTTAATTATTTTGAGGGCTGTTACCCATAGGGAAAAATGAACTCCAACCTCTCAATCGTAAAAATCCTATAACACCTCAATTTGACTTGTTCCAATACATCTTAGTAGAACACCATTGACATATTTCCTAAACAAAACACCATCAACAAGCTCATATGGGATCACTTGTAATCTAATGTATCTCCTCTTTGCTTTACTCATTTCTGGAGGGCATAGTCCTATTTGTAGGAAGTGTATCATAGTTTGAGTCTGTCAAGGAGTGAGCACATTATCATTCACTTACTCTTGTCCATCTGGTAGTACAAAAACAAATTATTTTCCATTACCTGTTTCATCCTATTGAATCGATGCTAGCTATTTGTACAATCCTTTTCCATAGACAAAATTAGTGGCTTTAATTTCAATTTCATATTCCATGATACGAGTGATCCATTTTGCACATTTCTCATTTATATTTTTTTTTCAAAAGTCCTTGACTCCCATATGGGAAACTAGCAGTTGGATCTTGTTGTTAGAAACTATGTGTTTGAACTTCTTCAAACTCTTGATCACTAAAAAGAAATGTTTCTCGATGAAAGAGTACCTAGTTTTGCATTCCTCCAAACCTTGACTGAAAAAGGAAAGTAGTTTCTCAGATGCCTCTTTGTTTGTTGTACTAAGATTGTAGAAATTAAGTTTCCGCCACCAAAGCCATAGAACATGAAATCCTTAGAGAATATTTGATGTACGAGAGTTGGAGCTTTAGATATAGCCAATTTTATTGCTTCAAAACTTGATTTTCCTTCAACTTTCCACCTAAATTCCATAATATTCTTCAACATCAACAATTTCGGCTTCACAAGAGTGGCCAAATTTGGCACAAATCTATAGAAAAAATTTATACTTCCTAAGAAACTTTGAAGAGCCTTCTTATTCCTTGGCAATGGAAATACTCGAATGGCTTCAACTCTCTCTAGGTCAATCGCCAATCCTTCCTTTGAAAAAATATGGCTTAGGATCTTGCCTTTGTGAGCCAGGAATATGCATTTTTTCAGGTTTAAATAAACTCTGAATCACTAACATATTTGGAATACCTATCTCAGGTGAAAGAGATGATATGCTACATTTTTAGAGAACAAAGTGATATCATCAAGATATATCAATACTATTTTTTTGATCAAGCCTTTGAATTCCATATCCATTGTCCTTTGGAAAGTGGCTCCAAAATTTAACAATCCAAATGGCATCTTCCTGTAGGTATAGGTTCCCCAATTGGTGGTGAATGTTGTCTTAAACTGGTCATCTTTTTTCACCATTATCTTATTGTATCCGAAATATCCATCTAGGAGGGATAATCTCTCCAAACCAGATACCACTTGCAAGATTTGCTCCATTGAAGGGAGTGGGTAGCCATCTTTGAGAGATGCCTTATTGAGGTCTCAAAATTCTATGTACAACATGATTTCTCCGTTCTTCTTTCTGACCGAAACCAAGTTTGCAACCGAGCTTGAGTGCTTGATTGGGAATATAATGCTCACCTCTATTAGCTTGTTCAAATCTCTCTTCATTAGAGGTTAAATATGTGGGTTAATTGATCTTCTCTTTTTCCTAATGGGCTTAGTATATAGATCCAGTTCAATTGTATGTTGTGCTAGCTTCGGATTGAACCTTTGCAGGTCTTCATATCTCCAAGAGAAGACATACTGAAATGCTTGGAAAAGTTATATGAATTGATATCTTTCCTACTAAGTAGCGACTTTTCCAATTTGAAGTGTTTTACCTTCCCAACCAAAATTGGCTCTGAATCTTCACCCTTGACCTATATGTTGGCTTTCACTTTACGGATATAGTCATTAGGATTGAGTATGGATTCCAATGTTACTAAACCCTTTGAAAGCTTGTTTTTCCGTAGCTGCTCTAATTTGTCTTGATTCCTGGTTGAGAATTAAGTCAATTTCTGTCGGGGTGTCATTCTACAAAAATGACGAGTGGTTGGCTCTATCTTTTTAGGTTTTTGAAATACCTACAACCTTTTAAATCCTCAAATTTTAGACTTTCAGACATTTTGATTTTAGAGAATGAGTCACTGTTCATTTGCGAACTTTGCTTGAGAGTTCTGAAACTTCGATACCCATAAGTCCAAAATTTTGGACTTTCATAATTTATAATTTCATACATTTCGATGTGTTTTTTTTATGTTTCGGGGCTCCAAACCTATGAAACTCCAAACCCCAAAACTCCAAAATTCTGAAACCTAAAATTCCAAATTTTAAAACTTTCAAAGTTTCGAGTTTTATCACTTTTGATTCATTTTCACCTTCACGCTCACCGAGATCTCTGAAACCCCAAAATCTAAATGTTTGCAATTTCAGACTTTCAAGTTTTGGGATTTCAAACTTTTCCCTGGCCGCACTCACCGAGATATCCAAAACTCCAAACTTCGAAAGTTTGAAATTTCATAATTTTGGGTTTCAGAGTTTTTTTTCACTTTTTTGGACTTGTCACCTATTTTCTCTAAAACTCTACAACCTGAAAGTTTGAAATTTCAGACTTTCGGACTTCAGGATTTTAAATATTTTTCATCACTTTTTCTGAGTTTGGCTGCCAAAACACCGAAAAGCTCCATCTCCAAAGTCTAAAATTTCAGACCTTCAGAAATTCTTGATTCTCTGAATTAGCTCAAGCTCCCAAGCTTCTCTGCAATGTGCTCTAGCTATTTTCTACCTATTCACCTAACTCTGAAATGCAAGCTCTCTTGATTGATCAAATACTCCATTTTCGTTGCCTACAAGTTCTTGTTTATCCAATTTCGCCTGAGAGGAATTTTTTTATAACAAGTGCCACTCGAAGCTAAAATTCCAAGATGGTGCTAAATTACTAACCTTTGTAATATCGATACATCTCTGATGGCACGATTGATAAATATAATATATATTATTATATATAGTGAACAAGAAGATATGATTAATACCGTTGTTTTTATGCACATAACCTTAGTCGAAAGTGGTTTTCCACTAATAATAAACTATAATAACGATAAAATAGTTTAATTAAATTTGAATAAATGGAAATCAATTCTAAAATATTGGGAACAAATTATATTTATTTAATTTCATTCATGTATGGAAGTATTTCTCACTAGAAAATATGAAGAAACAAGTTGATTTCGTACAAAATTCAAGCTTCATAATGCATGCGATTAATTCTTTATAAAATATAAAATTGTTATGACTAGTTTCATAATGTAGAGAAATAATGTTTGTAAGACTACAAAAACCTCTATAAATTTGTTCTTTGGTTTTGGAGTTTCCACATTTTTCTAAATTAATTATAAGTTACTAGGAAATTACCTTATTCTTTGGCATCCTAATTCAAACTATAAATTTACAAAATGCATAAATAAAGTGAATGTGTTTTTTGGGCTATACTATCAAATATATTCATTAGCTTCTTTTGCATTTATCACACCACTAAACTAGGAAATAATGTCAAAAAAGCATACAAGTATAACACTTTGCTGACAAGTAGTCATATATTGAAAAGTGTACCAACGCATGTCTATATTATTTATTATTATATATTGAATAAGAATCATGCATTATTATTATTAGGATAGGGTTCCCAATGATGTTTTTCGTGTGCTTGATATAGATGGAAAGTGGTTTTCCACAAATAATATACTATGCAAACCATACTATATTACAATTAAATCTGAATATATGAAAATCGAGTTTCTAATGGAGTGGACACCAGCACTGGGGAAGCTCAGGTGAGCCCTAAGAGATCTAACCCTATGACTACTGCTCATGGCATAGTTATTAAAGTTTTTCATCTAGGCCCAGGCGACAAGGACATGATTGGAGGATTTTTTGAAACAGATGCTCGGGCAGTGGATGTTAGCAGTGGAAAGGGACGGTCAATTACTAAAAAAAGTAAAGAAAATAGGGACTCTTTTTTCCCTGTGAAATTTTCTTCTTATTTTAACACCACACAGGACATGGTGCAATGCCCACAGAACTGATATTCAAAACCATGTCAAATCTATCAAATTAACTGGGGAAATATTTGTGGAAATAATTATTTTTTGAAAGGAAAAACATTAGCCAAGATTTACTTTAATTCTTGATTGTAAAATTTTATACAATTACATGGTAGTCAAAAAAATATTAAAAGCTAATATTTTTTACCCATTTCCCAATTAATATTATGATTTAATTTTTTCTTCCTAAGTTCCAATAATTTATTTAATTATTCCGTAGCCGGATTTTCGTTACTTAGCTCCATTAATCTCCTTTAAATTTATTTATTTAAAGGCCCATAATCAAATAAAAAATTTAATTAGACAAGACAAATAATCCTATAGTTTAGAATCACGCACATTAATATAGATTAATTATTCCAAAATGACAAGGGTGGACAACTTAATCTATCCATCTTAGGCCCCATTAAAACGATACCCATACCTTTTTTATTTATTTCATTCCCACAAAATTCCCTATAACTTAAGTGATATAGGGTTCATCCTACACCATTGGAAAAAAGAAATATAAGCCACTAGATTTAAGTTAGACTAAAGAAACATTATAAATCCTTATGGGTCCTTTTATTACTCTTTCTTATCCTTGTTCTTTCATTTTCACTTATTTGGTTTGCAGGTTAAGGGAGAAGGGAGGCCATGGAAGATTGCTCAAGTTCTTGGGTGATTATACACATGTAGGAGAGTTGGTTTAGGATCTCTCTCCAAGATTTTTTTGTTCTCTATTTTCCATTTTCATTGTTTTTTTCTTTGAAAAATCTACCATATCTGGATTGTGGGTATTTTCCCATTTTAATCTTGCTTATTTAATTTCCATGGTTTTTTCTCCTCTCTTTTTTACAGGGATGAATAAACCTTATGTATATTCCATTTGAGTGAGAATACACACACACTTTCCATGAATTCAAATGGTTTACCCATTAACAAAAATATGTTATTATTGTCTATGTATAATAAAATATACATATATTATTATCCATATATAATAATACATATGTACTATTTTTTCGTTATTTAAATGACTGGTAATTCAGTCGACTGTATTTCTTTATGGCCTGAGAAATGTAGCCATGGATTTTTTAACAGTACAGAGTTTTGTTAAGTGCCGCGGCCCATGCATTATACGTAAGGTTTTCTAGGGTGGCCGCGGTCACTCTGGCCACTGTTCAAAGAAATATGGGGGAGGGGTGCCATCCCACACCACCCCCTATGTTAATAAGGGTTGGGTTGAGGCAGCGCCCCTCCCCCAAAGCCCACTGTTGCCTAATGTGTCGTGGCCGGCGACTATTTTTTATATTTTTTAAAGTCTTCTCCAATACAAAATGTAGCCAATACATATGGTTCCTTTTAATATTAATTTTTTTATTTAACAAAACAAACACACACACATATATTATTTATATATATTTTATTTAACTATATATATATATATATATATTAGATTGATAATAATATTATTAGAATATATATATATATATATATATATATATATATATATATATATATATATATATATATATATATATAAAATTTAGTTTTCCATTTGAAGTAGGAGATTGAAATTTTTATATGTAAATACAATTTTATATAACTATGGACATTTTTAATTACATATATTTCTTAAATTATACACACTATAACATTTCAAGTTCATTTTAAGTGAAGGATGAGGTTTAAGGAATTAGCTAAATTTCATTTCTAATCAAATATGTTGGTAATTGAAAAAAAACATTTTTTCCTTTCCAGCTAGGTCAAATATGATTATAAAACATTTAAATAGGAGAATGTAAAACATAATAAAATGACCTCTATTCCATTTTCCATTTAGAACAAGTTGACAAAAATCCAAGAAGAAATAATATTCACTTTCCATTCATGGACACTAACATTTTCCAAAATAGATTTACAATGAAACTTGAATAACATACATATTTAAAGGATCTTTATATCCATTACAAAACCATTTCGAGGTTCAATTGTAAACTTAAATAATGCAAGTCGTAATAAACTCATTTTACAAGAATTAGCCATTAAAATGCAAGCTTACATCCAATGCAGTCTTGATAAAGTATACAAGTTGAAGGAGGTATACTAACAAAAATATTTAACTTCAAATTCCTCCTTTCAAACATGATTACTTCTTGAATAACCAAAAAATACAGTTTTACATAGTATGTTAACAAGAAGAGGAAGCTTTAAAATGTAAGTTACAAAATACCTCCACATAAGTGGAGACAACATAGCTAAAATTCTACAAGGGTAGGATCTCTTCTTGTCTTCTTTGAAATGTAACTATGTCTAAAACTTCACTTGAAGTCCTCAATTTTCTCTAATATCCAACACAACAACTAAATAGGGGAGTAGGCAATGCTCTCCACAAAATCAATAATCTAATGAGGAAGAGAAGCCTTCCTCCTCATTGGTCCTAGAGCCCCAATAATGAAACAATAGGAGGTATAAGGAAACCAAGGCAAATTTTAAAAAATTTACTTCCACATTACAACACACATGCCAATATTTCAAGTAATACAATTAATACCAAAATACATTAACAAAATTCTTGAATTTTAACACATAGGCTTGTATATCAAGCCAAGGTAGAGTAAAACAATTGGAACCATCTCATTTTAACTCCCAAATGATATAAGAGTTCTACCCACCAAACCTCCAAATGCACAACAACTACTCTACAAATCCCTTTTCCCTCGCAATACAAATTCACAAGTATAACAAGTTTTCCCTTTTATATCCTCCAAGGTGGAACTCACACTCATATTCCCTCCACTATGCAATAAAATATCCTTTTCCCTCCACCTTGTAACACTATCGCCTTTTCCCTCCCAAAATGGTCCCATTTTCCATATCCTACACCTTTTCTTAACGCCAAGATTTGCCCAATCCAACAAAAATCACAACCATATAACCATTATCTTTGTACACACACATAAACAAGTAAATAAAAAATAAAGGCAAAGGCCATACCTTGCCATCAGAAGCTTCCATAACCTTCAACAATCTTTTCCCTTTACCAAACCAAAAACAAGTCTTCTCAAATCAATATCAAAGAAGCTCTAAGTAATTTCGAAGGACAAGTGTGCAAATCTAAATTGAGTAACCGCCAACACATAAAAAAAAAAGAGTAAATAGAAATAAATAAGTGGAGGGTGAAGTGGCTCCATGTAGGATGCCACATCACTTCTCAACTCTGCATCACATGGTAAAACTCCAAACCCAAAGCTCAATAAATTAGTGGGTTAGAAAGTTACAAATTCTCCTTACATAGACAAACCAAAAGTCATATTCCAAAGGACAAAATTAAATACTCTTGTAAGAAGGTGCAATTAATTTCCTTTTTTTCTCCTATAAAAAAACACAAAAAATCCTGAAATAATCCCCCCACAACATAGGAATAGTGGGTGGGTGACTTTAAGAGGTGTGGGACAATCTTAACTTGTCCTAGAAGCCTCTAAAAATAGCCATAACACCAAAATCCGAATTTTACATGTAAGGTTGAGTACACAACACTTAAAACCAATAAAATCCTTTCAAATCCAAAATTAAATCATAGACAATCTACCAAAATATATCCCTTTTCCAAACACTATTACTAAAGACTTCACACTCTTCATCTTTTTATTTTCTAGAGTTGATTGCATCAACACCATACAATCTAGTAAATTTTTAATAATACATGAGCTTTCCATTCACATTAATAATAGCCCTTCTAATTAATACTTTCTCCTTAAAAGTACAAGATAGCACAAAATTAATAACCTCTATAATATCAATTCATCTCAGATGGCATGATTGATAAATATAGGATATATCACTAGAAATTGAACAAGAATCATGCATAAAACTAATTGAGATGTGATTAATAGAGTTGTTTTGTGCACTTAACATTCTTTGAAAGTGGTTTTCAACTAATAAAACACATTGCAATTAAATTTGAATGTGTAGAAATCAATTACTATTCTTAGGAATCTTAATTCAAACTATAGATTCGCAAAATGCATTAATAAACTAAATATGTTTTTTGGTCCATGCTAGTCATATCTTCTATGGTATTTATCACGCCACTAAATTAAAAAATAATGTCAAAAAAGCATACAACTATAATGTGTTGAACAATTATTCATATATCGTGAAGTGTTATATCCAATGTTTATAATGGTTGTAAACAATTTATATTAGCAATCACATGTGTAGAATATAATGTGAATGCTGAATGGTATATTTTATTTGATTTCGAGCGATAGTTATTGATTTTTTAGTTGATGTTGATAAGGGGTGTGATTGATTTTGTAAGTGTATAAATATAGATGAAACATTACATTTAAAGGTTGTATCTCTACATTTCAAATTTGTTTCAAATTCATACATATACATTTACAAATCTTATATCATGATGGTTGTGGCATTTATGTGTCAACCAACCAGTTCATTTGAATAATAAGTATCTATAGTTTATACAATGCATTTGTAGAGTACTAAGATTTATGAAAACATTTCAACAGTGCAAAATGATAGATGTCAAGAAATTACTTTTCATTTTCATGTTCTACTAAAGTTGAAAGAGATTCCATGGAAGTGTAAAAATCCATTAAGAATGTTACACCAACTAGAAAAAATAATCCTAATAGCAAGATGTGATGAAGATGAAGTAACACTCCTAATGAATTTGTAAACACTAGGGAAAGCTTAAAAATCTTAGTTACCTTATATAGCATTACCATATTGTTAATGGTATGAAGATAGCTCTAGATTTAACTTATAAATATCAATAGAAACTTTAATCCATTAGAAAATCTCAATATTTCACTTTATACTGTGTCACATAGTAAATACTTCCAGAAAATTTTAACATTATCAAATGTTTGCTTGATTCCTAATTTTTATTTTTTTTAAAAGAGATAAAAAATGGCACTAATTATTTACATTTAGAAACTAATACAAGGATGTTGAGGAATCTATTGAGTGCTAGGAAAAGAAAGGGTTGGCAGTATTTATTGACAAAGTACTAATGAAAACAGTTTATAGCATTTCTCTGCTTATGCTACGTTGTAGGTTGATGTGAATAACCAAGTATGACTTTGTTTTACAATTTGAATAGCAATAGTCAAATAGACTTGCAAAAACACTTAGTGAACCAATAACAAACGTTATTCCCAATATAACATATAAGACCAAGTTATTCTTTTATAAGAAATGATGAAGACAATGGAAGATGCATATATAAAATTAATAATCCTAATCCCAAAATTTACCTGTAGTTAAGACTCAAGAGTATCGCCAAAAGTGGAAGAAAACCAAAAGTAGAAAGAAATAAACACCATGTTATAAAGCAAACAATGTAAATTACCAATGCAATTCTATTAGGCCTCCCCTAGATACACAAAAAAAATAATCATAACAAATTATTTGAATAGACTAAATGTAGATTACAAAGTTATATCGGTTGAATACTAAACTAAAAAAGAATGAAAAGAATAGTAAAGTACATGGCAGGGGATTTATGACTATGAATAAATAAAATTGATAAAATAACCAAGCTGAAGATATATAGGAAAAGTACCATACAAATTATAAGCTTAAAATACAATTCTTTCATTAAAATAAATGTATAAAAAGTAAACCTAGTCCATTGAATGTGGAGAAACCTACTTTTATCCCTTAAGACTTAAAATAATGATACTAATAATAGAGTAGACTTGAAGGAATTGTGATTAGGATTGGAAATTTCCAAATTAAAAAAAAAATTAGTTAGTTTCTTGGTCACCGTCAAGTGAGACACCTGTTTAGTGTATGAAAACCCCCTAGGGCTTGGTGGAAGCCTAGAAGGGAATTATTATTTAATAAACGGAAAACCTTTGCTTCCAAGAAAAAATGGAAAAAAAGGGCTGAAAACTGTGGCTAAGGTTAGAGCACTCGGTCACCAGTGCCAATACCTTCACTAGTCAAACTGGCCAATATTGCAACATCTTGACCTTCCACAAAACATAAAAAATATATGCCAATTGTTTTATGTTTGGTGAGAATATGTACATTATTAGCCATGTTTTATCATAAGTGTTATTTAGTATCAAACAATGAATATTGGATGCCCAAGGGAATTATGAAAATCACCCATAACAAGATATGGCATTATTAATTGTTGTAGAATGTTTCTATGAAAGAAATTTCCTTGGACATGAAATTTTACTCAATGATTATTTCCTGAGTTGGATGTTTTATCCATTATTAAGTAACAACGCATACCATGTGTTGCCTTCAATACCAAGCTAAAAATCTAGCCAATAGATATATTTATAACCTGCACTACAAATACCCTTTGCAAAATAACATAACTCTTGGGAAATAAAGTGTAGAATGAGGAAATTTTACCGTTAAAGACAAACTAGTTGTGTGGAGAATAAACTGAGATAAAGTATATATGATGGAGGAAACTCTACTGCGAATAGAAGCAAAATAATCTCCATAAAACGAGGGATCTAATATCCTATATAGGAGTGAATGTAATTTTTGTAAGAAAAATATCAATGTCCACATGTTTATGTTAAAATAAAGAAGACGTTATTAGAAATTCAACTGGCCATTAAATGTGCATCTAATTTCTTTCCTCCTCCAAATTTAGTTCTCTGACTTAGATTTGTATTTAATTATGAAAGTTGCATATTTACTTTTTGGTTGAAAATTCTCCCTGATTATCTCTTGTCAGAGATTTTGTCCTCCTTGTAAGGCAAGTCTTTAGGTATGGTGAATATTATCAAAGTCTCATGTAATTATTGTGTAATTGTCATACAAAGAAAGCAAGAGGGAAAAAATCAGATTTAGGAGAAGAAGAAAATAGTGTGCAGTCTCAGCTCAAGTTTGGACTGGTTTTGCTGAAAGGAAACTTCATTGCAAGTTGTTGTTGTATGAATGAAGGTTTTGTGTGTAGCTGAAGCTATTGTTCATTCTTGGAAAATATAAATTCATTGACGAAGCAATTTGAAGCCCAAGATATATGTTATTTGAAGCCAAGATTGTTGATTTATTGTTGCTATTATAAATTTCTGTAGTTTTTCCTTTCTTTCCCTATTCCAAATCACTTTCATTAAAATCATGTTCTATGTTTTACCTCTATTCTCTTTGTCTATAGATTATGTAGTTTCTACAGTTTCTGTAGATCCTCAAATTCCCTTCATCTGGTATCAGAGCTAGCTTAAACCCTAGTTCTATTTCTTTCACCTCAACTCTTACACTAGGGTTTTTAGTTTTTCATTTGGCACTCTCATTAATGGCTTCTACTACTCTAGAAGTGGCATCACTGGTTAGTGTGCAAACTCCTATGCTTCAGAGGAAAAAATTATGAATATTGGTCTTTGACCATGAAATCTGCACTTGTTTCGGTCTCAAGACATTTGGGAAATGGTTGAAAATTTAGATAGGACCCAGCAGACTAGGCAACATATAATTCTCTTACACAAGCTCAAAAGGACATCTTGAAGGAACAATAGGAAGAAGGATGGGAAAACACTATTTTATATCCATCAAGCAATGCATGAGAACATACTCCCAAGAGTTTTACAGTAGAAAAGAAAGCCAAGGAAGCATTGGGACACACTTCAGATTGCTTATCAAGGTATGGAAAAGGTTAATACACTGCTAAGTTACAACATTTTAGAAGATGAATTTGATAAAATTTTTCAATGAGAAACTCCAGATTCAGTAGAATCATTCTTTATTCATGTTGTTGGCGAATTACATCAAATGGATCAATCATGTCCGACCTCTTAATGAGGCATAATCTTGTCCCACAATGAAGTGGCTTCAATATATCTTCATCCTTACTTGAAACTCAATAAGTAGAATAGGCTTGAATCTTTATCTCCCTTGTAGCTCTCAGAGGAAACCAAATGGTTTGACATGGTCAATATAGAAGTTGATAGAACGTTCATGCCCTCTCTATAATCAGAATCACTTGTCCAAGCCGTACATTTATTAGATGGTGAAGGAAAAGCAATGTTCACCTCAGTTAGTGCTAGTTGGAAGAGGAAGGACTTGGGATGCTTCCTTCCTTGATGGCCTCATTGGGGAAGGTGGAATGGGCCTGTCATCACCAATCTAGCACTATGATAATTCTTTATCGAGAACTCCTCATGCTATGATTATTTACTAATCCATAGCTTTTAGTTTGGTGGATGTAATCTGGAAACACAACAACAAACATTAACACAAGAATACCATAGACTATGATAAGAAGGAATGATGACAAATCTGAAATATCAAAATAGATCATAATATTAACATGAAACTGTTACAATCTAACCCATGAGGTACTTCAAGTGTTATTGACTTCACTTGCCTTTCACCAAGACTATGGGAGAAACTTACATAATTACACCTCTTAATGGCTTCTTCAACACACCTTCAAAATGATGGCTTCCTTTACACACTTTCGGGCTACAATATTTCTCACTACTTCCTTCTATGCTAAATGAGGGGGGTGGCCTCTCTTTATTTATAGAACTTGTAGGCTTATCCATCTTATCTCTAAGATAGGATAAGAAATCCACTCTGACGAATCATATTCCATACCTTAACTCATTATCTGTACATGTAAGCTTATCTTTTAACTAATAAGATAAACCTTATCATTTTACATGGGTTCCACATTTTTAGACTTTTTACAAATAAAATACACAAAATATTTATGACCTCACTCCTTGTCAATTTATTACCAATATAATAGTGTTCTAATTCTTAATCATGTAGACCCTACTTCTCTAAGCTTACCCAAACTTTGACATTATTAACAGGTACCGGACCACTTACAACAAATATTTACTTTTTACAACATTCCTATTGTACTTTGACTATTACTGTACTCCCCATTATTGGTGGCGTCGTATTAAGCGCCGTTATCTTCTATCAGACAGCTACTAGGGTAATTATACTTAACAACAGTAGTAGCCAAAGATAGCTACGGAAAAGTTCAAGACAACTATGGAAATGTTTAAGACAGCTCCGGAAACTCTAAAGAAGAAAAGGATGGTTCTGTAGAAACTCAAACATTTGACAATTCACACATTCAGTATTACTAGGTGTTAAAAGTGTGGAGCCTGTATTCTCTTGAATGTCAAGAAAAAACAATATGATCAATAGAAGCAACTGTCAAAATCAACTAAGCAGTACTCCCTCAAGAAGCATTTTCATGTATCCTTGCACTAAGGGTGCTGAAGAAATCCCTAAAACCGGGCTCCTGAGTTGGGGGTAATGTTGGGCAAGGGAGCCCCTGGTAGACATATGGTATTTCGATTTGGGCTATAGTAATCACATGACATGTAATAAAGATTTGTTTTATAGGCGTAAATTTTTTTGGCCTCGAAACTGATGTTACACCTGGTAACATATCAATAAACGTGATTTTCTTGGATATGGGTAGGGTTATATTCATGACTAAATAGGTTTATGGGACCTGAGGTTTATCCCCCTGGTTTTTGATACCCAAGGTTGCTGGTCTAAAACTGCTTAAATAGTGATGTCTATTAGATATGGTTTGATACAAAAGGGCTATAGAGTGTACATGGAAAACAATGAGTGTGCTTATTTTTGACAATCTTCCAAGCAATTGATTATTGCAGCAAGGTACAGATGACTATAAACCACATGTTTCCATTAAAAACAAGGCCGGCTATGAAAAGAAAAAATGAGCTCAAGTTATTCATGTGGACAAATAATGTAAATTATGGAGTAGCGTTTATGTTAGAAATAGCTTCAAGACATCTATGGAAATGTTCAAGATGTAAAATCATGCAGTCTGCCAAAGATAGCTACAGAAATGTTCAAGACAACTTCGGAAACTATAAAGAAGACTGATGGTTCTGTGAGAAACTCAAGCAGTGTTTTAATCTTATTTCCTAGTAAAGGATGACTCTTGGCTATGGAATTTTATATTTGGGCCTTTATATTTTGGAGCGCTGAAACTACTACATATGAAGAATATGGTGAAAGGTTTGCCATTAATTAAGAAACTGGAAAGAGTTTTTGAAGGATGTATTATGGGAAAACAACATAGAGAGTCATTTCCTAGTTGGCTAGTCAAATAGAGCTAGAGCACCACTTGAGATTGTGCATTTAGATATTTGTGGGAAAATGTAAACACCGTCTATAGGAGTATGCACTTATTTTCTTACTTATATTGATGATGTCACAAGAAAAACTTGGGTTTATTTCTTAAAACACAAGTATGATGCATTTTCTTATTTCCAGCAGTTCAAGGCACTTGTTGAGAAGCAAGGTGGCTACTACATCAAGGTTTCAAGAACAGATAGAGGTGGTGAATTTATATCTAATGATTTTATAAATTTTTGCATATCTCATGGCATACACAAGCAATGTATAACCTGCTATACACCTCAACAAAATGGTTTTGTGGAGAGGAGGAACCGAATAATTATGGAGATGGATCAAAGCATGATGGCAGCCAAACATCTACCTAATGAATGTTTGGTTGAGGAAGTGGCAACTGCTATTTACATCATGAATAGGTGCCCAACAAAGAGTGTAAGGAACAAAGTTCCTCAAGAGGCTTGGACAAGAAGGAAACATAGTGTCTCTCATTTGAAGGTATTTGGATGTGTTGCATATGCGCATATTCCAGATGAGTTGAGAAAGAAGTTAGATAATAAGGGAAAAATGGTATTTTTTTTGTAACTAAGAGGAAACAAAAGCATATAAGTTGTTTGATCCTGTCAATAAGAAATTTATAATCAGTCATGATGTTTAGTTTGTGGAGGATAAAGCATGGGATGGAAGCATAGAGAGGACTTTCATAATTGTAGATGTTGTCCCTAATGATAATATGGCGGATGAAGTGTTTCCAACACCAAATATAACTCAAACAACAGATCCTTCCAATCCCGGAATGGTACCACAAGTTGCAACTCAAGCTACACCTTCAGTCACACCAAGGAGATCTTTAAGGCTGTTTTCCACACCAACAGGGCAGAAAGAATTCACAAGCATCTACATCAACATCTACATCAATTGGTATCCTTGGAGCAACACCATCTAGCACTCCAATTAGTTCTTCATCTCTAGATCCAACTCTAGCAAGAATGATACCATGAAAAACAAGGACTTTGAGTGAGTTGTATAATGTTGACACAACAAATTCATTTTCAGCTTTTACTTTATTTTCTCATATTGATGATCCATTAACATTTGAAGAGGTTGTGAGTAGTGATATATGGGCACAAGCGATGGATGAGGAGATTAAATCCATTAAGAAGAACCAAACATGGGATTTGGTTGATTTACCTGAAGGAAAAGATGTAATTAGTGTCAAATGGATTTATAAGACTAAACAAGATGCTGATGGAAATGTGCAAAATCATAAAGAAAGGCTAGTTGCAAGGGGTTTTACACAACAACTCTGGTATAGACTTCAATGAGACATTTGCTCCTGTTGCTCGATTGGACACAGTTAGGACTATTTTGAGCTATTGTTGCCCACAACAAGTGGCTGATATATCAAATGGATGTAAAGTTTGCATTTTTAAATGGCTATTTAGAGGAAGAAGTGTATGTGGAATAACCACAAGGCTATGAGCTACCGGGTCATGAAGACAAGCTGTATAGGTTGAAGAAGGCACTCTATGGATTAAAGCAAGCTCCAAGAGCTTGGTACAGCCGCATTGACTCCTATCTCATTCAAAATGGTTTCCAAAGAAGCGGTTGTGAACCAACATTGTACATCAAAGTCAACAAGCAAGGTAACATTTTAATTGTTTGCTTGTATGTGGATGATCTAATCTTTACCGGTGATCTAAACATAGATTCTTTCAAATCAGTAATGAAGAATGAATTTGAAATGACTGATTTGGGTCTTATGAGGTATTTCTTGGGGATTGAAGTCCATCAATCAAATGATGGTATATTTATTTCTCAATCTAAATATGCAAATGAAGTTTTGAAGAGATTTAATATGGAAAAGTGCAAGGTATCCCCAACCAACCGGTTATGATAAGAATGAAATTAAGCAAGGAAGATGATGGAGCATGTGTGGATTCTACATTGTTCAAGAGGCTGGTTGGAAGCCTTATGTACTTAACAGCCACAAGGTCGGATATTATGTACGGTGTAAGTCTGATTTCAAGGTTTATGGAGTCTCCGAAAGACTCACATTAGCAGGCCGGTAAGAGGATATTGAGGTATGTAAGTGGTACAAAGGATTTTGATATATTATATTCCACTTCAGATGATTTTAGCTCTTGTTGGGTACACTGATAGTGATTGTGGGGGCAAGCATAGATAATAGAAAAAGTACTTCTGGGTACACTTTTCACTTTAGTACAGGTGTTGTGTCATGGGAATTGAAGAAACAGCCCATTGTGACTCTGTCTTAAGCTGAAGCTAAGTATGTGGCAAACCACTAGTGTCTGCATGTCAAGTTGTTTGGATGCGAAGGATGTTGAAAGATTTGATGCATGATAAAAAAGAAGCAACTACAATATTCTGTGATAAAAGTTCAACCATAACATTATATAAAAATCATGTGTTTCATAAGAGAGATAAGCATATTGATATGAGGTATCATTTTATCAAAGAGCTTGTAAGCAACAAAAAAAATTATCTTGATTTTTTGCAGGTGTGAAGATCAGTTGGCTGACATATTTATAAAACCATTGGTAAAAGAGACATTTGAGTATTTACGAATTGGCTTAGGAGTTTGCGACTTTGCACAAGTTAGCAACTTCGAAAAAATGTCAGTAAGCTCCGGAAATGTTACAAAAGTTTTTTAACAAACTTGATACAAACTTTTAGATGATCTCCATCTATTCATAATTATGGGGGAGTGTTGGAAAATCAACTGGGCATTAAATGTGAAACTGATTTCTGTGCTTCCCCAAGATTTAGTTCACTGACATCACAGATTTGTATTTAATTATGACAGCTGCATATTTACTTTTTGGTTGAAAAAATCTCCTTGATTAATCTCTTGTTAGAGATCTTCTGTCCTGCCTTGTGAGGCAAGTCTTTTGTGTAGGTGAAAATTATTAATATTCTCATGTTTTATTGCGTAATTGCATATAGAAAGCAAGAGGGAAAAAATCAGATTTTGGAGAAGAAGAAAAAAGTGCGCAGTTCCAGCTCAAGTCTAGACTAGTTTTGTGATGAAAGAAAACTTCATTGCAAGTTGTTGTTGTATGAATAAAGGTTTTGTGTGCAGTTGTAGTTGTTGTTCATTCTTGGCAAATATAAGTGCATTACTGAAGCAATTTGAAACCCAGATGTGTGTTACTTGAAGCCAAGATTGTTGATTTATATTGTCTGTTATAATTTTTTGTGAAGTTTTCCTTTCTTTCCCTGTTCCAAATCTTTCACTAAAATCTGTTGCGTTTTACTCTCTATTGTTGTGTATAGATTCTGTAGTTTTTGCAATTCCTATAGATCCTCGTATTCCCTTCACACATGATGCCCTAAATTTGAACTAAAACCCAAAACTTGGACTATAATCCATTACACAATTAATTGACTGGACAAAAAACTTGCTAATATTTACAAAATCGCTAAGGATGACACTAATAAAAGAACCAGAGGTTTACAAAGAGAGATGATACTAGGCTCCATCTATGAGCAATACCTGTTGGAGAATTTGTGGGGCTTGGGACAAATCCTTGTTGGAGAATTGTTTTATCCGGCGGTGGAATTCGAAGGAGAAGAGACTGATAATATCAAATCATGTAGACAATAGATACTCATTCAACATAAATAGGATATTCCTAGTAGCATGGAAGTGCTAAATATACCACACAACATGCAAGTGGTAAAAAAGGAAAAACTAAAAAACAAAACTACTAAAAACAGCAAAAAAAAAGCAAAAACAACTTATATCCTTGATTTCAGCTTCAAGAACCAAGGATCTTCCCTCCACTCTTTCATCGTATGATAACATAAACTATAATGGGTGATTCAATATCAATGTGTAGGACAATGTTAAATTCAACTAAATCCTGCACTCTTTAGCCAGACATTGTTTAGCCTATAATGGCCATCATAAGTTGATTAATGTGCTATGTAGAATTTAAATACGCTAAGTGCAAACAAAAATGCACGCTTATTGCTTATTGTACATCAAATTAATACATGAATTGTAGTTGATTTCTAATCACGCCTCTTTATCCTACAACAGGTAATGTAATGTAGCCAAATTAAGAACAAACAAGATATGCTGCAAATATTATGAACTCCAAAAGAAAATAGATCCCCTTCTTTTTTATCAAATAATGAATTACAATGTTTCCTGAATAGGAAAACAACTCCCAACTCGAGTTTCCAAGTAAACTCTAGCTAACTCTAACTAAATCTATTCTAGGTGGCGGAAATTACTATTTTTAGCAGTTTACTAGAACCTGCTATTCTTAGTAAGTTCACATGCTTATTCCTACAGGAAAAAAAATTTCCATGCATCTTCTACATCCCTAAATTAGAGGAATTGGCAACTTTCTAACTCATAATGCAATTAATAGACTAAAATTAACTAATGCTCAAAAATAGGAAAAAACTGAACTATAACTTAAATCCTAATTGTCGGCCTCAAGATGGCGGATTTAGGGCCCAAAATCATGTCAAAAACTTTCCCAAACTAGTAGGGTGGGTTGCCTCTACATTCATCTCATCGAAACACGTGGTTTCAAAAAAAAACGGACTTAAATGAACACCCGGAACTCAAGTTATGACCTTGTCAAGTTCCTGCTAATTCTGGCGCATCATTCTCCCCTGCTTGAAAAAAACACAGCTCCTGCAAGTTGTCTTCTTGAAACTACTTCCATTTATCTACATCCAAATTTTTAATCTCCCACTCTGTGTCCCAAGTATTGTCCTCTTGTTCTAGTCCTTTCCAGTGTCCCAAATATTTGTTGTATTTCCCATTTCATGTGTCCATTGTTTTCTTATCTAGATTCTGATCCACTTCTTCTTTCTTCTTCACCGGAAACTGTGGCCTCAAATCTGCTACTTCATCAATAGAATCCCCTTCTACACCATCCCCATGAAAAGAATACAAATCTGAAACATTAAACACTAGAGAAATATCAAAATTCCCTGGAAATTCTACCTCATAAGCATTATCATTTATTTTTTTCATGATTTTGCAGGGACCAATCTTCTTGTACTTCAGCTTGTTATAGGTTCCTCTTGGAAACCTTTCCTTCTGCAAATATACCATAACCAACTCACCAATTGTAAATACCTTTCTCCATCTCTGCACATCTCCTATTTCTTTATACTTATCATTACTATTCTGTAGCTTCTTCCGCACTTCTTCTTGCAATTGTTGTATATGTTCGGCAAATGATTCTGCATCATCACTGACTCTGCCATCAATTGGTGGTTGCACCAAATCTAATACCCCATTTTGGATTACTCCCATACATAATTGAAAATGGAGACTTTCCCATGGATCTATTTATTGAACTGTTATATGCAAACTCAGCTTGTGGTAATGCTAAGTCCCATTATTTTGGCTTTTCCCCAACAATGCACCTTAACAGGTTTCCCAAACTCCTATTTACCACCTTTGTTTGCCCATCAGTCTACGGATGATAGGTACTACTGAACTATAGTTGAGTTCCAAATTTCTTCCATAAAGTCTGCCAGAAGTGACTTAAGACCCTGGTGTCCCTATCTGAAGTAATAGTTTTTGGAACACCATGCAAATGAACAACTTCTTTGAAAAACAAATCTGCTACACCTATTGCATCACTTGTTTTCTTGCAGGAAATAAAATGAACCATCTTAGAAAACCTATCAAAAACCACAAAAATTGAGTCATTACCTCGTTGTGTTTTTGGTAACCCCAAAACAAATTCCATAATCAGATCTGTCCATGACCCTTTAGGAATAGGCAATGGCATATACAACCCCATATTTTGTGCATGGTCTTTTGAGACTTGGCAAATTCGACATCTTTCCACATATCTTACCACATCTCTTTTCAACTTTGGCCAATAGTATTTGTCTGCTACCAAGGATATCGTCTTATCTTTACCAAAATGCCCAACCAACCCTCCGCTATGCAACTCTTTCACTATATTCTCTCTCATAGACCCAACTAGAAAACATAGTTGGCGTCCCTTGAATAGGTAACCATCCTGTAAAATATACTCATCCAAGACATCTCCTACATTTTCTGACAATGGAGTAATTAGTCTTTCAACAATATCCTTGAAATCAAAATCAG
Source organism: Taxus chinensis (assembly GCA_019776745.2). Classification (NCBI taxonomy): domain Eukaryota; kingdom Viridiplantae; phylum Streptophyta; class Pinopsida; order Cupressales; family Taxaceae; genus Taxus; species Taxus chinensis. The sequence continues at coordinate 210,228,355 of CM034157.1, forward strand.
AAGAATACAAACCCTTTATTGCTTCAAAACCCACCAACTCATTTTCCATAGTGGTAAACAAAGTCACATGCCTACTCAATGCATCTGCAACTTGATTTTGTTTTCCAGATTTATGTTTTAGAGAAAAAGTATATACCTGCAAAAATGATACCCACTTTGCATGCCTACTATCAACTTCTTTTGGGTATTCACATACTTCGGGCTATGTGGTCTGTAAATAACACAAACTACTTAGGCACTAAGTAATGCCTCTAATGCCTTAATGCTTGTACAATTGCATAAAATTCCACATCATAAGTAGAGTATTTCTTTCTTACCTCATTCAATTTCTCACTAAAGAAAGCTACTGGATTTCCTCCTTGACTTAGAACAGCCCCAATACCCACATGTGAGGCGTCACAATCAACCTCAAACACTTTATCAAAATTTGGTAGTGCCAAAATGGGTGCCTCTGTCACCTTCTTCTTCAAGAATTGAAAACTATCCTCAGCTTCCTTTGTCCACAAAAACTCCCTTCCTTTTGTGCAATCTGTTATAGGAGCTACAATACTGCTGAAATTTTTAATAAATTTTCTGTTAAATGTTGCTAGACCATGAAAGCTCCTTACCTCTGTTGAGTAGACAATTCAATAATTGCCTTTATCTTTTCTGATTCCATATGTACCCCATCTGCTGAAATAATAAAGCCCAAGAATACCAAACTCACTTGCATGAATGTGCACTTCTTCATATTTGCATAGAGTTTCTCTTTCCTTAACACTTCAAATACCAACCTTAGATGCCTCAAATGTTCTTCTTTAGTTTTACTAAAGATCAAGATATCATCAAAATAAACCACAACAAACTTACGATTATACTCCCATAGCACGGTGTTCATCAATCTCATAAAAGTACTAGGAGCATTCGATAACCCGAATGGCATCACCAACCACTCATATAATCCATTTCCTATCTTGAATGCTATTTTCCACTCATCTCCTTCTCTGATCCGAATCTGATGATAACCACTTCGAAGATCAATCTTGGTGAAATACTTAGATCCAGCAAGCACATCCATCATATCATCAAGGCGAGGTATTGGGAACTGATACTTGATTGTAATTTTATTGATCACTCTGCATCCGTGCACATTCTCCATGTTCCATCCTTCTTTGGTGTTAATAAAGATAGTGTTGCACACAGACTCATGCTCTCCCTTACGACCCACTTTCGCACGAGCTCTGCCACTTGCCTATTCAACTCTACATGCAATGTCAGGATCATCCTATAAGCCACTTGATTTGGGAGTGAAGACCCTAAAATCAAATCAATGTGGTGTTGAATATCTCTATTGGGTGGTAATCCATCTGGTAGCTCATCAGGAATAACATCCGAAAATTCTTCTATTAATTCTGATGCTTCTATTGGTATTTTCAGCCTTCCCCTCTTCTTTAAGAGGTAGCAAAACTATTTTTGTGCCATCCTTCCAGAAAGTATAAGTATTCTTGCCCCCATCATGAATAAATTTTCTATCAAATTGCCATGGTCTTCCTAGCAACATATAACATGCATCCATAGGGATAACATCACACCAAATATCATCCTTATAACTGTTCCCAAAAGAAAAGCTTATTAAACATTTTTTATCAATAGTAACTTCATTGCCCTTCTTAAACCATGCAATACGATAAGGGTTAGGATTCTTCTCACAATTCAAACCCAATTTATCAACCATCTCATTTGAAACCATGTTCTCATAACTACCACCATCAATAATAACATTACACACCTTTCCTCTTGAAGTGCATCTTGTTCTGAAAATATTTGTACGCAGCCATGCATCCCCCTTGATCTCCTTTCTTGGAGCAATCATCGTCCTCTTGATCATCAAAGTTTCTCCAACATCTGGTGGGATTTCTAGGTCCTATTCATCTTCTACTTGCTTAGCTTCAACAAGATTTATTCTTGGAGCATCTCCTTGTCTTTTGTCATGTGTATAAGTATGTGGGCATTCAAAAGCTCGATTCCCTTCTTCACCACATTTGTAACAAACAAATGGTCTCCATGGAGCCTCCCATCGTCTATCGCCAGCATATCCTCTGCCCCTAGGAAATCCTTTGCCTCTTTGTTGATTCTAGAAATCTTGTCTCGTATCCTTTTGCTTTTCCAATCCACAAGATGATTCTCCCCTACCTTGGCTGATATCAGCTCGTCCTCGAAAGGAAGTTGAGGCCCCCCTATTCATTCCAGGTGATCTCCTAAAACTTTGACGATTTTGTTTTTCCTTAGCCTTTAAGGTTAATTGATAGGCATCCTCCATGCTTTTAATCCTATACGTACTTATCTCATCTTGAATAGAAAATTTTAATCCATTAACATACCTTGTAGCCATTTGTTCCTCAGTTTCTTCATGCTCTACATGAATGGACAACTTATAGAACTCATCTGTGTATTCTTGCACTATTTATAAGTTCTGTCTGAGATTCTGAAACCTCCTGTAAAGGGTTTGTTCATAATCCACAGGGATAAATTTATCTTTTAGCTTCTTATCCATCTTACTCCACGTCCTAATTCTTTCTTTCCCCTTTCTTGAACTCTCTTTCTATAGGTGATCCCACCATAACATAGCATGACCTTTCAATTTCGTGCATGCAAATTTTACCTTCTTTTCTTCTGACATAGTCTTCCACTCAAAAAAAATTTCCATGCTAGTCAACCACTTTATTAGCTCCTCTGGTTTTAGACTAACACCATACTCTCAAGCAACAACTCTTATCCCATCATTCTTTCCTTCTAATGCTCGAAGCACCCTTTCTTTAAAAGCTAATGGTGGTGCTTGTGTTTCCTCCTCTTCACAAACTTCTTCTTCATTTGTGTCATCTCCACCTTGATTTCCTCTCTAGGTTATCATTACAGCAAGTGCAGCAACTTGTCTCTGCAGATCTTGCATATTGCTATTCATCTATGCAATACCACCTCCTCTTCCTCTTCCTCTTCCTACCATTTTTTAAAAATAAAAAATAAAAAAAATAAAATATAAAAAATAAAAAAAATACTTCGAACCATCTCTGATACCAGATAATGTAGCCAAATTAAGAACAAACTAGATATACTACAAATATTATGAACTCCAAAAGCAAATAGATCCCCTTCTTTGTTATCAAATAATGAATTACAATGTTTCCTAAATAGGAAAACAACTCCCAACTCGAGTTGCCAAGTAAACTCTAGCTAACTCTGACTAAATCTACTCTAGGTGGCAGAAATTACTATTTTTAGCAGTTTACTAGAACCTGTTATTCTTAGTAAGTTTGCATGCTTATTCCTACGGGCACAAAAATTTCCACACATCTTCTACATCCCTAAATTAGAGAAATTGCCAACTTTCTAACTCATAATGCAATTAATAGACTAAAATTAACTAATGCTCAAAAATAGGAAAAAACCGAACTATAACTTAAATCCTAATTTTCGGCCTCAAGATGGCGGATTTAGGGCCCGAAAACGTGTCGAAAACTTGTGCCAACCGGTAGGGTGGCTTGCCGTTGTGTTCGTCTCATCAAAACATGTGGTTTCAAACAAAAAATGGACTCAAATGGACACTTGGAGCTCAAGTTATGACCTTGTCAAGTTCCTACTTATTTTGGTGCATCAAATTATTCTTTATATTTTACATATTATGTATAATCCCTATCTATTGATAACCATGCTTTAGCTTATGTCCCGTCCATCACAATCCTCCATCGTGTTTATAGAACGTAACCTAAATATTGTTTCAAGGTTATATTCAAATGCTTGAGATACATACCTACAATTACAATATATTCGATTATGATGTCCTTGTATACATTTCTTCTGTAGAGTATTTGACCCTTACTCGGGGTGACCATGGAAAAGAAGTCATTCTGACCTGGGATATACATTATATCATGAAACTTAATATATCCTATTATAGAGTGTACACCATGCATTGCAAATTATTATATAAATGACTTCAATTTTTTGTTTGCTATTACAAATAAATCGTCTCACTAGGATTACCTCTCAGAAATACTTTTATATGTAGCCAGTTGTATTAATTCAAATTCTCGAATATCCTCGTGTTTATCATTATTTATAATAGTTTCTCCTATGAGCGTAATTCATTCAGTTATGCAACATATGGAAATGGCTACCTTCATTTAGACTTTAATATATTCTTGAGCATGATTAAGATCTGTCGGTTGAAGAGATAATCTATCGTTTTTGCATAGCCAGTTTACAAAGAGTTGTCTGATGTTACTCATCATCTATCATGTATCAAAAAAAAATTGAGTCTTCTAAAATAGACCCCTGAAATTCATGACAAATTTCTACCACCTAAACCAGGTCCAAACATTCTTCAGTAAACCCAAAGTAGAACATGGAGAATTGACACATATACAACATTTGTCATTGACCTATCATTTTTACATTTGCACAATAATACAATAACACTATTTGAAATCCTGGGGCAGTATATACCATGCTATTTACACAAGTTAGCGTTGTAAATATAGCAGTGAATTAACATTGCAATCCGATTGCAAATGTACAGAGTAGGACCTATGTAACTTTACTTTTCAATGGTAATTCAGATACTATGCCATCCCTCTTTAATTAGAATCTCCAAATGATGCCAACATTACCGATAAAATAATGCTATGATAGATCCCTGGGTCAATATCCATCCTAATGATTACTGTTCAATGAATAAGACCTGGTTAAATCATTGCCCTAGTCATGGAGAGATTATCTATGACCTACTCATTTTTTTACGAAGTGAAAAATTGATAGATATGGATATATATTTGGATCTAGCATCCAAATGGAGAATGTATCCAATCCTGATTATGTTGTGAGAGGATGGAACTGAATGGAATCTCTGTAGTTGTCTTTGTTTATTGCATTTTATTTTTTTTGTTTTTTCCCTACTGTGTAACCTCCCCAGGCAAAAGATAACCTGGAGGTGTGGAAAGGGCCATACATGGCCATGTGCATAGTGCGCCAGTAGTCAAGATTGTCGGGCAACCCTGAAATGGATCGTAGTAGGGCGAAGAGGGACTTGGTGAAACCCTCCTATTGTACAATCTATGAGGGGTACAGCGGCAGATGACAGCGGTTATCTTGCACTCAAAATGCACCTATGGATTGGGATGTGCGACCCATCACAAGATCCAACATTGATATTGATGTATGCAACGCTGAGAAGCTAGTGAGGTCTCTCACATCTTACCTGGTACAAGCTTGATCAGTGGCAACAATTGAAGAATTTTTAGCAAAATGAAATGAAATCATGTTCAAGCACCATAGATGCAGGTGGTAGTTGGATTTGTGGGGACTGTGAACTCTGAATAAGAAGAGTCATGAGAGTTTGCATCCTGGCTGCACCTCCCCATGTGTCGGAATGAAACAATAGAGTCTCCTGTCGCCCCACCATCCTTCTCTCAACCATCCATTCAAAAAACAAGACTAAAACCGAATGATGGTGTGAGCACATCATGACATCATGGGTTCCCCCATGATAATCTTTCATACATGCATGCAGTGCATTTTCACAGTAACAGGGTAGCTCTCACTGGGGTGGATCAACCAATGGCCATCGTCACCAAAGTTAGGATAGGGTGGAGGGATTGTGGCCCATGTGGTAATCAATAGTCTTGCGAATTGTTATTCGTGGCTGGTAAAAAAATTGTTTATTACTGCCCCATATATATATATATATTTACATTATCATAAATTTTAGGTGGGGTGCCAGATCGGGCTGAGACCTCTCCTCACCCTCAAATCTTATTTCAGATGCTGATTTAATATATATCATATACTCCCGTCATATATATCAAAACGACCGTTATCATCTGAATTCAGTAGGGGAAAACGTTAAAATGGTCGTCAAAAGTATGCCACTGGCATGAATAATGTGAGCATGCCTTTATCATATGGGGAACACTTTATAAAAAAATTATTTTAATTTTAGGTGATCTAAAATCAAATTATTGTAATGGAGAAGCTATAAATGAAAAATGCTCATTTTACTCTATGTAAACTTAAAAATAACTTCTTGATTGTGAAACTATATTGTTTATTCATATTACACTTTTATATTTATAAATTTCCTTGAAGGGACTTTACTGGTGCACAAACTAAAACCATAATGAGAGAATTTCCTCATTTATAACCTACTAATTACACCTCTACGGATATAAACATTTCCTATTGGGATACATACTTGTAGATTTGAAAATTTGATTTTCATAACTTCATAATTGGGATTCCATATGTCAAAGTATATGTCAATACTAAATTTACAAGTAATTATAGTAATGGTAACGTCACCAATTACAAAAATCCTATGTCCAATATGCAAGTTGTAAAAAAAATTATGAGATGATGAAAAATCATATCTCAAGAGCACATTGTATTGTACTAGTACATCTCACAATTAGGTAATTTATCTAATATGCATCTGTGATAATAATGCTCCATAAATTATTAATTTAACAAGGGTACTACATTTCTATATTCAATACCTAATTCTACATATACTTGCAAAACACCACAAAAATAATTCTAGATTACCTAGATTTTTTATACTTGTACAAAACTCTTTCATATATTGATAGGTATTCAATTGTTATGAAAACATATTTTTCCTAAAATGAACGGATGACCTTCCATTTTTGGCTGTACAAGTAATAGTGTGATACTGAATACTCATGTTACATTATTAAATACAAAATGGAACAAGAATCATTCTAATATCAACGATGAAGAGGACTATTGTTCCTAATGGAGTCTCTAGGCATCTGTCAAGGATAGGCTTTCCACGACTTCACAAATGGGATCCAAATAGCGACTCTTCGACGGGATGCCATATCACGCATCTGGGGAGAAGGTGCTAGGTCCAGCCCAGGCAATTGGGCTTAAAGACCCAACAAACAAAGCATGAACTAGATTCCAAAACCCCCTTGAGTAGACACATATCGAATTTTTTCTTGCAATCCAAGGGGACCATGGAAAACAAGCACAACAACAAACAAGAGATTGTGGTTTTGACCAACAAAACCTCTGGTGAGTATGGATGTCAAATGATGGCATTGAGTATCCTTAGTCACTCCAACGAAGGGAGTGCAATTAGGCCTTATTCCTGACCTTACATACAAAACCAATCTTATACCCCTTTTAACTCCACCAAAGGCATAGCGCTTCATATGCTACCACCTATAAGCGCAATTTTTCAGCTAAGTTTCAAAAATGCAACATAGTAAAAAATCATAACATTAACCTAGATTCCTTTTAGCTCCACATAGATACCATAATCACCAGTAACATTCTCTCAAAAACGGCAATCCTAGGGGATTTATGTCTATTCCCATACACACTGGAAAAAAATTTACCATAAAACACATCATAGAAAAGAGGAAACAAATCCACCAATGTAAATTTAAAGTAACATAGTTTAAAACACCAACAACAACCACTTTCTAGGAACAAATAACAATAATAACAATAAGTATTTGAATATTACTATTGTAATTAATCCCCATAGCCATCTGAATCCATGAGGGAAGATCTCAAAACTTATCTTTAATACTTCCATCCAGGGTCCCCCTAGCTTTACAAGCACAATAATTCTCTAAAATTTAAGCCAAAAGAGAGTAACTAGCTGGTAACTCTTTATGCAAAGGCATGAGGCTTGCTTTATAGATTTTGCAAGCAGAGTGAATTGAGATTTTTTATGATCCACAGTGGATGACTAAACTTTTTGCACTCATTACAACGTCACCTAAATTACATAGCCAATTCTGAGGAATAAAAATTAACATTTCTTACAGTGTATTAGTCTTAAAATACATCAGGATCTCAAATCAGAGAGTACATCCCCAAGGGAAGGTCCAAATAAAATAAATAGTAGTACCTAGTAGGTCACATCTATCATTTCACACCATTTAAGGAACTCGAGAATTAAAAGTAACACTATCCCTGATAAAATAAATTCCAACAAATAAATGCATGTAGTTAATTAATTTCTAGAAGTGCTTAGGATCTACTCGTTTGAATATTGTAAAGGTGAATAATGTGAGGACCTTAAAAAATGCTCGAACACTATGATAATACAACGGATACAGGGACTACCATTTAAGGTTACTAGTAAGTGCATTGAAGAGTTAACAAAAATTCAAGTCAAAAGTCAAAATCCACCCCTCCATTATTTCATTGGGCTAGGGACTCATGCAAGTTGTTTTTCACCTACCTAAGATTGTCATGAGAACATGTGCTAATCAACCCCTGGGATGTTTTCAAACCACTTTCACGGAAAAAATCATTAAAAAAATATTTTTCAAAAAAATACAAAATAAAATCTATCCCAAGATAGATAACAGCATATAACTTTTCACCAAAGGAAAAATATATATATCAATTTTTGGTCATCCAAATCGCGGGAAAATGGACTACAATCTTATAGGCATTTTAAAAAAAAAATACCAAGTCATTGAATTTTGAGTGTTTAATATAGCTAAACTTGTCCATTTTTAAAAAAAATTAGTAGTTTAGAAACTAGATTCCGGATGCTACGATTCATATTAATATATTTTTTTTCTAATTTTGAGAGTGTATCCATTGCTAATAATCCCTACAAGTTGATATTATGTTGTTATTTGCAATATGATGTCTACTTATGACCCCTTTTTAGTCCCCCAACTTGTTGCACTTACCCACCTGAAGCTATCTAGGTCACATAGGATTCTTGTTTCCTAAGTTGTGTTGAAAATACAAAATCTTCCTTTATTGTAGTAACTCTTATAATCATGACTTCCCCAATAGGATTAACTAAGATATTGATGTTTATTTGTGATTTTGAAAGATAAAATATGTATAAGGATTTACATTCCTCAAAATCTTGGTCTACCAAGAAAATTACTTTAGGTAAAAAGTCCTATCTTCTCTAAATGAATCCACAAGGACATTGGAATTCAAGTATTCAATACTCTATCCCATGTCATGTTCAGCTTTTGATCAACTCCATTAATTTTGCAAGGGATGAATCATTGAGATTGTAGAATTATTAGAACTACAAAATAATTTCAAATACAAGACTACCTGGAAAATATGAATTATTACCAAGAGGACAATTGCACATCCTTGAAACACAATAATGTAGTACAACCATTTAGGATCAAGGTAAAAAAATAACTGTTCTTCAAATCCTTGAGATGCACCAAGACATACAAAAGGTAACCGGGGCAGTAGCCCCTCCTATGAAATCAATGACAATTATCACCTAGAATGTGGTAAACAACCATTTAGGTTTGCAATGAAGGTACTTCATGTGGTTAATGGCACAACTTCAGAATGTAGTGTGGTGATGCATGTAATGCATTCTCATAGTCTTTTCCATTATAGTGTACAAGTGACATCTCCATAACCAAGCACACTTCATCCAATTAGTAAAGGGATATTCAACAATGGGGTCCCAACCAACATTTCAATGTAGGATAATCCAAATAAACCTCCTTTCATGAATCCTTTATAATCTTACTGAAAGCCCCCCCCCCCTCCATTGGTCACAACTTAGGTGGCTAAGGGCCAATCCAAAATATTTTTCTAGTATATTTTAAAAAGGATTGACTAGGCTAGGCAATTAGGCCTTAATACATAATTTAATGAAAAATTGAAATCTCTTATGGGCGGAAGAAATTTTATTTCTCCCGAAAAATATATGATATATTAATTATTAGCTACTTAATGAAATCCCCACTCAGAACCTAAATTTCTTTTACTCCTATAGGTTATCCTCTAATGAAACAAACCTACGAGAATGGATAAAATTGTAATCACTAGTGGATTACATAAGGAAAATCGGAAGTCTAGAACAATTGGTCCTTAAGAGCTCACAATCATATTTTTCAAACATTCAAGGGTTTTACTATCTAAGGAAAAAATTCATACAGACCTAATGAAGGAGGCGACAATGATGTTAACACATGATGGCCATTTAAGTATCCAATGCTAGAGTGAAAGAATAATGTGGAAATGGTCTTGCAAATTTTAGAAATTTGCTAAAAGTTTACTGGTGAAAGTCCAGACTCAAGGATGGCTAGTTCACGTGAAGCGCAATGAGGGCACCAGAGGTAATGGATCAAACAAATCATCAAAATGGAAGGGGGACAAATATGACTGTGATCATGGCTCACCTCATTTAGCTACTATAGGTTCATGCCTATGTAGAAGCCAGATTTTTTAAATAATAGAAATCCTGCATCAAAATATAATGTGTATAACCCATGTTTCTAGAATGGTGAAAAGGCCTCCAAAGGAGGAACAAACTAGATATAATAATTCTCAGCTGAGTCTGATAGAATCAAGGGTGGTTCCCATGCTACATTTTGATGGTGAGATCCCTTGTTCCACTCCTTATGAATCAAATAGAATTTTATATTTTACTCATGTGGGGGAGGCCTCTGCAGCTCACTAAGGTGATGTACAGCTGGAGAATGGATCATTAAGGTAGATTTAAGGGCCTTCTGAAGAAATAGCCCCATCCTAAGAACAGGTATGTTAGCAAATAACTTCCTCCTAACTCCATGCATTTTTTAAGTTATGGCTATCACAAGAAATATATTTGTTGGAAAGATTTCCATGGTCAGGCCCATTATCGATAGCTATCAGATGAATGCCACATGTGTTCATGCAATCAAATTCCAGAGGGTAGAAGAATCCATTTACCGGGAAAATTTTATTCCAATTTTCCCCAAGGTAAAAATTGGTCTAACGCGGGATCTTGCACAATGGGAAGAATGGAAGGTGTCCAGGCGGGGAGGAGTTTTGTGGAATCCTTTTCATAGTGATCCCAATAACCAAACACAGAAATTGGAGTAGAGAAAAGGAGATGCAACTGGAGAGGTGCACAATTGGTTGCCTATAATTGAAGCATAGTTCAAATGCTTAGAAAAAGGTTTTCCCAAACTATGCTAGAGTGATTGGTCGCATCCATGGGAAATGGTCTCATCATCCATTGAAAATTCCCAAGAGCCAATGGGAGGAGCCACGTATCTCGGAAGGGTACGGTGATGAAAACTTCAAGAGCGCGACCCAAAGTGTTAGGCAAGGTTTTAGCTTAAACAGTTGTTGTCCCGCACTTTGGCCCCCACGTAGGATCCCAAGTCCAGACATATTTTGATGGAAAATTTGTATCAAAAGGGACTAAGCACAACATGAGGATATGGAGGAAGTGGATTTTCAGATGATGCCATCATGTGTCCACATCGTCACAATTTTGGGAGTTGGCTACAAGGGTCCCACCCGTAAAAGGGTTTTTTGGCATTATATATGGTTTAGCGCTCCATTTTACTCATCCCAAGGCCCATGAATGCCAGGTCAACTCAATGTTATTGATTTTAGACCCAAATCTTCTAAGCCATAAGGTGAGGATCAGAAAGTGGAGTAAAGAATGTTCTCTTTGGCCCATCAAGAAATGTTTTTAAGGGGTGAATCCAAAAGCAAATCCCCCAAACAAGTGCCATCATCACCACGTGGTCAGAGTCAAAGGGGATACAAGTTAGCCATTGATAAAATTCCAAGGCTACGAAGTGGTTGTGCCACGTGTCTATCTCTCAATGAATGGATTCAAAAGAAAAAGAATTTAGGGGTCCCCATGACATGCGCCAGCCACTCTCCACGTGTCTCGGGTCAGGCACAATGTCTTCGCCAAGCACAGGGGGCTTAGACAAAGAACAAAAGAAAATAGAATCAGGCCCGAGTGGATGAGCACCACGTGTACAGTTTATGCAAATCATTTCAAAGTGCAACTAGGAGGGGATGAAACCTTGAGATGACCATGGGGCCACCACGTGGATATGTGTGAAATAGTTCTCCTAGATTCTGAAGTACCTTTAGGACAGCCATATCTTTCGATCAGAAGCTCGGAATCGAGACGGGAGGGGATTTTAGAGAGTTCTTCTACATTCTACTACCCACCTACTCACCATTAATGTTTTGGCCCTGCCATTTTTGAGGCCATCAAGTCTCCCACCTACCACCATGATGTAAAGAATGGGCCTCCTTTCTTTCCCATAAGGAACAATCTGATGGGGGCATGGGTGAAATTGCAAAAACTCATCATTATTGTCAAGGGAATTCAATGCTCCTTTAGGGGTGGTTGAACAGGGTGTTGAATTTTTCCCTCCTTTCTCTCTCTCATTCTTCCTATATATTATACAAGAGGGGACAATTTTCAAAAGGTTGGACATTCTTTCTTTGTGCCCTCCCTTTTCTCTACTCTACAGGTGAATTCATGGAATCACTTGAATCCCTCCATTCAAATTGTAATGAAATTTCTGCCTCTTGGCTACTGTAATGCACTGTATCAATTCTTGGAGCAATACAATAAGTCCATGGATGATTTCAACCTCTCTTATGTTTATTTTCTTCTTCCTGATCCCTCATTACAATCTTGGTCATCTGTGCATAAAGGGATATTGTATCACATATTTAATGGTTTGTGTTTAAGCAGATAAATGCAAATGTTCATCATTCCTTTGGTGCATCACCTCTGTTAGATTAGGTTTTATTTCTTGCATCCCCTTAACACTTGTCTCCTTGGAAAGTTAGAGTATGATTTAGAATGACCCTCTGCAATTTGAAAGTGATTATGCACCTAAATAGAGGAATATGATTTCAACATTCATTCCGGAGAGCTCTCTTTTCCCATAAAGTCCCACACTTTGGAGAGATGATCCATGTTATGTAGTCACACTGAGCTAAAATCTCAACACATCAAGTTGTAGAACATTCAAGGGTGTTGTGATTTTGCACTAACGGTTTTGGCATGCTAGGTGGGACAAGAAGTCTTCATTTTTATTACAACAAGATTGATGTGCACTTTTTGTAAGTTCCTATCTTTTAAGAAGCTCTGAAATGGCACATCTGGCGACTCCAAAAGGAAGACAGAATCCACTGGTTTTAACAGTCCAAGCTTGTCAAGTTCATGAGAAGAATAAAAACAAGGTCAAGAACTAGAGAGGAGGGACTATTTTTGAGGTATCTACATTTATCCCCAAATAGAATAAAAGAGGAAGAAGATCCGAAAGGTCTCCATCTCCACCAAATAGGACATTGTCAATGCCTCCACCTGGTAGGGCCTTTTATTCAATCAACTAGAGTCCTCCAACCAATCAAAATGGCACAACCCAACCCCTACATCAAATTCACTGGTAGTAGCCCGCTGGCTTTCAATGCACAAAATCCAATTCTAGCTGTAGTACGGAAGAGCATTCCATATTTTACTGGAGAGAACCAGACAACTCTAATTGACCACATCTAGGATATTGCAAATGTCTGTACAATTCATGAGATCATTGAAATAGATGTTGCGGTCAAGTTATTGGCTTCATATTTTAAGGGTAAAGCTTTACAGTGGTTCAAGAGTCTAACCGCAAGATCCATCTGAGAATTGGGACCATTTGTGCATGGCTCTTCACAATAAATTTGGAGAGAAGGAAGATAATTTATCCTTGTTGGAAAAATTGACAACAATCAAGAGGGCTCCCAATGAGCAGCTGACCGACTTCAACTTCAGATTTCAGAGGACGTGGGATAGGATTCCGGTGGCCATGAGACCAACAGCTGAAGGTGCTTTTCTATACTTCCTTAAAGCTTTAAATTTTGATATTTCCATGATGATTCAGTCAATGGGGGGTATAAATATACCCACAACCTATAAAATTTCCATTAGAGCTAAAAATTGTATTAATTCAGGTTGGTAAACTTGCACGTAGGCCACCTATGCCTCTATATCCAGAACTAGGAGCTCTAACCACCAGTCAAACACCCACATTAGCTCCCATACCTTTCCTCCAAGGAATAAGAGTTCAATTGAAGCTTCCACCTCATCTTTTAGCTCCTCAAATGATCTCCAGGAAGTCATGAAGCAACTGCAAAACTTGGGTAATGAGTGTAGTGACACTTAAGAGGCAAAAAGCTCAAAATTTTAGATCATATCAGCCTTAAAATCAACCCAATAGGCCTCTATCTCAGCCTAATAGGCCATCCAATCCAAGATGCAAATCATAACCAAGTAAGGCCTCCTACCTAATAGACCATACCAGTTCTACAATCCTAATGCCACTTCCACATCTAAAGCTCTGGTACTAGTGCAAAATAACTTGGCTCAGGAATATTATTGGTGTTTCCCATGGAATCATACCCCATAACAAGTCAATGTATTTCAATTTTGCCTTGAATAAAGCTCTTATGGTGACAACAACTGGTGTGGAACAAGACACAAGCCCAGAAGGAAATCAACAGTAGGAGGAAACTCAGCAGGAGGCACATCTAAACGAGACCATACTTTGTAATTGGAAATCTGAAGATTTCTTTGGTATGAATCAAGAAACTCCTCGTAGTGTAGCAGCAAATACATGGTCCTAGAAGAGGAATATTGGAGAAGAAAAGTCATCCAATTCAAACAATCCATAACCCTATATCACTAAACAAGGTATGAGTAATCATAACACAACTCCAAATGTGAATAGTCAGCCCAAACCACCTTCTAGACCAGCTCAAGCACCGGTTGTAATGACCCATGTGCAAGAGAAGAATGTGCAAGGAAAGGGGAAGAAAAAATATAGCTCATCCCCATTCAACATCATTGAAGAAGATGAAGAAAAAAATGTAAACATCTCGATGTGGGAGTCATTGCCTATCCTAGGACAAAGAGACCTGTTGCAAGCTGATATGGCCAATTGGTCAGCCATTAAATCAACCACCTAATCAACAAGAAAAGGTGCTTACCAATACAACTCAACAAGAAGGAAATCATAGAGATCACAAAGGTAAGAATCTGAAGCCCCCTCTATTTTATGTTTCATTTATCATTGGGGAAAAATTGGTGCATAATTGCATGATTTATTAGAGAGTGAAGTAGCTCAGTCATGTACTGAAGCAAATAGCTAATCAGCTGGGTCTTCAATATGAAGTCATCTCTAAAGGCGTAGTACAATTAGATGGGATAAAAGGTAACAATGGTCAGAGTCATCAAGGATTTGAGCCTCACATTGCATGCATGTCCCAATGTGACTGTATTTCAAGATGTATCAGTTATAGACTTGCCACCACTCTTTGCATTATGCTTGTTCAAGATACTTCACTGCTAAAATTGGAGGCTATTTGTCTGCTGATTGGTTGCACATTCTTTTTAGAACTGAGATATGGAGCTAAGGCTACGATTAGATATGAGCCCATTGCGAATTTCCATATTGAGCCTCATGTACCTAGACCAACCAATGTAAATTAGTCATCCTTTGATTAGGAAGATATCCCAAGCACTTATGAGGTAGATACCAAGTTTTGATGCATTACAAACTTAACTCTTGATGAATGCACAAACAAGAGGCATGATTTTGACCCTTACAAGGAAATGGAAGAATCATAATCTAGAAGTCTATTATTTTGCATTAAGAGAATCATCCCCTCCCTAGCACCACCAAGTAAGACCACAAAGATGACAAAAAATTATGGTAATTATTCTTTGATGGCTTAAAGAAGTAGACATGGAGCCAAAGGAGGAATTGTGCTTGTTTCACCTCAAGGTATGACAATATTACTGAGCCTTTCCATTTCTAGTTTGTCTTTCTCGAACAACACAACAAAGTATGAATCCTTGATTTATGGTTTGCATTGGGAAAGAAAGAAAGGCATTAAGAATTTGTAAGTGCTTTGAGATAGTGAGCTGGTTGTGAATCAAGTCAGAGGATGAAATGCTTCCAAGAATGATATGTTAAAAACCTACAAGAATCAGGTATGGGATCTCATCGAATATTTTGAAGCATTTCACATCAATTCCATCCTAAAGAAGAAGAATGAAGCAGTGGACAGATTGGCCGCAATCAAGGGGTGGCATTTGATGTGGAAAAGAGTATCAAGAGTGAGAAATATCAGCCTCATATTGGAGTGTTTTTGAGAATAGATGTTCTAGATAATAATACAAGTTGGAAATTCTTCGATAATGATCAAAAAATTGTCAATTTTTTACAAGAAGAAGATGAGTTCTTCTGCTAGAAACCAAGACAAGTTGGAATCAACAGTATGCTTACCAAGTGGTATAGCTGAGAACCAAATAAATTACCAAAGGGTCTTGTAAATCTGGAGTCAATATTCAACCTAAATGATCAATTCATAGAAGGAGAAGGAAAATATTCAGGTAAAGGGTGAAGATTTAGAGCTATATTTCCATAGATGAAGGCACAATATTGACAAATTAGCAAGGTAATCACCCAACAAGAAAAATCTTGAGTTCGTTCAACTTTGTCAAAAAATCCCAGAAGTCTTTACTTGGAATTACAAATATTTGAGAGATTTGAACCCCAAGGTTAGCACAACACACTATCGAGCTTGATCATGGGAACTAAACCTATCTAGATAGAAGAAAAGGGTGGTAAATCCCAACATTGATCCTCTCATGAGGAAAGAGTTGAACAATTTGATTAAAGCTAGCATCATCTTCCCTATCAAACATTCAAGTTGGCTTAAAAACTTGGAGCTAGTGGGGAAAAGAAATGGGGAAATTAGATTGTGTGTGGAATTCCATGATATGAACAGAGCATCACTCAGGTATCATTATCCACTTCCATCAATGGAACAGATCTTGTAGGTTGTAGCTGGCTCCGAAAGGTTTTCATTGATAGATGGATACTCAGGCTATAATCAAATAATGGTGAAAGAGGATGATTAGTACAAGACAACCTTCACCACAAAATGGGGCACATATGCCTATGAGAAGATGCCATTTGGATTGTCCAATGCTGAACCAACATTTCAGTGAGCTATGGATATGGAATTCAAAGGATTGATTAACAAGATAGTGTTGACATATCTAGATGATATCACTGTCTTCTCAAAGAATGGAGTAGACCACGTATTTCATCTCACGTAAGTATTTCAAAGGTGTAGAAGATTCAGAGTGTCATTAATCTAAAAAAGTGTGCATTTTTGGCACATGAGGGAAATTTTTTGAGCCACATTGTCTCAAAATGAGGGTTAACAATCAACCCTGAAAGAGTTGAAGTGATTAGAACACTTCCATTGCCACATCACAATAAATATCTCCAAAGTTTCTTGGGGAGGATAAAATTTGTCTGTATATTTTTACCTAATTTTTCCACTCTTGTGAATCCTTTAACAATGATGCTGAAGAAGAGTCTCACATTCAAATGGACAGTAGAAGGCAAAGATAGTTTTGAGGCTATAAAGCATGCAATATCATAGGCCCCAACTCTTAGTAACCCAGACTTTTCAAAGGACTTCACGTTGTAAGCTTTTGGAGGGTCAGACACAATCTCAATTATCTTGGTTCCTCCTAATAAGGAAGGTTCATAATAGCCCATAGCGTTCTTCAGCCAAAGCTTGGAAGAGGATGAAGTAAGGTATTATTTCATTGAAAAGCATGGCCTTGCTGTTATTAGGAGTTTGAAGAAGTCCAGAAACTTGGTCTCAAACAATAAGATTCAACTGCTAGTGTCTCATGCTGGTGTCAAGGACAATCTCCTAAACAAGGAATTGAATGAGAAGAGAGAAGTTTGGATCACTCATGTAATTGAGTATGATATTGAAATCAAAGTGACCAAGCCGGTTTGTGGCAAAGGTTTGTGTGAGAATCTCACTTCCAAGCAACAAACTAAGTTAGCAGATGAAGAAGCGGTTGTTCTATTAATGCTAAATGAGCTAGAGCATCAAGCTAATAATGCACCCATTCCATGTTGGACTCAAAATTTGGTGCATTATCTCCAAACAAGTTTGTACCCTTGAGAAACAAGCAGAGCAAAAAGAAGGTACTTTAGATTACAAGCCATCTCATATGCATTTTTTGAAGGTTTTTTGTTCAAAAGAGACATCAATGGCATCCTATTAAGGTCTATTGAGACAATCTAAATTGAGAAGGTGTTACATGAGTTCCACGATGGAGAATCTGGAGGCCACTTTCCTCTGCGGGTAATAATGCTCAAAATTATGAGGGATGGTTACTATTGGCCTACGGTGTTTAGGGATTGCTACTCATGGATCAAGAAATGCAAGAAGTGCACATTTTTCACAGGGATAACAAGATTAGAAGCCTTACATATTCATTCAATTTTAGTGGATCATGCATTCATGCCATGGGAATTAGACTTCATTGGAGTAATCAACCCAAATTCAAGCTAGAGCCACAAGTGGGTACTCAAATTGACTAATTATTTCACCAAGTTGACTGAAGTGGTGGTACTCAAAGAGGAAAATGAATGCAACATTTTGGAATTCTATGAAGGCATAGTCATGAGTTTTGGTGCCCGAACTACTATCCTATTAGACAATGCATTAGCATTCCTTAGCACAAAAATTACTAAATGGGCTGTCAAAATGGTGTATACCTCAGCACCTCTTCAAACTATTACCCTCAAGGTAATGGCCAAGAAGAGTCCACAAATAATAACTTACTAAGAATCATCAGAAGAAATCTTGAGGAGAATTAGAGAACTTGCCACACAAAACTCAAATCAGCCCTTTAGGAAGTTAGAATCACACCTAAGAGATCTACATGCATCTCTCCATTCAAGCTTGTATACGTGAAGGAAGTGTTTATGCCTATGTCACTTGCATTTCCACTATTAGAACTCATAAGACAACTAGAACTAGCGTAGTTTGAGCCTATAGAGACCAGGTATGCAGATCTGCTGGAGTTAGAAGAGGCAAGAGAACATGCAGTGAAAACTATGGAAAAGGTCAAGTGTTGATCAAGAAGAGCTTTAAAAAGAAAGATAAAGCCAGGACATTCCAAGAAGGGGACCTAGTTTTGAAGTGGTATATGGATTGTACAAATCCAGAAAAAAATTCCAAGTTTGACACCATATGGAGTGGTCCATACATGATCACCGAATGCAACAGTAATAATGCCTTCTAGCTAGCTAAGTTAGATGGTGAAGAATTACAGATTCCATTCAATGGGATCTATCTCAAACATTGCTACTTGAAGGAGAGTTCTTACCCTTGTACATATTAGTCTAGGATTTCTAATTCCTCCATGTTCTTTTGCACATTGTTTTTTTATTAGATTAGGTTTCATTTCCCTAAGTTCTCTGACACAGGTTTTGTTGCTGCAAGTTTGTGTCATTATATAGTTCGATGAACCTCTAGGTTAATGTGTCAGGCCCTTCAAAATTTATAACAGGGATACCCATATTTTCTGGTAACAGTTACTAATTTTTAAAAAAGAACAAATACAGAGCAACTAAAATCATGTCTCGAGGGAGTCCATTTCCAGAACAAGTGAAAGCCCCAGGGCAAGACAATATTCTACTCTCAAAACCTCATTTAAAATATTTTCTTATGAAATTGAGAGTATAGACAATGGGGTAGGTTCAAGGTTGCCAAGTGCAAGTGTTGGATTCAAGTTTGAAGAAATGGATGAGGATCACAATAGTACCCATGACTCCATTCCCAATGGATATAACAAGGCATCTAATCCATTCACCTAGCGGACAAGTGATCATGTGAGTCACCAAACTGTTATCCCAATTTTCCCCCAGGGAAAAATTATTCGAACGCGATCTTACATAGGAAGAACGGAAGGGTAGGCCCAGTTGCATGGACTAAAATTCAACCCAAAAATTTGATTCTAGAAGTGAGCAGAGAAAAGGAGACAAGGAGGGTAACACATGCCTCAATGATGCATCTTTAATGGTTGGATCCAAAAAGTGGTCCACATGTGTGCGTGAGCTTGCCACATGGTCAGAGTCGGAGAATGATCTCATCGGCCTTTGAAAATTCCAAGGCTGGTGAGAGGATCCACATATCTCTATGGTGTAACTTCAAGGCATTATCCAAAAGGTAGGGCCCAAACATGTGCGATCCCCAAATGAGCACCAGCTCACCATGTGGTTAGAGTTAGAAGGGGATCGATTTGACCATTGAAAGCTGCAATGCCAGGAGGCGGAGCCATGTGTCTCTTTAGAACTCTTTCAAGAGGTGAATCCAAAAGTAGTCCCCAAACATGCGCCAACTCTCCATGTGTCTCGAGTCAGGCATAGTTTCTCTGTAGACAGAGGGACTTAGGAAAAGAAACAGAGTAGGCCCGTAGATGGTGCCACATGTCAATCCAACGTAACTTCAAGAGTGTAGAGGAGGTGGTGAAACCTTGAGATGCACGTGCCACCACATGGATATACATGAACCAACTCCAGCCCCAAAGTACCTATAGGTGGCCATATCTTTTGATCAGAAGCTTGGAATCGAGTGGGAGGGGACATTTTAGAGAGCTCTCGGCACCTACTACACACCTATGACCATTAATGTTTCAACCCACCATTTTTGAGGCCATCACATCTCCCACCTGTAACCCTGATGAAGAATGGGTTTCCTTTCTTTCCCTGGAATTAATAGTGGCTCGTTTAGGGGTAGTTGGAGTAGGGTTTGATATTTTCCTCCTTTCTCTCTCTCATTCTTCCTATATATTGTATAATAGGGACAATTTAAAAAGGTTTGACATTCTTGCTTTGCGCCTTCCCTTTTTCTTTTCTCTGTAGGTGAATTTTTGGAGCCTCGAACCCCTACATCCAAATTGTAATGTAACTTCTCCCTCTTAGCTATTGTAATACACTGTATCAATTCTTGGAGAAATAGAATAAGTTCGTGGATGATTTCAACCCTCTTGTATGTTTATTTTCTTCTTCTTGATGCCTCATTGTAATTTTTGGTCATCTGTGCATGGATATTGTATCATGTTTTAATGGTTTTTGTTTAAGAGGAAAGCAGGTGTTCATCATTCCTTTGGTGCATCACCTCTGTTAGATTAGGTTTTATTTCTTGTATTCCCTTAAACTTGTCTCCTTGGAAAGTTAGAGTAGGATTTATAATGACCCTCTGCAATTCGAACGTGTGCACCTAAATATAGGAATAGGAGCCGACCTTCATCTAGAGAGCTCTTTCGACTCAAAAAGTCCCAAATTTTGAGAGATGCTCCATGTTTTTTAGTCACACTAAAAATATCAACCCATTGAGATTGCAGACTCAGGGGTGATGTGATTTTGCATCAACAGCACCAGAATCAATAACCCAGGTAAGAGGTGGTGGTATAACTGCAACAAGAGCTCTCCCTTTTTTCTCCTTTACTTATTCCTTGTCTTTCCCTTTTGCATTGGTATTTGTATTGGAGGTTTCATTGTTAGATAAATATTTTTTGGAAGACTCGGGTTCACCTATCTTTTTCTTCTCAAGAAAAATTGTGGGGTTGTCAATTTTATTCTTAATTTTTTTTTTCATCATGTCTTCCTTTACAATACTGAAACTTAATCCTTTCTTTCTTCAACTTATCACTATAAGATTAATTTTACGATTTTGGTGTAGAGGTGAAAGAATGTTCATATTTCTTTCTTTCTTGATCCTTGTTACTCTGTTTATAGTCTTTTTCTAATGACGATTTTTGTTCTCCATTCTTGGAAAAGAGACATTGAGGTTGGGATGACTTCAAGGTACCCATTTGAATTAAATTATGTTTCTCCTTACTCAAATTAGTAATGAAGACATCAAAGGATGGCCTAGATCATATGGCTCCAAGAGATCCCTTGGTAGAATAAAATGTAGAAACAAAGATAAGAGCAGTTAGGACCTAGTTTGGAAAGCGTAGAAAGAACAAGTTGTTTATCCTTATTTTCTATTCTACATTATTTTAACTACAATTCTAAGGAGTTGAGCTTGGTAAAAAAATATTCCAAGGTGTCAAAGTTGCTAGGACTTAAGCTGATAAGGTCTATTTCTAGTTGATGACCCCTCATAGTGTCAAATTTTCCAAATAATTTTTCTAAGGTTTTCCAGTAATCATCGAGTGATTTGGCTGACATTATGTGCAAAACATGTTTAGGAGACACTAAAAGACACAAAATACCAAATGCTTCATCACACTAATTAAACCATTTAAATTTATCTACAGCTACAGTACACTCAGGTTATAACCCCATTGTGATATGGTACAACCCTTTACTCTTGATTGAAATGAGAATTTTTGGTTTCCATTCATGGAAGTTAAAACATGTAAGTGGGTTAATTTTAATTAGATCCATGACTACAAAAAGATAAATTGTCGTATTTATTGTAGAAACCAATGAAATGTGGGGAAAGAAACAAGTTTAAAACAATAGAGGAATAACACTGTACATCCACCAAAAAAATTGTCAAGAAGCCCCGCACAATTTGGCACTTTATAACTTAGTGCGTATTACAAAATAAATAGGTCAAATGATTTGGGAAATAAAAATTATTTAAATTTTGTAAAAAAAGGCACTATTTCTCAAAAATAAGCCCTATTTTAAATGAATTTGCACTACACTTGAAATGCACCTTTCTCACTAAAAATTTAGTTTTAGAAAAAGGAGGGTATGATAAACCTAAGCATAAAAAGCCATGTTTATGTACTATGACTCTTAAACTACCACATATATGAGTGTAGAAACATCATTTTCGTGAGACTAAAATAAACAACGACTTAGGATGGATCTTTAATGGGTGAATGAGTTGTTAGAAAATTTGTTGTATGTCTGAAAATGCCTATGGATAATAAAATATTCCCTTTAAAATTTAGAACAAGCTTGCAAAGTAGTACCATAGGTAAAAACTCCCTTCACAGGTTTGAAAACACCTAGATCTGCATAAATCTTCCAGGAATCCTACAATAATGATTTAGGGTCTGTAAAAAAGAAATCTACAGAACTGTATATATACTATGTGGGCTTGGAAACATCAAAATTATGTAAATAGGATATATACCCAGAAATAAGGAAAAACCAACACCAATTAACACCCAAATACTTGAAAATATTCATCTCAAATGAAAATATATTTTCATAATAATAACCAAAAAATATCAATACCATCTCAGCTCTGATACCATATCAGAGAAGTGCTCAGGGTCTAATGGTTAAAATATTGCATAGGTGAATGATGTAAGATGTAAATCGTTCCAACACAAAACAATGCAAGCATACATGAATGTAAAAATATGAAAAATCAAGAGAGATAATTACAATTACGATCAAATAGAATAATGCTAGAGATGTACATATAGGAGGTGAATGTGTAACCTCCTTCTAGAATTATGGAAATATCCACCTAGAATAGTTATAACCAACAACTAAAATGATGTAGTGAGGTGGTGCCTAACACCTAGAATAGTGTAGTCAAGTTGTAACCAACACCTAGAATAGTGTAGTTAAGTGTACACCTAAGCAAGCATATCCTATAACTATAGGGAAACTCCAAGTGAGGTGGAATATTCCAACTAGGATAATAAAAATAAAGAAAGGAAAATAAATCTTAAACTGACAAGTTTTTATATGTGAAAAGGAGTGGTAGCAAGTGCATTCTAGTCATGCAACCAAGGAACTCCATAGTTAAGTCCTATCTTGTGTAAATAATTTTCAGGAATGCAATTAATTAATTATCAGATAGGATAAGCATTTGTAGGAAGAAGGTGGAATTTTAAATCTAGAGTCTTCCAGGAAGTCTAGGAGTGAGATTTCTTGCAAAAAAATTCCTCAACAAATGTAACCCCCCTTTTGAAAAATTAGATTCCTTTATCCACAGGAGCCGAAGTCAGGGATGAATCCTAAAAAGAAAAAAGAGAGGATATATAGATAGAAATAATTGACAGAGATG
The DNA here is from genome assembly GCA_019776745.2 of Taxus chinensis. Lineage (NCBI taxonomy): Eukaryota > Viridiplantae > Streptophyta > Pinopsida > Cupressales > Taxaceae > Taxus > Taxus chinensis. The sequence goes on from CM034157.1 coordinate 210,252,031, forward strand.
TCTTATTTGAAGCCATTGCCAACCCAATGAAGGTTTGGTTTGAGCTAGCCAAACCAATTCCAATTTTTTTTTGAGGTACAAGTTAGTTTTCAGGTTGGGTTCACCAAGGAGTTTACACAAATAACCGGCTGTTATCATTCAATTTTCCCTTACCACGAAATTAAAATATTCCATATTCACCTGATATATATATATATATATATATATAGACACTATTAAGTATAAATACTTAGTTATTCATTGTTCTAGCTTCCACTTCCATATTTAAACTGTTGTTATCAAATAATTCTCTCAATTACTTTCATTTTTAAAGATCTTCATCTAATGGTCACTAGATATTTTATTTCTTCTTTTAAGGTATTGTTATCCAAATTTCACCCCTCAAGGTAATTTCGATAACATGTAGCAAATTCTTCAGTCCCAAGCAAATAGATTGATTTAAGGTCCGAAATCGTGTTTTTGGGGCCCCCTCGGCTTCCTTCTAACTTCTCATCCAAGAAGAAAACCCAACGAGTTAGAAAAGGTGAAAAAATTGCAAAAAAAAAACAAGCTTGGGGCCGAAAAAATGAAGAAAATCAGCAAAGTCCTAGTCGGCGCAGCAGTTGGGACAATTGGGATGGTAGGGGGTGAACCAGCCAAAAAGCCGCCAGGCAGTCCATGCAGCAGTTGGAGTAGTTGGGACAAAAGGACGCGAGGGACGCGAAAGGCGCGAACCGGCCGAAAGTGAAAAAAATTGCCAAGTTTTGTTATCGCGCGGTTTGGGACATCTGGGCTGTAGGTACGCGAGGGACGCGAACCGGCTGAAAAGCTGAAAAACAGTCCATTTCGGGTGGTTCGGAGATATTTGTCCCAGGCAGTCTGGGACAGTTGGGACAAAGGTACGCACGGGACGCGAACCGGCCGAAAAGGTGAAAAGGCAGCAAAAGAGGGACAAGGAAGCCCGAATCGGCTGAAGCAGGAGATTTTCGTTTGGGACATCCGGGCCAAAGGTACGTGTAGGACGTGAGGGACGTGAAAAGCTGAAACAGCCGACAACAAAGAAGAAAAGTCAACGTTTGACCCGTGAAACTTCAAACGGCCATAACTTTTGACTCCGAGCTCCGATTTTCATAAAATTGGACTTTCTGGAACGAGCACGACGTCCTCTACGCCACAAAAACATTTCTTATTTTTAATGAGGGTAGATATATTTAATTAAGAGAAACATATTCGGCTCCAGTCAGTTAATGCTCATTCCCGTCAAATGACAAAAAACGCCTGCCAGACCCAAAATAGCTGCCTGCACTCAGAAGGCCATAACTTTTGCATTTCTCAACGAAATTGCACAAAATTGGTACCGTTGGAATCATGGCTCTGAGCTTGATGCAAAAAAATAAGAAATTCTAGATTTGATGAGAAATTGGTCAAGATTTTTTAGAAAACGTGGCTAGGTTCATAACAATGTTTCATTTGGTGGTTGGGAGTACAATTAAGAGGCATGGTCATCATTCTTTCTCTACTGCAGCACCTGGGACAGTATGGGGAGCCTTTTGCAAGTAATATATAATCATTTTACTCCATTTAATGCCTCTTACAAGTGGTTGAAGGACAAATTTCGGGATTTTTATTTTTCCCTTCTCTTTCTCTTCTCATTTTTCTATAAATTGGAGTGTTGGGCTCATTGTAAAGGGGGGAGTTTTCAGATAGCAAAGCTCTGTAAAAATTGCTTTGTGAAGCCAATGTGCTGCAGGCCCTTGTAGTGGACTCCTTGCATGGTGATCCAGGCCCTTAACTTGTAATAGATTGAACTGTGCATATCATGAAGCAATAAAATATCAGTTTGTGGATGTATCTTCACCTGCTGTGTTTTCTTGCATTCTTCTTGCCCCTTTAATCTTTCTACAAGAATATTGTGTCTATTATTATGTTCTTGCAGGGATCCATTATCATTGTGTATACTTGGAATATCGTTGTGAATGCATTTTGCTAGATTATGGAGAACTGTCATCACCTCTCCTAGTGTGTACTTTGCTTCTGTATTTCATGCATTTGAAGACTACTCTCACACCCTCCTTTTCTGGTGTATCACCGCTTTAGTGTAGGCTTTCATTTTATGCATTCTCTCTCCTTGGTCCCTTGGAAATTTAGATTAGAACAGTTAACTTATTCTGCATTAGAGTAGATTGTGGCAGGTAGTTTAGGAGCAAGAACCAGCTTTCTCTGGAGGTCTATCTCAAAGTAGCAAGTCCCACAACTTGGAGATAGTACCCATGTTATCCAATCACACTGTGAGTTCGAGTATATGCACTTGTATGAACATAGGGGTGCTGTGATTCGGTGATAACAGTAACTACTATAATGAATGATATACAAGTAATAAAATACAGTAAATGGACAAACAAAAAGCATGCAATAATATGAAACCCTTAGAAAGTGAGAGAGACAGATGATTTAGATGATTTCTGAGTGATCTGAAAGTTATTTAGGTTGGGAAACTACTGAAATAGACTAGTAAGAGTGTCGTCAAGGTTCATTAGATATTTCAGAACTTAAATATGTGTAGGAAAGAAATACACACGGGAGGACAGGAGCATCCGGGCGCTAATGACTGGTCTGGGTGCTACTATCTACTTAGGGGCTTAGGTTCTGTTCTTTTTTGGATAGGAGGAGCTTCACTGTTAGTCTTCCTTTTTCACTTTGATTTCACTCTAATGACATTGTTCATACTTGTAACCTGTAAAATAGAAACCTAGATGCACATACCCACAAACCAAATCAAACCCAATAAATAAGATGCAGAATGGGGAGTCGGATTGACCCCGACAGTCACCCAAAGAGTGATCTTATGACTGTGTGTTGCACTACATCTCAAACTCCATGTAGTTTTGTGTGAATGTGTGTGTAATGATGCCCTAGGTTGCCCTTGTGAAATTTGCACTATGATAGCGAGCTAGATCTAGATTGCTCTAAGTATACAGATGTGTGATATGTAATAGAATGAACTTCCCCTCCTATGTATGCAGAGTGATGCAGTCCTTGTCACATGTGTGAGTATGCTATATGAATGTTTTCTAATGCTCTTTGTGCCTTTGGATGCAAGCTTAGGTGATAGTAGATAATGCTAGTGCTTGACCCTTGATTTAGAAGAAGTAACTAAGTATAGATATGACTCCCTTGTTTGAATTTCGTAATAGACAACTAAAAGGCTGACCAAGAAGTAAGAGATACCCAAAAGGGTAAGAGAAGGGTAAAGAAGGTCATAAGCGCCCAGGAGTGATAGAAGCACTTGATGCTACTGTCCTAATTGGGTGCTAGTGTATGAAGTCGTAAATGATAAGTAAATCATGTTCTGACAAGGTTGTAAGATGTTTGAGGCCAATAAAAGTGCAAAAGATAAAACAAAAGGTGCAAAATAAGTTGTCAACCACTAGTTTCTTGCTTAGGAATCATACATACATCAATATGCTTTAGGACCTATAAATGTACACAAGTGCATAAATTTTATGTCTATAGTATTTTAAGGTAGAATGGGAAGCAAGATATCCATTCATTGATCTTGTAGAGACAAAAATGGAAATAATACTCCAAAAGAATGTAGATACACAATTTTTAGTTCGAAATCAGGAAAATATCATAAAATGCAACTAAATTTGGACACAACTGAGAAATATTCTGATAATGTATATGTGATAGTTAAGGAAAATGATGGAAAAATAACAAAGACACATAGATGGAAAACTACAAAAGAATGCATGCATGTAATATGTGTAGAGGAGTATGAAAATGAGCATAAACATAGTCAAAATCTTATGGAGAAAGGATGAAAAATTAATGAAAAATTTGGAAAAACTCTCAATGCCAATCTTAAGGATAAAAACACACACTTTTCTACTATATTCTTTATTCTAAAAATGGACAGACCTATTTCAGATTTTTCAGAATTTAAGAACATCTACTTTTTTATTGATGAGGTTACAACTATTTTAAATTTAATGGTTTCCCAACCTTCTAGAACCCACAATCACATTTGTTAGATAACAATGCTTAGGAAATGGCTAAATGGCTTGCAATAGGATTTGAAGGATATAGAACTGGGATGAATGCTATTAAATAACTACAAAGCTTGTATGTGTTGGTGTTGATTGTGCATCAATAATGCAAGGTCATAGAAGTGGCGTATGTGCACTCCTATAAACAAAAATTTCCCCTTATATGATTCTAATTCATTTCATGACTCATAAGATGAATCTTACATACGAAATAGTTAGCACATTTGAAAATGTCACAAAAGTGGAAGAACTTATTCGAGAACTGCACATGTATATGTCAAGTAGCCCAAAAAGTTTTCTAGAGTTCCTAAATTTGTAATTAGAGTGATAGATGGTAAAAAAAATTCTTAAAGATGTTAATACAAGATCAATTTCCATATATGAGTATGTAGGCAATTTTTTTGATGAATATCTATTGTTAACTGGTTTTATGTTTAAGTATCGTATGGAAGTTGACAAGGAAAAATATTTTCTCTGTCACTTAAATGATTTAGAAACATTATTTATGCTTGGCGGTATTCTACCCACGTTGAATGATATCAATCGCTTAACAAAACATGCTCAAGTAAGATCCATCTATATAGTTAACTTCATTAGATTGAGAAAACATGTATGTCAATCAATAGATTTGTTATACAACTCCGATGAATGTTTTCAAAGACATGTATTCAGTAGTTGATAATCTTTAACAAATTTAAAGGATCTTAAAATATGTTTTAAATTCAATATCAATGGTCACCTTTATATCCTTGTGAATGGGAATGAGATTCAGATGCACACTTTTCAAAAAAGAATGGATATTGTTGGAACAAACATTGAAGAAGTACCTATAACACACAATTTATATGAAGGTCTTATATCTCAAACACGGATCAAATTGAAAAAAAATAACAATGCTTATCTAGTGAGATCACAAAATGCTTTAAAATAGATATGAGATTCTTGAGGCCATGTGAGTGGTCAATCTTATATTTTGGAATCCTGCAACTGGTAAGAAACTTATAAGTGATTTATATAAAAAATGCATGGGTACTCTCATTAAGCATTTTGGAAAAGTAGTAGAATGTAACGGAGTTCAAATTAAAGGTCTTCTTCAAAAGGAATTACTTTCATATCAATCAACTCATTTTGGCATCACAATGGCTGAACAATATGACTTATTAAGTGAACCAATAGATAATGGTGTGATTACATGGCTATGGAAATATTTGTATCCTAGTAACATCCTACAAGAAAGCATTAGTGAATATTTTCTATTGTATGAATTGTGTCGACCAATGATATCGAGATCAGTGGAAGACAAAAGGGTATTCAGAGCATTAACATTTGTAAAATCAAAATATCAAAACAAACAAGATAAAAATCTCGAGACTTGTTTGAGTTTGTATGTTTCGTGATATATTGTGGACACATTTCCTTATGAAAGAGTAATGGAAGTATATAATTATCTTATTGAAAGGAGATGGGCATGTAATACTAATACAACGGCTAAAAAATAAGACATAAACATTGACATTGTGATTGAATATAACAACGAAAGGTTATATAACACTATGAGTTTTGAAGAGATAAATAGTCAAGCATTGTTTGAGCTGCCTGACTTTCACTAAAGTTGTATGAAAATAGTATTTCTAGAATTCAATTTTCATTTCACATTATAAATATGTAAATTTTTAGTTATTATATAGTGGTGTTCTTTATTGAATAATACTTTTAGTGTTGTTTAGTGTTTATAATCAACAAATGTTATATTTACTTTTCCTGTCCTTTTTAAATACAAAATAATATTCCTAGCATATTATTGTGTTAAAAAATAAATCCAACTTGAGAAACAATGTTTGAAATTGAAAATAATTTAATATCAAATATAATTAAATATTTCTCATCACAATATTATTTTATCTGGAGAATTTATGTTTATGAATAAAATACGAGTACAACATATAACATAGATTGAAACTCTTAATATTTTTATATAATAAAGAAGACGAACATTACATAAACAATACATTTATTTTATAATCTCAAATACAAAAAAAAAAATTCATACGTTTTTTTGAAATCTAGTTCCAAAGCTAGAGATTACAAAAGATAATTTTCACAGATTAATAATACAGCTTCAACTTTAAGAAGTGGAGTTGTTTGTTTGTGCTACTATCTTTTATGTACCAAAACCTTCATTTAATACTCCAAACTGAACAAGATCCTTTGCGGCTCTACATTGATATGAGAAAGTATTTCACGTTGTGGATCTTTTGCATCACCAAATGATAGTAACGTTGGATCCTCTTCTATTTTCTTCTTCAACAATATTTTAGAATCCATTCCATTCTCCTTTATGATCCTTCGTAAGGTATTATTTTGTTTGTTTAAAGTGACAAGATTTTGCTTCAAAGCAACAACTCCATTTAAAATTTTCCTTGCACCTTTTAAATGAACATGAAACATTGTTTCCTCATTCTTCAACTTCATATACTTGGACTGCATTTAAAAACAAATCAATAAAATTTAAAAATATAGTAAATCCTATTTGCAAATTTATTACATCAACTTACCAAAGCATTTTCCCTCTTCGCATTTGCAATAACTACAAGGCTCTTGTCTCTTGACCACATATTATGGTAGGCGTATGCTTCTACATTTAAATTCTCAATTATTATTTAACACTACATCTAATATAGTATCATTACCAGTAAGCATTAGAAATAGAAATAATGCCAGATACAACCTGATTCAATCAAAATATCAAGCTTTCACCGATTCATTTTGAACTGAAGAATACAATAAATGTCTCTAGGAGTGGTTGTGAAATCAGACGTTAATTTATTTGTAATTCAAAACTTTTTCCCTAAAATCCCACAATTTTAAGTTGTTCAATATCCTTTATTACTATATCATTGAAATTTGTTAAACAATTGTTAGCCAAAAGACTAATATAAGTGAAAAACTTGTTTTTTCATCATCTGGTTAAGGTAATTCTCTCTTGGAGAAGGTGTGTCTTGATGTTAGTCCACTATTACTAGAGAAGGTTGCCTTAACCCATGAATCATATCTTGTTGATTTAAAGTTCCACGTGGGCCTCCACCTCATTTTTCAATCCCAAGATATTCCTCATCCAAATAAATTTCATTCAAAACTGAAACGCCTCATCCACTAGGAACATTGCCCAATGAAAATGTTAGAAACTCAATTGAAAAATTAAGGGTTCCCTTACTTGAAGGTGGAGGAATAAGTGAAATATGTTTTCCACTACACCTAGTCCTGATATGTTTTTTGTGGAGGTGGCGGAGGTGGCATCTTCTCTATCATAATAGGAAATGTATTTTGAATTAGATATGGAGTAGGCCCTTCAACAATCAATTGTAAATTTGTAAATAAGATAAGTCAAGTGACAAACATAATAGGATTGAAATAATAATAAATATAAAGCTATATCATGTATGATTATAAAAATTACTCAGTTAAGTGGATTTCGGCTGAGGTGTTGTTGTTAATGGGGTCCATTATAATTTATGTGGTTGTTGAGAGAAATAACTAAAAATTCTTGGAGCTATACATGTAGATGTGATATAAACATAATTCAGGATCAATGATTGAAGGTCTTGTTGAATTTTTATTGAATAAAATATATGCAAAAAATTATAAAAAATGAGATTAGTACCTGGAGACAAAGAGTGAGGTACCGAAGATATTTATACCTCCCGTGTTTGATAAAACTGATATACATTTTTTATTGGGCTAGCATGAGTCTGAAAATATAATCCTGCACTACTGGAGGTGTAACGCACACTATTTTGAGGCTCAAAACCATTCCCAAGTATAATAATTTATTAGGGAAAATCACGATCATTTTTTCTTTGGATTGTTTAAAAAATCTATAACATTAATAGTGATCGATTAACTCTCGACGATAAATTTCTACTCATTCGAAGAGCAATTCAGAACTAGATTAAAAATAAAATATTATTAATCAACTTCTAAAGTTATTTTAAGATTTTGTAATGCCCACATTTTAGACATACAAATACAACACTAAAATACTAGGATAATTTGTTTTTTTGACTTATAAAATAGTACAAATGATACTACAGGAGATCACTTAGGACTACGCACAACACATGATACAGTTGCACAAAAATTAACCCACATAGATGACATGAAAAACATGTGATGTACATCAAGGCCACCTTTTCTTCTAAGTGACAAGGCCTAACATAATGAATCTACTACAAAATAAACCTATAGACATGGTCCTTCCCACGAAATTATATCTATATATATTATGTGTGTGTGTGTGTGTGTGTTGATTATAGGTTTTATTTCAAACATGTTGCAATAGTTAACTTAAGTTCTAGAAGGGCTCAAACTATGAGCATCATACATTCCTTTTCCTTTTGCAAGATCTCCTTTATATTGCTTAACATTTAACTTATGGTGTATCTCGTTGAATAAGGATCATCTATATTATTTCAATTACTTTTTAAATTTTCTTGTTCATTAATAGGATATTTGTCTACACACCAAGATATTTACTTACACACAAGGATACTAGGTATTAACACTAGGATTCACTCATAAGGTAATGCAATGTGCTCTTATAAGATAACCCCATTACACAATGAAACGAGTGTAAGTAAAAATTATGTTAAGTTCATTTCTTATTTTTTTTAAGGACTTAGGGTCAAGTTTCTTTCAATCATTTATAAATTGATAATTATGTTAGTACCCACTAAGGATTATATACAAAAAAGGTTCCTTATCCACAACAGGAGGGTTTAATCACAATCCCAAGAAGATCATGTTTCACTTTTCCTATGGAATAACATCTCATGATTACACTTTCCAAATCCATGTATCAATTATAGTTTTATTATAGTTATGATCCAGTAATTTGTTAAGGATCGAAGGCAATTAATATAGAAACATACTTCCTTATTATTATTTTGTTCCTATATTAGTTTTCTCGAGTATCGTTTATGTACAACTTAAGAGGATTTTCTCTAATTAGGTTCGCACGCATTTTGTAATGAGTTGCATAACCTATTTTATGGTGGGGCATGTGAATCCTCATAAGACTCCGAGTCCATGCCTAAGGGGATTTATCTCTAAGAATATGATCACAGTTTCACATCATACATCCAATATTTAGTAGGACAAGTGGGAGAGCAATATGTCATAGTCAATTGTTTGAACATCAAGGAATCAAATTAGTGTTTACACAATGTGGATCCCTTTTCTCACCACAAAATGGTTTAAGAATGTTATAAGAACGATCTAAACTTCACCTTTCTCCAAGAAAAATGTAAGAAGGTCACATTTTCTCTAGAAAATCATAAATTGTAAGTTGTCAAGTTTCATAATTAAATCTTAGAAATGCACCCAAAACCCAAATGATAATCGATATTGGGTATCGAGTTTGTTTACAATCCCAACTCTTAAAGGTGACTTCTAAGGTTAGTAAAAAATCTTCACCACTACACACGTGTCGGTCTGAGAGGGTTTTACACTATGTTTAATTTTATATCCCCATTTAGTACTACCTTATTAGAAGACACTATCATTACTACGCAAAATATTACAAAACCTAGGAGGGAACCACTTACTCAAGACATGGTTTAACCATGTCACTCCTAACTATCGATTTCATGATGATGTCGATACACATACAGGATATGATGATAAAATCAACCATGGGATCTTGTTTACTTAATGTAGGATGTGTTCTCAAGAAAAAAAAATTTAAGTTCATTCTAAGGTTTTGGTTCCTTCTGTGTTAAGAAATATCATGCAAGAAGTCTAGATATGCACAAGTTTTAAACTAAGGTTGACTGTTATAATTAGTTTTTTTATATTTGCTAGATAGAGCACTCTGGATATTTAATCATAAATTTCACAATGAGAAATCAATATGAGATATTAAATTCAATTTCATTTAACATATATATGCAACTTTTACAAAACAAAATATGGGGGTCAAGATAACACCCATGTTTAGATGAACATTTCCCTTAAACTCTAACATCTAAAATATTACAAAAATTCATTAATAAACCTTTCAATACTTCACAAAATGTTGAACTATCCTCTATAATTTCACTTAACATACACACACACACACACACACACACACACACACACACACATATATATATATTCAATCCCACTTTTTACCATGTGTTAATTTGAATCAAAATAACACCTACAGTTAAACACACATTTCTCAAAGAACCCATAAAACTAACATCTCATTCATATTGCCATATTTTAATGAATAACTTTATGATAACATAATAATACACATATATATTCTTTTCCATTAGCATACATAAACTATAATAATACAGAATAAATTACAACCACGCCAGTTTTTCCATCTTACTTGCATCCTGCAAAACCATGTGAGCATGAAATTAATGATAAATCATTGGCATGGCATCCACTTATATATACCATAATCAACGTTTTTATTTTCCCATTTACATAATAATACTAATTTGCATTCGAAGGGAGGAGGCTAGAGACAAATTTTCATTCCATTTCATTTCACTTCATTTCGTAACCAAGGAGATAGAAAGAGATAGGGAATAGAGAGAAACATTATTTTTCCAAAATTCCAATTTCACACAACAGGTCACAAGATAGAGTTCCAATTTTTTTTTAAAGTGTTAGTAATTTTTCAAAATGGATTTTTAACTTGGTGGGGATCCAACAAATTTCCTTTTATGTTTTCCTACTAGTTCCAAAAATGTTGAATTTAGACATGGAGGCTAACAAACCACGTTCAAAAATTGTATTTTGCTGAGCAAACACACAACATGCAAATTTCTACGCATCCTCCTATAAACCAATAATTCATAAGAACTAATTAAATTCACAAGTGGAAAACACTTTACAATTGTTGAATGGTTTTCTGGAGCTATTGTTTGTAGTCAGAAAAGTTTCCCCTAGTCAAACAACACCCAAAGGCCTACAAAACCCTTTTGGTAAACTAACCAGGAATGTGCTTTTACCAAACTATACATTCTAGGAAAATTTCTAGTAAAAATAATATATTTTTTCAAAGCAAGAAAAGCATTTCATTGTTCAGGGTCCAAACTAGGATCCGAAGTATAACCCAACATGTTAGTTTTAACAATTCCCTAAAAGTGCAAAACAGAGTAATGGGGATCCGAGAGGAGTGGCGAAGAGAGCACAAACAGTAAAATGAGCTTGAGATGATGCTTGATGTGAATCTCTACATAACAAGGAACACATAAGATGCTTGACATCTCTTTTACAGGGCTTAAAGTGTTATTTTGCAAGTCTTTGGAAAGTACATTTTTCTAAATTTTAAAGATAGACAGAAATGGTTGTTTTAGCTAACTCATTTAGATCTTGCGATAACCAATAGACACAAGCACCAAGTTTTGAAACCCTAGGTTTACCAATTCTTGAGGTTATGGTAGCAAGCAAAAATAATTTTCAAGCGTAAATCAGGTAAATAAACCATGAGGTGGGGTTTTATTGTTTTACACTTAAAATTTTGTTAGAATATCCAATGGTTTAAGCATCTACTGATTTAATATTCCAATTATACTATAAATGAAAAACCAATTTATATGATAATTATAAAATATAAAGGTAAGGAGACCATGCTTGCGAGACAATGAATTAGAATAAGTGGTTCTAAAAAAGCACAATGCACACAAGCTACCAAGGTCTGAAATGGTTGTCAAGATTGCAAGGTACAACTCATCCTCATGAAATAAGTGGATCAAGGTATCATATTTGATACTAGGAGGATTCTTATCTCATTTTATTTCTACACTGTGAAGACATATTGAAGCACTGCACCGTTCATGATTTTATGACCCTTTTATCAACCCATTTACATAGATCCCACAACCATGACATTCCATGAGATGACATTTCTTTGGACACCATTTATGAATAATCCATTTATTGTTCCAATTCCTTATCTTTCAATATCTAACTGGGTTACCACTGCACTCTATGCCTTGACGTGAGGGAAAAGAATCACTTCTAGTATTTATTGAATTATTATTATTATTATTATTATTATTTTTCATACCAAGGTGCGTCAATTTTAGCAGAAGCAATGGATAAGTGTCCTAGTGAGTTGCTATCTAGGAGACCCAATTTTACCTTATTTTGAAGCCTATAAAGGTTAATCCATTAATTAAATAGGATTGAGTTTGTTTCTTCATCAGATAATTGTACAAGTTGTTGATTAAGAGCTAAAGAATTTTGTGCACTGTGATTAACTAGGTTTTTTTGTGTGTGAGAAATGAATAAAAATGTGGAGACTGTTTCTATAGACGTTTCTGTCAACAATGAAATTTTTTGGCATATTAATTATGCTTGATGGATGTCCATTCCATGTTCTATATTCCTTCATTTTGGCATAATATGGATGAGGCAGGAAAAGGCTGTTAAGTGTGGCCTTGCATTTTCTTGAAAGGTTCCAAGGCATTTTCCTCAAAATAATTTTGGACATATCCTATTATCATTATATTCCATGATGCCACATTTCAAGAATTTAGTCCAGCAGTTCACATGTCAAGCGCATGCTCCCACATTTTACACACATACCTGCTACAACACTTGTAACTACAACATATGACAAAATCATGTCCCTTATTCATTATTCTATGGCTTCCTACAATAGTTGTAGTTAATTCCATATTTATTTTAGAAATTTAGTGAAAAAATTTCATATGCCAAGTGCATGCTTCCTTATTTTGTATATATATCTACTAGAGCCCTCGTAACTACAACACCCAAAAAAATTCCTCTATCTTTATGATTTGAGCTAGGAAAATCCAAACGTGGCATCCATTCCTTCACCAAATCAAAATAGAGGAACGCACATGGCTTCACCTTGTAACAATCAACTGCCCTCCATCAATTCCCTCTACCATTTCAACCAGTCCCGATAAATTCCTTCTCCAACACACACTCTCTCTCTCGCTTAATTTAATTACATTTTATTAATATAATAGTGTTACTACATTTCCCTACCCTTATAAGAGAATTGTCCTTAATGAGAGAAAACATCAAAACTCGAAGGGTACTTAGGAAAAAAATTCAACAATGACACATGTCATTTAATAAAAAAACTTGTTAGTACAACAAAACCACAAGGAAGCAAGCTAATTTCTACAATATCTGAAATTTTAATTTTCTATGAATATTGGTAGTTCCATTTTTCTTTATTACTTAAGTAGTCCTTTTTCTTAGCAGTATTTATTAACCTCAATCTCTTAATATTTTGTAGTTTTAAGATTTCAATGTATTTATTTTTATGGGTGCCCAACAGAAAACTGAAATCACAATACCACGCAAGGGCCAACCACAACACTAATGGTTCATAAGGCATCACGATACACACTTTCATAACTATATCACATCACAAGAACTTAACCAAACAATGGAAGGAACATACACAATACCCATAACATAGTACTTATTGCACATTCCCCTGACACAACATTACTCGTAACATAAGTAGACTACTATAGCATGGAATTCCCAATAGGTACACATATAAAGGTTTCACACAAAAAGGGGATTCAAATCGTACTCTCAATGAGGAGCATCAATCCTCGACTTCACAAATCATGAAAAGACTTAAATTATTAAACATAAATAATAACACCAACTACAAAAAGATCACCAAAAAAATCCATATACCTCCCGAAGCATCACAAAACAACTCCATGTGCCTCCCAAAGAATCCAAAAACAACTCCATATACCTCCCAAATCATCACAAGAAAACTCCATATAACTCCCAAAGTATCAAAAAACAACTTCATATACCTCCCAAAGAATCACAAAACATATCCATACACCTCCCGAAGCATCACAAAACATCTCCATATACCTCCTAAGTAATAAAATAAAGAAATATTTTCCTTTTAGCTCCACAAAATAGGTTGATCACCCTATGACCTTGGGAACATAATGTCTAAACAAATCTAACCCAAGTGACATAATAACTCATGGGTCAACAACCCATTTAATATCTATAACTCTTCGGGGTGTACCCCCATACAACGAACCAGATCCATAGGTTCAACCACTCATGGTGAATCCCATGACTCTATTCCAACACATTGCGACATTAGAACCAACATAAAAATCCATTTTAAATTCCAAGTGGAAAAAATCACAAACCTTAGGGTAGGCTATAAAACTTTTAAACATGAAAAAAAGATTTAAAACTAAGTAAAACAAATGGCCAAATATCCATGGTCAGTGCCAAAATCTGCATGTTTGTGCAACAAAGAAATAAAATGCCAAAAATATAATAATATATCAATCAAGAAAAATGTTGGTTCTAGAAAGAAAACAAGAAAGAAAATGTTTAATTTACAAATAAAGTATGTATAGATAAACACCACATCAAAATAACTATGTGGCCTTATATGGCCACCAAAGAGGTAATCCACAAGTTGGTCACACTCAGACATCAAGCCTTAGTTCATAAAATAACATATCAAATAATACATTTTTCATCATCTCTGCCCCGCTTCAACAAGTCTCAACAACCATATAGGGAGAGAGAAATGAGTACATGTTGCCATCTACTGATCCTAAGGTGTCTAGAAAAAAAATATGCATGACATCCATTGAGCAAGTGCCATACATACCAAATGAACAAAAGTGGGTTTTGAGCCTATCTAAGACTCCACTTACTATATGCTACTCAAATCGAGTGACTTTCAACGGTACACATTTCCTCACTCCAAACATACACTTTTGACCAATTTCCCTTAGGGTTGGTTAGTGTAAGGTTCACAAAAAAACACATAACAACATAACTAATAAAGCGGTGATTCACACACAATAACCATAGCATCTTACACATGTTATATATACAAGGTATAAAAATATTATTACTTTCACAAGTTACGATACATCAAATTACCACATAATATTTCACCGAAACTGCAATCACTATACAATAGACATCATACATTCACCATATTCCCCTAAATAACAACATCAACCATCACATATTACACAAATTATATGTATGATGAACACAATGAGTAACATTATAACATAAAATCAATTCCTATATAACATGGTGACACACATAGTTCATCACAAAACAGTGACAACATCATGATACAATCTAATTCATTATAAACCAATTATGTTATGAAACACATCAACACACCTACATACCACAGAATAACAAGAAACTCCAACACTCTACAAGCAATAATAACATTTTTTCACACACACAAGGGTGAAAAATCACACGTGAGCTCCTCATTGCATTCATTAAAAAGAGAGGGGATTCGCTCATAAAAATCACATCAACATGGTAACAAATATGCACTTAGCGACATGTACAACATGTGACTCCATAATATCATAGTTTTAATGTTGGTCACATCACAACATATATCACATTACCCTTCCAATCTCCACCACCACCATGTAAAAATAATCACAATTCCAATCCGTCCCAGAGTTTCGAGAGGATGAACCTTTGTTCTGATACCAAATGTGACACTCACATTTAACACACATAAATATAACACTAAAATAATGGAATAATTATTTTTGACTTACATTATAGTACACATGACACTACAGGATATCACTTAGGAGTACACACAAAAATGATATGTTTGCACAAACACTTACCCACATAGATGACATGAAAACATGTGATGGACATCAAGACCACCTTTTCCTCCAGGTGATAAGACCCAACATAACGAATCAACTATATAATAGACTTATAGACATGGTCCTTCTGACGAGATGATATATATATATATTTATTACACATTTATTTGAAACATTTTTCAATCCTTAACTTAAGTTCTAGAAGGGCTCATAATCTGAGCATCATACACTCCTTTTCATTTTTCCATATTTCCTTTATATTTCTTAACATTTAACTTATGGTGTATCTCGTTGAATAAGGATCATCTACATTATTTCAATTATTTGTTTAATTCATTTGTAAATAGGATATTTATTTATGCACCAGGGTATTTACATACATATAAGGCTACTAGGAATCATCCCTTGTATTCAATCCTAATGGCATGCATTGTGAGCTTATAACATACCCCTGCTACACAACGAAATGAGTGTAAGTCTAAAGAATTTGAAGCTCATTTTTTAGTTTTGGAGTTAGCATCAAGTTTCTTTCATTCATTTATAAATTAATAATTAAGTTAGTACACACTAAGGATTATATATGAAAAAGGATTGTTATCCATAGTAGGAGGGTTTAATCACATTACCAAGAAGATCGTGTTTCACTTTCCCTATGTAATAACATGTCATGATTACACTTTCCAAAGCCATGCATCAATTATAGTTTAATTATTGTTATGCTCCAATAAATCATTAAGGATTTGAAGGCACTTAATAAGGCAACATACTTCCTTATTATTATTTTTTGTTCCGAGATTAGGTTTCCTAAGTATTGATTTACGTCTAACTTAAGAGGATTTTCCCTAATTAGGTTCATATTCCTTTTGTAATGAATTTTCTGACCTATTTTCTGTTAGGGACATTTCAATCCTCATGAGACCACTAGTCCCTATCTAAGGGGATTTATCTCTAAGAGCATGATCACAGTTTCACATCATACATCCACTACATATTAGGACAGGTGGGAGAGAAAGATGGAGTAGTCCATCATTTGAAGGGTTAAGGATCACATTAGGTTTTACACAACGTGGATACATTTTATCACCACAAGATAGTTTAAACATGTTATAAGAATGATCTAAAAATCACCTTTCTCTAAGCATAACATCTGAAGGTCACATTTTCTCCAAAAAATCATAAATTGAAAGTTTTTAAGTTTCGTAATTAACTCTTAGCATTTCACATAAAACCCAAATGATAATTGAAACTAGGTATCAAGTTCATTTACGATCCCAACTCTTAAAGGTGACTTCCATGGTTAGTAAGTAGTCTTTACCACTCAAAAGACGTGTCTATCTAAGAGGGTTCTACACTATGTTTAATTTTTGATTCACATGGATTACTACCTTAATAGAACATACTCTCCTTACTATGCACATGATTACAAAACCTAGGAGGGAACCACATACTCTAGACAAGGTTAAACCATGTTGTTCCTAACCATTAAGTTCACGATGATGTCACTACACATACAAGCTTTAACGATAAACTCAAACTTCCAATCTTGTTTACTTAATATATAAGGTGTTATCAAGCATAAAGTTTTAAGTTTGTTCTAAGGTTTTGGTTTGTTCTGAGTTAAGAAATATCACGTAAGAAGGGTAGATATGCACAAGTTTTACACTAAGGTTGACTTTTATAATTAAGTTTTTTTTATATTTGTTAGTTAAATAACACAACACTCTGGATATTTCATCATAAATTTCACAACGAGAAACCATTGTAAAATATTAATTTTTCTTTCATTTACAATACGTACCCAACTTTTACAGTACAAAAATTGTGGGTCAAGATAACACCCATGTTTAGATGAATATTTTTCTTAAACCCTAACATCTAAAATACTACAAAACTTCACTAATAAATGTTTCAATACTTCGTGAAATTTTTAAATATCCTCTACAATTTAAGTTAACATATGTATTCAATCTCCCTTTTTACCATGTGTCCATTTTAATCATAAGAGAACCTATAGTTCGATGCACATTTCCCGAAGAACCCCTAAAACTAGCATCTCAATATTGTCAAATTTTAATGAATAAATTTACTGTAACATAACAAATTATATATATATATATATATATGATTAACATACATGAATTACAAAAATACAAAAAAAATTACAACCACGCGAGTTTTGGCATATAATTTGCATCCTTAAAAACCATGTGAGCATGAAATCAATGATAAATTGTTGGCATGGCATGCACCTAAATCAAGCATAAGCAAAAAAATTTGTTTCCCATTTACCTTTATTTTTAAATAAAGCACAATGTTGTGTCCCACTTCATGTCCCAAAAATGCGAGTAAGAAGTTGGGCAGGATTGAAAATCGAGGGTGTTCGCACGAACATCCCTTTCGCGTGAACCACCTTCGCCTGAACTGCCACGTAGGACGTAGAAATTAGTTCGCGCGAATGGGGGTTCGCGCGAACACCCCTTAGCGCGAACCCCTCGAATTCAAATATTTTTGGCAGCAAAGAGTTATATATAGATATTTATATAGTTTTGGGCGGTGGATTTAAGGTTTGGGGGGTTCGGGCGAAGGGGAGGTTCACGCAAACCCCCTTCACGCGAACCCCCCTATGTGGCACCTATGTGGCACCTATGTGGCACATTTTGGCACCAAATCCATTTGGAGGATAATTTTATGCCAAAATGTGCCACTTAGGTGCCACCGTAATTAGGGTTAACGAATGAATAAAATTACAAAATTTTAACACCAAAATATAGAATTTTATTAGCTTCTAAAAATATAATTTTAATTTTTAAAATATGTTTTACTATTTATTTTTTATATTTTTCTAACATATGGTATTTTAGGACAATCAATCGTACACAATCAACCCAATTTTGAAAAATAGCAAAAAAATATCAAAAAAATTTGAAAAAATTAAAATTATTATTTATTGGAAGCCTTCTTCTTACTGTGAAAAAAAAATTCATTTTTGATATAAATCTTAAATTTATTGGCATAACATTTGTACGCCATTTATTTGAAAATATTTTTACAAAATAATTAATTAAAAAAAAAATATAAGTCCAAAAATATGAAAATTTGACCAAAACTTCAAATTCAAATCTTGAACACATATCTAAAATTTTCATGGTGAAAAATAAATTTTAATTCAAAAGAACCACCCGGGGACAGTCATTCCTCTTTTATAACATAAGAAACAACGTATGAGTAAAATTAAGAAAAAGACCGTTTTTTTTGTATTTTTTTTATAAAAAATTTTACATGTATTCTACACTCTAAATACAACATTTTGTTAGTTTGTGGAATTTCATGAATATGTATGGTTTTATGGCTATTACCTTTAGAAAATCAATGAAACTGAAAATTCATGTTTATAATGGTACAAAACATACCAAAAAGTGGGACATTTTATTGTGCTTTTTAGAATAATAATAATTTACATTGGAAGGCAGGAGTTAGAGACACATATTAATTTCATTTCAATTTACTTCATTTCTTAACCAAGGAGAGAGAGAGAGAGCTAGGGAAGAGAGATTTTTTTTCCCCAAAAGTCCAATTTCACACAACACGTCACAAGATATAGTTACAAAAAGTTTATTGAAGCGTTAATAAGTTTCCACGATGGTTTGGTAGCTTTGTGGTGTTCTTATAAATTTCTTTTTACCTTTTCCTACTAGTTGGAAAAACAATCAATTCACGCTCGGAGACTAAGAAAACGCTTTCAAAAACTATCTTTAGATGAGAAAACACAAAACAGGTAAATTTAAACGCGTCCACGTATAAACCAATAATTCACACAAACTGACGCAATTCCCAACTGGCAAACAGTATACAATTGACCAATTTTTACGTAATCAAACAGCGACTGAAGGCCTACAAAACCTGTTTGCCAAACTAACGAGGAATTTGCTTTACAAAAACCAAAGGTTCAAAGAAATTGTCTAGTAAAATTAATAGAGTTTTGCGAAGGCAAACAAGAATTTCATTTTGCACGGTCTAAATAGCGAGCCAAAACGAAATCCAACTTTTAAGTTTTAGCAGTTCCCTAAAGTGCAAAATGGAGTAACAAGGCTCCTAAAGGAGCAGCAAGACAACACAAATGGTAAAACGAAGTTGAGATAATGTTTGATGTGACTGTATACATAACAAGTAAAACATATGATGCTTGAAATATCATTTATGGGGCTCAGATTGTTGTTTTCCTAGTCTTTGGAAATTTTATTTTTCTAAATTTGCAAGGTAGAGAGAAATGGGTTTTTTCAAACTAACTCAGCTACCTCTTGCGATAACCAAGGGAAATGAGTAACCAAGTTTTGACATCCTGGGTTTAGCAATCCTTGAGGTTGTGGTAGCAAAAACAAATGATGGTCAAGTGTAAATCACTTACGTAAACCATGAGGTGGGGTTTTATTATTTTACACTAAAAGTTTGGTTAGAATATCTAATGGTTTAAGTATCTACTGATTTAATATTTCAATTATATTGCAAACAAAAAACCAATTTATATGAGAATTATAAAAGAAAAAGGTAAAGAGACCATTGTTGATGGAAAACAAATCGGCCAAAGTGGATATGAACAAGGAAAACATGCACAAGCTACGAGGGTTTGAAATGGTTCTCGAGATTACAAGGTCTAACTCATCCTCTCCAAAGAAGTGGATCAAGGTATCATATCTGATACTATGATGATTGTTATCTTATTTTATTACAAAACTATGAAGACATATTGAAGCACCTTTAATGGTTTTATGACTCTTTTCTCAACCCTTTTATGTAGATCCCGTAACTATGGCATTACACGAGATGGCATTTATTTAGACGCATTTTATGAATACTCCATTTTATGTTATAATGCCTCCCCTTTCAAAATCTAAGTGGGTTACCACTACTCTCCACACCTTGATGCAAGGGAAAAAACATACTTCTAGCATTTATTGAATTTTTAGTAATTTATTTTTCCATGGCAACGTGCAATTGTTTTAGCATAAGAAATTCAGAATTTTCCTAGTTAGTAGTTATCTAGGAGACCCAATTTTTCCTCATTTTGAATCATGTGAAGGATAGTCCGTGCACGAAACGAGCTAGAGTGTTTTTATTAATTAGAAAGTTGAACAAGTTGTCGATTAAGTGATAAATAATTCTATGCACTGTGATTAACTACTATTTTTTGGTATGTCAAAAATGAAGATGAAGGTGGAGGATGTTCCTGCTAGTAGTGAAAAATTCTGGCCATTTTGTGTGGATGTTATTTGTATCCTTATGGAGAGTCTAACCATTAGGTATGGTCATTTTTCCCCCATTTATTTTTCATTTTTAAATGAGGTATACACATAGATCTAGGATATATATATATATATATGAGCTATTAATAAGAGGGTTGGCCGATTTATTAGCAAAAACACAACGCTTGTATTAGAGGGGGGCCGCGACCCATGTAATATGTAGGGTTTATATTCCTGTGTAGGTGGGGCACCACCCCACCACACCCTTTTCCTTATTTCCCATGGCCAACACGATACCAAAATAAAACAATTAATAAAAGAACTTTTATTATAAACACTATTTGTTTTATAAACCATTCGGCCTAACCATATTACATACCACTTTTGTTTTATTTGAAACTTTTCCCACCGATTATATTATATAATCATTCAATATTAAAACTTAATGTGTGTGTGTGCGCACGCTCGGGAACGCATATATATAATATTGAATATATATACTTAATATTATATATATGCGTTCCCGAGCTTGCGCACACACACCCATTAAGTTTAATATTGATGATTATATATATATATATATATATATATAATGATATATATATATATATATCATTTAGTAGATAATATAATCATTTGTTTCATTTGTTATTTATTTTAAGCATTTTATCGATCTAAGTTTGTTTAAATAACAACCTTACAAAGACAAGTTAGTTTTTAAGTTTAGCAACATGTGAATAGTGATAAATTTGGGGCTCTACAATTTTCATCAAATAATTACAAATAAATTACAATGAACATACTTCTTTACCTGGTTAAAATATCATTTACATTCCCATTATTAGCGGGATGGGTTGAGTTTAAACATCAAAATCATAAAGTAAAATCTCACTCAAATAAAAAATATCCCCAAGTAGTACTATTTACTATAATTAATGCCCCTTTTTCACATCGCAATTAAACCTTACTTAACAGAGTAATCAAATTAAACAAAAAAAATAAAAAATAAATGACAAAATAAGGTGGAAATTGGAAATACATCACAAAAAAGATAACATACAAAATAATTAAAATTAAAAAAGGGAAGAACACAAACCATGGTTAACATTCGAGGGGTAAGCCCTCCAATGGAAACTCTAACAACTTAAACAAGAAAAAACAATATACATGAAACGAAGTACAAGGTGACCTGTTTGGTACAATATTCCAATATTCCGGTGTTGTTGGTATCCGAACCCCTTCTTATTGTAATGATATAGATTTCCTTATCAATAAAAAATTTCCCCTTCGGCCTCACGACGCATCTCAAACTACATCACGGAATAACAAAATATACATACACCATATTAAACCAACAAACATCCTATACAAACTAGCTAAATCATTAACATAGGACTATATGATTAATCATTTGAAATCAATGAACATCTCAATTTTTAATAAATAAACAAAAAAATCCAGATACCTCAGACCGAAGCATTCACAAAACAAATCCATGTGCCTCACAAACAAGAATCCAAAAACAAACTCCATATACCTACAAATCATCACAAGAGAAAACTCCATTATAACTCCCAAAGTATAAAAAAACAACTTATTAACCTCAAAAGAATACCAAAAACATATCCATACACCCCCGAAAGCATCACAAAACTCTCCATATACTCCTACGTCAAAAATAAAGCAAAATATTTCCTTTTAGCTCCACCAAAAATAGGTTGATCACCTATGACCTTGGGAAACATACGGTAGAAAACAAATCTAAACCCAAGTGACATAAATTAAGTCATGGGTCAAACCCATTAACTATCTATAACTCTTCGGGGTTTTTTAGGGGTTGTACCCCCCATAAACGAACCCGATCATAGGTTCAACACTCAGTGGTGAATCCCATGACTAGATTCCACACATGACGACATTTAGAACCAAATAAAAATCCATTTTAAATCCAAGTGGAGAAAATCACAAAACCTTAGGGTAGGCTATATATAATATAAAAACGTTTCTTTAAACGATTGAAAAAAAGATTTAAAAACTAAGTAAAACAAATGGCCAATATCCATGGTCGTGCCAAACTCTGCAGTTTGTGCAACAAGTAGCTTTTCCTCTTCCTTTTTTAGCCGTCAGAAAATAAAAATGCCCAAAAGATACTAATTATATCAATAAGAAAAAATGTTGGTTTTAGAAAGAAGAAAACAAGAAAAGAAAAATTATTTAAGTTTACAATAAAGTATTGTATAGATAAACACCACCACATTCAAAATAACTATGTGGCCTTATATGGCCACCCCAAGGGGTAATCACAAGGGTCACACTCAGACATCAAGCCTTAGTCATAAATAACATATCAAATAATTACCTTTTTCATTCATCTTGCCCCGCTTTCACAATGCTCATAAACCAATAGGAGAGAGAATGAGTACATGGTTGCCAATTTATTGATCCTAAGGGTCTAGAAAAAAAATATGCAGCATCCATGGAGAAAGTGCCATCACTACCCCCCCCCCCCCCCCAACATGGAACCAAAAGTGGGTTTTGAGCCTATCTAAGACTCACTACAATATTGCTACTCAAATCGAGGGACTTTCAACGGTACACATTTCCTCACCCATAACATTACCCTTTGACCAATTTCCATTAGGGTTGGTTAGTGTAAGGTTCACAAAAAAACACAGAACAAACATAAATAATTAACGGTTGGGTGATGAGTCACACACAAAAACCATACATCTTACACATGTATATATACAAGTATAAAAATATATTACTTTCACAATATATACTCAAATTACCACAGAATATTTCACCGAAACGGCAATCACTATACAATAGAACATAATACATTCACCATATCCCTAAAATAACAACTCAACCCATACCATATTACACAAAATTATATGTATGATGAACACAAGGAGCAACATTATCACATAAAATCAATTCCTATTATAACATGGTTGAACAAACATAGTTCATCACAAAACAGTGCCCACTCATGATACAATTAATTCATTATTAAACCAATTATGTTATGAAACATCAAACCCACCTACATCCCACAGAAAAATTAAAAAAAGAAGAAACTCCACACTCTACAAGCAAGAATAACCTTTTTCACACACAACAAGGGTGAATGAAATCACACGTGAAGCTCCCATGCATTCATTAAACGAGGGGGGATTCGCTCATAAAAATCACATCAACATGGTACAAATATGCACTCTAGCGAACAGTACAAATGTGACTCCATAAGATCATTGTTTTAATGCTGGTCAAATCACAACATATATCACATTACCCTGCCAGCTCCACCACCACCATGTAAAAATAATCACAATCAACCGCCAGAGGTCGAGAGGATTGAACCTGTGTTTTGATACAAATGTGACACTCAACATTTAAACACAATAAATATAACATAAAATAATGGAATAAGTATTTTTGGACTTACATTTATCGTACACATGACACTACAGGATGATATCATTAGGTAGAGTACACCACAAAAATGATATGTTTGCCACCCAAACACTTACCACATAGATGAATGACATGACACATGTGAGGGACATCAAGACCACTTTTCTCCAGGGGTGATTAAGACCAAACATAAACGAATATCCAACTTATAATAGACTTATTAGAATGGTCCTTCTGACGAGATGATATAATATAAATATTAATTAACATTTATTTGATGAAACATTTTTCATCCTTAAGTTAAGTTATAGAAGGGATCATAATCTGAGCACATAATCCTTCTTTCATTTTCCATATTCCCTTTATATGTCTTAAAATCTTAATTATGGTTGTATCTCGTGAATAAGGATCATCTACATTTTTCAATTATTTGTTTAAATTCATTTGTAAAACGGAGGGATATTTATTTATGGCACCAGGGTATTACTTACATATAAGGCTACTAGGAATCATCCACTTGTATGCAATCCTAATGGCATATGCATTGTGAGCTTATAACATACCCCTGTACACACCGAAATGAGTGTAAGTCTAAAGAATTTGACGCCTAAACTTTTTAGTTTTGCGAGTTAGCATCAAGTTTCTTTCATTCATTTTATAAATTAATATACTAAGTTAGACACACTAAGGAATATATATGAAAAAGGATTGTTATCCATAGTAGGAGGGTTTACACATTACCCAAGAAGATCGGTTGTTTCACTTTTCCCTATGTAATAACAGTAGATTAACTTTCCAAGCCAGGCATCAATGATAGTTATTATGTATGCTACAATAAATCATAGGATTGAAGCACTTCTCTTTTGGTTGATTTTGTGTTGTATTTTTTGTCTTTTTTTATTTTTTGCTTGATGTTAATGTTTTGGTATGGGGTCGTTTATTGTTTTTTTAGTTTCTTGGTGTTGTGTGTGTTTCGCGTTGTTTGTTTTTTTTGTTTTTCTTGTTTTTTTTAATGTTTTTTTGTATTTTTTTGTTTGTTGTTTTTTTTTGTTTGGTTTTTTGTTTTTTTTTTTTTGTTACATGATTACTTTTATGGTGTGGTTATGTGTACCCTTTTTTTTTTGTGTTCATCTACTTTTTTTCTTTTTTTTTTGTGTTTTTGTACTTTTATGGGGTGGGATATGATAATTTACTTTGCTTCGGTTGTTGTTTTTTACTTGATCTTTTTGTGCTACTTTTGTTTTTATCTTTTATTTGTGTGCGGGTTGTTTTTGGGTGTACCTGCGTTACTCTCCTACTGTTCTTTTTGCGGTGGATGTGTTTTTTTCGTTAATTTGTTATTTTTGTGTCGTATTTTTTTTTGTTTTTTTCTCTTGGTTGTTTTTTTGTATTTTAATGATTTTTGATTTGTTGTTTTGTGTTTTTTTTGGGTTTGGGTTTTCTATCTTTTTTTTGTGTTTTGTTTCTTGTTACTGTTCTTTTATATTTGTATGGTGTGTTTGTATTGTGTGGTTTTGTGTGTTTATCTTTTTCTTTTTTAGTTTTGTTTTTTTTTTTTTTTGTGTTTGTGATGTTTTTTTTGTGTTGCGATTGGTTTTTTTTTTTTTTCTGTTATTTCATTTTTTTATTTTTTTTATTGTAATTGTTTTTTACACTTTTTCCTGGAGTTTTTGTGGTATTCTTTTGACCTGCTTTTTTATTTATTGTATGCTTAATTGTGTATATATACCGTGGGGTTTTTTTTATGAATTCCTCTTTCTTGACCAGTTTGTTTCTGCTTTTTAAGCTTTTTTTTTTTTTATTTCGTTATATTGTTCTCGTTGTATTCTGGATCGTCATCTTTACTGTGGGTAAAATTAATATTCCTACATTGTTGTTATTTTTTTTTGTGATTTATAAAAATTGAGTTTGTGTTTGTTGAGGTTGTTTTTGTGTGGGATGGCTATGCTTGGGTTTGGCTGATATAGTATGTGCTTATGTGGGAGGGGGGGCTGAGAAGTTTTTTTGTGACATGGGGGGGGGGGGGGTGAGTGACGTCGGGGGAACTAAAAAAAAAAAAACAAGGGGGGGGAGGGGGAGTGGGGGGGAGGGGGAGAGGGGGGGGGGTGGGGGGGGGGGGGGGGGGGGGGATAGGGTGGGGGGGGGGGAATGGGGGGAGAAAAGAGGGGGGGGGGGGGGAGGGGGGGGGGGGGGGGGGGGGAGGGGGATGGGTTTTTTTTTTTTTTTTATTGTTATTTTAATGTTTTTATTTTTATTTTTTTTTTTTATACTTTTTTTTTTTTTTTGTTTTTTTTTTACAAAATAAGGCAAAATACTCCTTTTATTATTTTTTTGTTCCGAGATTAGGTTTCCTAAGTATTGATTTACGTCGAACCTTAAGGCGGATTTTCCCTCCTAATTAGGTTCATATTCCTTTTTGTAATGAATTGTCTGACCATTTTGTTAGGGACATTTTTCAATCCTATGAGACCACTAATCCTATCTAAGGGGATTTTATCTCTAAGAGCATGATCACAGTTTCCATCATACATCACTACTATTAGGACAGGTGGGGGGAGAGAAAGATGGGAGTAGTCCATCATTTGAGGGTGTTAAGGAATCACATAGGTTTTACACAACGTGGAACAGTTTTCACCAACAAGATAGTTTAATTTAAACATGTTATTAAGAAGGATCTAAAAATCACCTTTCTCTACGCATAACATCTGGAAGGCACATTTTACTCCAAAAAATCATAAATTGAAAGTTTTAAGTTTCGTAAAACTCTAGGCATTTTACATAAAACCCAAATATAATTGAAACTAGGTATCAAGGTCATTACGATCCCAACTCAAAGGTGACTTCAAGGTTAGTAATAGTAGTCTTTACCACTCAAAAGACCGTGTCTGTCCAAGAGGGTTCTACAGGTTGTAAATTTTGATTCACAGGGATTACTACATTAAAGAAAATACTCTTCGACTATGCACATGATTACCAAACCCTAGGATTTTTGGGCAACCACATACTTAGGACAAGGTTTAAAACATGTTGTCTACCCTTAAGTTACGATGAGTCCTACACATAAAAGCTTTAACGATACACTCAAACTTCCATCTGGTTACTTAATATATAAGGGGTAATCAAGCCATAAGTTTTTTTCAGTTGTTCTAAGGTTTTTTGGTTTGTTCTGAGTGAAGAAATATCACGTAGAAGGGTAGAAGTGAGATTGCACAAGTTTACACTTAAGGGTGACTTTATAATTACGTTTTTTTTATATGTGTAGTATTAAATTAACAAACACTCGGAATTTCATCATAAATCACAACGAGAAACCATGGTAAATATTAATTTTTCTTTCATGTACAATACGTACCCAACTTTTACAGTACAAAAATTGTGGGTCAAGATGAACACCCAATGTTTTAGATGAAATTTTTCTTAAACCCCTAACATCCTCTAAAAAATACTACAAAACTTCCTAATAATGTTTCTACTTGTGTGAATTTGGAAATATACTCTACAATTAAGGTAAACAGATGTATTCAATCTCCCTTTTTCACCAGTTCCAATTTGTTACTCATAAGAGGGAACCTATAGTTCGATGCACATTCACAAGGAACCATTAATAACTAGGCATCTCAATATTGTCAATTTGAAGAATAATGATGTGTATATACAGGAACAACAAAGTTCCATATATATATATATATATATATAGAGAATATATATCTTCTATGATTAACATTCCAATGAGTCACACATGAAAATACAAAAAAAATTGACAACCACGCGCACACGTTTTCCCCCCGGCATATATAGGTTGCATCCTTAATCTTAAACCACATCGCGAGCATGGAAAGCAATGATTAAATAAAGTGTTGCATGGCATGCACCTAACGCAAGCATAAGCTAAAAAAATTTGTTTCCATTTTTACTTTATTTTTAAAATATAAATTGCACAATGTTGTGTGTCCCACTTCATGTCCCAAAAATGAGAGATACACAAGTAAGAAGTTGCTGGAGGATTGAAAAATCGAGGGTGATCGAATTCGCCACGAAACATCCCCTTCACGCGTGAACCACCTTCGCCGGAACTGCCACGTAGGACCGTAGGTGCAAAGAAATTTAGTCTCGAAGGAATGGGGTTCGCTGCGAACACCCCTTTAGCGCAACCCCGCGAATTCAAATATCTTTGGCAGCAAAGAGGCTCGTTAGAGTTATAGGATAGACTATTTATAAGTTTTGGGCTGGTGGAGGGACTATTCTAAGGTTGGGGAGGCGTTCCCTGTGGGCTATGGCGCACGGTTCACGCATATACCCCCATCCACCGCGGAACCACCACCCTATGTCGCCCGGCACCTATTGTGGCACCTAGTGGCACATATTGGCACCCAAACTGCCATGTGGACGGAGCAACCCTTAGGCCCAAAATGTGGCCCATTTAGGTGCCCGTATATTAGCCGCGTTACACACGCACATGAATAAAATTACAACAATTGCTCACCACAAAATAACTGAGAATTTCATTAGCTATTCACACAAAAAATGATATAACAATTAAAAAGACCTGTTTACTATGTGTATTTGTGTTATTACATTTTCTAAACATTAGTGGTATCACGTAGGACACATCACAATCGACACAATCACCCCCACACACTTGAAACACCCTGCGTCAATAGCAAAAAATATCCAAATAAAAATTTTGAAAAAATTAAAATTTAGTTATGAGTGTGTAACGCCTTCTTCTTACCCTTGTCGCAAAAAAACACACAATTTTTGATCCACTAAATCTTAAAATGTCTTGGCCATAAATCATAAAATTTGTACGCATTTATTTGAACAGTATTTACTTACAAAAGAATTACATTTAAAAACAAAAATAAGATAAGACTCCAAAAAATATGAAAATTTGGACATAAATTCAAAATTCAAACACTGACACATACTAAAATTCATGGTGAAAAAACTAAATTTTATTCAAAAGAACACCCGGGGACAGGTCATCCCTTCTTTTATAACATAGAAGAACAACGTATGGTAAATTAAGAATAAAGACCGTTTTTTTGTATTTTTTTTATAAAAAAAATTTTACATGTATTCTACACTCTAAATACAACATTTTGTTAGTTTGTGGAATTTCAGGAATATGTATGGGTTGTATGGTATGATTACTTTTAGAAAATCAATGAAACTGAAAAATTCATTTCTAATGGTACAAAACATACCAAAAAGTGGGAACATTTATGTGTGCTTTTTCGAATAATAATCATGGACATTGGAAGGCAGGAGTTAGAGACACATATTAATTTCATTTCAATTTACTCATTTTCTTTAACCAAGGAGAGAGATGAGAGAGAGAGCTAGGGAAGAGAGATTTTTTTTTTTCCCCCAAAAGTCAAAGTTCCACAACACGTCACAAGATGTAGTTACAAAAAGTTTATTTTTTTGAGCCGAGTTAATAAGTTTCCCGATTGGTTTGGTTTAGCTTGTGGTGTTCTTATAAAATTTCGTTTTACATTTCCTACTTGTTGAAAAAAAACAATCAATCACGCTCGGGAGACTAGAAGAAAACGCTTTCAAAAATATTTTAGCTGAGGAAAACACAAACAGGTAAATTTAAAAGCGCGTCCCGTATAAACCAATCAGCACACAAACCTGGACGCAATTACCAACTGGCAAACAGTATACAATTGACCAATTTTGACGTAATCAAACAGCGATGAAGGCCTACAAAAACCTGTTTGCCAAACTAACGAGGAATTCTGCTTTACAAAAACCAAAGGTTCAAAGGAAATGTCTATAGTAAAATTTAATAGAGTTTTGCGAAGGCAAACAAGAATTTCATGTTTGCACGGTATTAAATAGCGAGCCAAACGAAATTCAACTTAAAGTTTTTTAGCAGTTCCCTAAAGTGCAAAATGGAGTAAGTAACAAGGCTCCTAACGGAGCAGCAAGCAACACAAAGGTAAACGAAGAGGATGATAATGTTTGATGTGATGTATATACATAACAGTGTAGTAAAACCTATGATGCTGAAATATCATTATGGGGATCAGATTGTTTTTCTTAGTTCTTTGGAAATTTTATTTTTCTAATTTGCCAAGGTTGGTAGAGAGAAATGGTTTTTTTTCGACTTAATCATATACCTCTTGTGAATAACCAATTTTTTGTTTTATTTTTAAGCATTTGTTCTTTTGAGTACAGTTTCTTCATTTTCCCAAAGTGATTTTCAGTAATAACTCAGCTTGTATTTAAATTTGTTTTATTTTTTTTTTTTTTTTTTTTTTTCACGACACTTCCCAAGAGTCTCACTCTGTGCCACCCAGGCTGGATGTTGTGCAGTGGCATGGAAATCTCAGCTCATCTGCAACAGTCTGCCTCTGAAGTTCAAGGTGATTAACTGCCTCAGCCTCCAAAGTAGCTAGGATGACAGGCGTGCTGCTTGCCACCATGCCCATGCTAATTTTTGTATTTTGTAGTAGAGACAGGGTTTCACCATGCTTATTCAGGCTGGTCTTCGAACTTCTGACCTCAGGTGATCTCACCTGCCATGGCCTCCCAATTTTGGATTTATTTAAATCTTGTTCTTTAGCCACTGCAGCATTGTATGGTAAGTTGTCCATGATTTCACAGTGCTCTAGGTTCCTTTCTAGATGCCTGAAGAATAATGCTTTCTAGGTTCATTACCTTGAGTGATCTTAATACTTCTTAAAGACCTTTCCCCTGGTCTATTTAGTTCCTTACATTTTGTAAGAATTGAGCGCACCCCCTTTCAAAACAACGCCCTTGACCTTGTTTTTCAACTCATTGAAAAGGCTTTCTTAATTATGCTGTTACATTGTCATGATTGGGGATTAATGTAAATGTGTTCATCTGTTAATTGCTTTCCAGAAGTTACATGATCTCAGCTCTCGAAGAAATCTCCCCTCAACCTCTTCAAAAAATTGCTGCCTCTGCTAGCTATGAATTACATGTTAGTCAACCCCTGAATTGATTTGAAAAGTCAAGGATGAAAATTACTGCTTTTTTTCTTTGAAGTTCATCAGATTTAAGTGGTGACTTGGAACTTTAATCAACAGTAAAGGGGGGAAATTCCAAACGTATTGATCCTAGGGACTATTCATAGCCATATTCTCAGAGATGTAAAATCAGAAATCATTTGAAAATAGTTCCAGGATTAGAAAAGCTGCTGAGTCATGACTGATGGAGACTAAAGCAAATACAGAGTGCTTGATGCAAAGTTAACACCCTTATTTATCCAAATTCAAGCAAATAAAGCGATAACAGTATTTATGAAGTGATAAAGACCACACTGCTATTAAGCCACACCAGAGTAGCACTCCCCGCTCTTTTTTTTAAATTTTTTCTTCTTCTTTAATAAATTTTTTCATTTCTTTTTTGCAGTGAAGATCCACTCTCACTAGCCCAGGCTAGTCTTGCAAATTGATCTTGAATCTGCTTTTCTTGAAACCTTCAATAGCTTGCCAGAAAAGTTACGCCACGGCTTCAGCCCTGCCTCAATCATTATCATTCTGAGTAGTCCAAATGGCTATTAAGAGCCATAGTCACTCACACCCACTACTCAAGCCTATTTCATATAGAGATTAAATACAAAACAAACTTGGCCAGGATCTTGAATCCTGACAACTGATATTGCCTGCATCTTCCTCCCAATCTGCTAGGAACAAGAACCCACTAGACTTGAAGATGGTCCTTAGGAATTCAAATTCAAGATTATTTAATCTTACATACATAGCTTGTACATGTATCATGATTTCAAGTAGCATTGAGGCGTTATTTCTCTTGAGCCAGAATATTCAATTCCATGCCCAAAGTGCTACTCATATAAACAAGCATTGTGGACGCGAACAAAGAAATGGAAATCACTTTTTTAATTGAAGTTCAATTATTCTGTCTCACCTATGCTGGGAGTGTACAGGTTAAAACATGCCACCATGGCTAAACAGTGTTTGAAGCTTAGTAAAATTACTTTTCTATGTGATTACACCTCAGGCTCTTCTAGAACCCCTGGTTGACTTCAGGAAACACCAATGCCTTGGCCTAAATCTATTTCCAGCAGAGACATTTTCTTCAAATAGGGCTGTGTTTCAGCCTGATATTGGCTTTATGGCTCAAACTCCTGTTAAGAATTTCCCAGACCTCCCAAGCTTGCCTTACATGGGTTAAGACTTCTGAGCCACTCATCCTTTCAAACTACATTTTTTTTGTGGTTCTTGCCACTGTCATTTTAAAATTCAAAATTTAAACCAGAAGGAAACAGTCAATTTATTGAGAGCAAATACCTTGGCCATGTTAGCTTAGCCAGTATTTTATCTATACTTTTTTGATAGATACTCCAGTATATATTCCTCTTGAGTATAACAGTGCAGTCCTCTATTGGCTTCTTCATTGAGACTCAATTTAAAGAGGACTAGACTCATTTCACCTGAAATTATGTCCCTTGCCTCCAGCCTCCATTATATCTCCTATCCTTTAGGGCACAGACAGAACTCACATCTAAATTATAGCTATTTGGTCTTAATTAAACTACTGGATCTAAAGTATCACTCAATGAGCTCTTGACAGAGCTGACCAACTCCTACATTGAGATCTGGCTCACTTTACCAGCCTCCCAGATGCAACTAATGATTCAGAGCTTGCAGAGCCTCACATCAAGTCTTCTCTTCATGGTGTCTGTTACACTCCGTTGCACCACGCCACAAGCCCATTATTAAGCAGGGGAATTTTCTTTTGCTTTTTTTTTTTTTTTTTTTTTTTTTTTTTTGATGTTTTAGCATTAAGAAAATTCAGAATTTCCTAGTTTAGTTTAGTAGTTATCTAGGAGACCAATTTTTCCTCATTTTGAATCATGTGAAGGATCGTCCGTGAACGAAACGAGAGCTAGAGTTGTTTTTATTAACGAAAGTGTTGAACAAGTTGTCGATACGTGTGATAAATAATTCTATGCACTGTGATTAACTACTATTTTTTTGTATGTCAAAAATGAAGATGAAGGTGTGGAGGAGGGATGGATCCTGCTAGTAGTGAAAAATCGGGCCATTTTGGGTGGATGGTTATTTGTATCCTTATGGAGGTCTAACCATTTAGGTATGGTATTTTTTCCCCATTTTTTCATTTTTAAATGAGGTATACACATAGATCTAGGATATATATATATAATATGAGCGATAATAAGAGGGTTGGATTCCCGATTTTCGACCGATTTATTAGCAAAAACACAACGCTTGTATAGAGGGGTTGGGCCGGACCATGTTAATATGTCTGGGTGTATATTCCTGTGTAGGTGGGGCCCACCCCAGCCACACCCTTTTCTCTTATTTCCCAGGGCCAACACGGATCCAAACTAAAACAATTATAAAAGAAGAACTTTATGAATAAACACTATGTTTAATAAACTCATTCGGCCCTACCATATTACATACAATTTTGTTTTTTGAAAACTTTTCCCCAGATATATAATAACATTCACATATTTAAAACTGAATGTGTGTGTGTGCGCACGCTCGGAAACGCATAGTATATAATATGATATATATACTTTAATATTATATATAGGAGTTTTCCCCGAGCGTGTGCGCACCACCACACACATTAAGTTTTATATTGAATGATTTATATATTATAATATATATATATTATATATATAAAGATATATATAATATAATATATATAATCATTTTTGTTTTTGTTATTTATTTTAAAAAGAATTTTTTCGATTAAGTTGTTTAAATAAACAAATCGTACAAAGCCACAAGTAGTTTTATATAGTTTAGCAAAATTTTTGAATATGTGTAAATTTGGGCTACTACCAATTTTCATTCAAAAATTACAAATTAAATACAATGAACATACTTCTTTAACTTGTAAATATCATTTACATCCCAAATTAGAAGGGATGGGTTGAGTTACACATCAAAATTAAAGTAAATCTCACTCACAATAAAATATCCCAAGTACTATAGACTATAATTAAAATGCCCTTTTTTTACCAGCGCAAATTAATACATTAACAAGATTAATCAAATTTAAACAACAAAATAAAAAAGAATGACATAATAAGTGGAAATACATCACAATTAAAAGAATCCACATCAAAAATTTAAAATTAAAAGGGAAAAGCACCCATAACCCATGGTAACATTTCGAGGTAATTCCCTCAATTCGGACCTCCTAACAACTTATCTTAAACAAGAAAAAAAACAATATACATGAAAGAAGTACGTTACAAAGGTTGACCTGGTACCATATCCCAAATATTCAGTTGTTGTTGGTCTCCTAACCCCCCTTCTTATTGTCATGATATAATTTCCTTCATCCAATTAAAAAATTCCCCTTCGGCCTCACGACCGCACAATACATAAAGGACTAATTAAAGAATATACATACAATAAACAAAAAACCTATCCAAAACTAGCTAAATCATTAAAAAATTAGGAAATTATATGAATTAATTGAAATCAAATGAAACTCTCAATTTTTAATTTAATACCAATCACAATAAGATCATGAGGTTAGTCCAACATAAAAAATAATCATCAACAAAAAAAATCTAGAGAATAACATACCATAAAATAATACTCGATCAGCAGCTATCAATGGTCTATAATAGTCCATATAATCTGTTAATAATAAATTCATAACTAGTAATAATGTCATCTATCAATGTCTCCAATCACAATACGATAATAATAATGTCCATCTATAAAGTTTTTGCCACGTCAAATATAAGAATAATTCCATGTCTATAGTCTTAGTAATAAAATCATAGCAAGAAAGAAAATGCTCAAAGAGGAGTGAGGCACGACATCCACTCCTTAGACCTACATCCTCCTACAAGTACTTAGAACAGTGTGGGAAATTGAGCTCTTAACAAGTGCCATCCTGCCATTTAGTAATGTATCCCTTGTATTGATTGAACTAGATGCCACACCTGAATCAATCTTCACCATCAAAGGCCTAGGGTCCTGAACCTTTAGGGCTCTAGATCTCTTATTGTCATGTAGCCCTATCTCGATGTCCTCTCTATGGTGAATTGGTTCTAGCAAAAATTTGCATGGATATACTCTACTCTATATCTCATGGTGTCGTAAGGAAACAAGCGTCTTATTGATGGCTCTCTGTCATGTTGGCTAAGATTGTCCCCCCTACTCCCCACCTCGTATCGCTCCATTGAATTCCTACAAGGTTGGTAGATCTCATCATATAACAAAAACTACCTACTTTTAGGGTTGATATCTACCTCTGCGTGAAATATCACCATCACATGGTTTTGGAACTCCTACACAAACAAGATGATATTCTAATTCATTATAATTAGGGTTATTTGAGATTTTTTTAAGTTTTTTAATTTTTAGTTCTCAATGTATTAGGTTCTAAATTAGGGTTTTGCACTAAATTATGTTTGTGTTTGCATTTTTAAACGAGAGTCCAAGGTTGAGACCAAACTCTAAGACCATGTTTAACACCCCTATTTCGAACATTTCCAAAACCACATTCAAGTCTAATAATTATTAGGGAAAACCACAGATTTTTTTTTGGTGTTGTTTAAAACACATTTTATAACATGAGTTGTAATCATTCACTCTCTCCTAATATATCCTACTCGAGCCAAAGATCAATTGGCCACAAGATTAAAAAAAAAATATTATTAATCAACTTCTAAATTCATTTCGATTAGACCGTCTAATACGTTTACATTAAATTTTAATTAAATATGAGTTAAATCAACTTCTTATTGTGAATTCTCTTACGTTTTTGAGGGATTATTTCTAGGCTTGGTTTAAATATAATTCCCATAGTCACTTAACAATTTGCTACCCAACATACTGGTTTTGAATCTACATTTTAATAATTAAAAAGCTACACACTATCACTCATTTAGTTCTCATAGTCAAATGCCAAAAACATGTTATTTCATTATACTAACAAGGCTCACAAAGTATTCTACACTTACAAAGAATAGGTGGCCTCATTATCCATTACCCACAACTTGTATTTTCATTCCCACGACAAATGCCTCCCAATTTAAAGTTGTAGGGTTGGTTATAACATTCCCACCATTAGATTTTTAAAAAATTTTGAAAGCTGTCTTAGGTTTTACAAAGGAACCACTAGAAAGCCTTCTTATGAGTTTCCTTTCTGCATTCTTTTCTGTTCCCTTTCTTCTCATTTTCTATTTGTTTTTGTTAAGGTAGAAAGAATGAAAGGCCATGAAGCAAAAGGAGATTGTGACGGTTTTTTCTTTGATTCGAAGGATTAACAAATTTTTGTGGTTGTTTTATATTATCTGCACCCCTTTCCTGAGTTTTGTTTATATTTATTGTTATTTGTAACATTATTAAGAGTCCTATCCCATTTCGTTATATGGGACATTTTTTTCCCACATTTATTTCTAGTTTTTACATGAGGGGTACACCACACACACACACACACACACACCACACACACACAAAACACACAACACACACCACACCATCCATTGTATATTGCATTGATATAAAATTTTTTGTAAAATGAAGTTTTAAAAATTCTCATGTTATATGTATGGTGGCCGCCGAAATTAATAATGTGACTTGGTGTTGTGTATTATGTAGTTTAGAGCTATTCACTAGCAATAGTACGTAAAATATGATGTGAAACACTCGAAAGGTTCTAGACAAAAAGTGAAACCGTGATGAAAAGAAGACCGAATGAGATAGGAAGAGGGTGTGCGAAAAACAGGTAAATTTAAACGCGTCCACGTATAAACCAATAATTCACACAAACTGACGAAATTCACAATCGGCAAACAATATACAATTGACCAATTTTTACGTAGTCAAATAGCGACCGAAGGCCTACAAAACCTGTTTTCCAAACTAACGAGGAATGTGCTTTACAAAAACCAAAGGTTCAAAGAAATTATCTAGTAAAAATAATAGAGTTTTGCGAAGGAAGACAAGAATTTCGTTGTGCACGGTCTAAACAACGAGCCAAAATGAAATCCAACTTTTAAGTTTTAGCAGTTCCCTAAAAGTCCAAAATGGAGGAACAAGGCTCCTAAAGGAGCAGCAAGACAACACAAATGGTAAAACGAAGTTGAGATAATGTTTGTTGTGACTGTATACATAACAAGTAAAACATATGATGCTTGAAATATCATTTATGGGGCTCAGATTGTTGTTTTCCTAGTCTTTGGAAATTTTATTTTTCTAAATTTGCAAGGTAGAGAGAAATGGTTTTTTCAACTAACTCATCTACCTCTTGCGATAACCAATGGAAATGAGTACCAAGTTTTGACATCCTGGGTTTAGCAATCCTTGAGGTTGTGGTAGCAAAAACAAATGATGGTCAAGTGTAAATCACTTACGTAAACCATGAGGTGGGGTTTTATTATTTTACACTAAAAGTTTGGTTAGAATATCTAATGGTTTAAGTATCTACTGATTTAATATTTCAATTATATTGCAAACAAATAACCAATTTATATGATAATTATAAAAGAAAAAGGTAAAGAGACCGTTGTTGATGGAAAACAAATTGGCAAAAGTGGATGTGAACAAGGAAAACTTGCACAAGCTACCAGGGTTTCAAATGGTTGTCGAGATTGCAAGGTCTAACTCATCCTCTCCAAAGAAGTGGATCAAGGTATTATATCTGATACTATGAGAATTGTTATCTTATTTTATTACTAAACTATGAAGACATATTGAAACACCTTTAATGGTTTTATGACTCTTTTCTCAACCATTTTACGTAGATCCCGTAACTATGGCATTACACGAGATGGCATTTATTTAGACACATTTTATGAATACTCCATTTTTTGTTATAAGGCCTCCCCTTTCAAAATGTAAGTGGGTTACCACTGCTCTCCACACCTTGATGCAAGGGAAAAAACCTACTTCTAGCATTTATTGAATTTTTAGTAATTTATTTTTCCATGGCAACGTGCAATTGTTTTAGCATAAGAAATTCAGAATTTTCCTAGTTAGTAGTTATCTAGGAGACCCAATTTTTCCTCATTTTGAATCATGTGAAGGATAGTCCGTGCACGAAACAAGCTGGAGGGTTTTTATTAATCATAAAGTTGAACAAGTTGTTGATTAAGTGATAAATAATTCTATGCACTGTGATTAACTACTATTTTTTGGTATGTCAAAAATGAAGATGAAGGTGGAGGATGTTCCTGCTAGTAGTGAAAAATTCTGGCCATTTTGTGTGGATGTTATTTGTATCCTTATGGAGAGTCTAACCCATTTAGGTATGGTCATTTTTCCCCCATTTATTTTTCATTTTTAAATGAGGTATACACATAGATCTAGGATATATATATATATATATATATATATATATATATGAGCTATTAATAAGAGGGTTGGCCGATTTATTAGCAAAAACACAACGCTTGTATTAGAGGGGGGCCGTGACCCATGTAATATGTAGGGTTTATATGCCTGTGTGGGTGGGGCACCACCCCACCACACCCTTTTCCTTATTTCCCATGGCCAACACGATACCAAAATAAAACAATTAATAAAAGAACTTTTATTATAAACACTATTTGTTTTATAAACCATTCGGCCTAACCATATTACATACCACTTTTGTTTTATTTGAAACTTTTCCCACCGATTATATTATATAATCATTCAATATTAAAACTTAATGTGTGTGTGTGTGCGCACGTGTGGGCACACGTATATATAATATTAATAATATCGTTATATATATATATATATAAAATCATTATTTTGTTTGTTTATTTATTTTAAGAATTTTATCGATCTAAGTTTGTTTAAATAACAACTTACAAAGCACAAGTAGTTTTTATAAGTTTAGCAACATTTGAATATGTGATAAATTTGGGCTACTACCAATTTTCATTCAAATAATTACAAATAAATACAATGAACATACTTCTTTAACTTGTTAAATATCATTTACATTCCCATATTAGAGGGATGGGTTGAGTTTACACATCAAAATAAAGTAAAATCTCACTCAAATAAAAATATCCCAAGTACTATCTACTATAATTAAATGCCCCTTTTTCACATCGCAAATTAACTTACTTAACAAGATTAATCAAATTAAACAAAAAAATAAAAATAACTGACAATAATAAGGTGGAAATACATCACAATAAAAGAATACACATACAAAATAATTAAAATTAAAAGGGAAGCACACATAACCCATGGTAACATTTCGAGGTCATCCCTCCATGCGAACCTCCTAACAACTTAAACAAGAAAAAAACAATATACATGAAACGAAGTTACCAAGGTGACCTTGTTACCAATATCCAATATTCCGTTGTTGTTGGTCTCCTAACCCCCTTCTTATTGTCATGATATAATTTCCTTCATCCAATAAAAAATTTCCCCTTCGGCCTCACGACCGCATCAAATACATCAAGGAATAAAAATATACATACACATAAACCAAAAACATCCTATACAAAACTAGCTAATTATCATTAAAATTAGGAATTATATGAATTAATTGAAATCAATGAACATCTCAATTTTTAATAACTCATCAATAAGATCATGAGGTTAGTCCAACATAAAAATAATCATCAACAAAAAAATCTAGAGAATCAACATACCATAAAATAATACTAGATCAGCATCTATCAATGTCTACTAATAGTCCATATCATCTGTAATATAAATCATAACATAGTAATAATGTCCATCTATCAATGTCTCCAATCACAATACGATAATAATAATGTCCATCTATAAATGTTTGCACGTCAAAATATAAGAATAATTTCCATGTCTCTAGTCTATAGTAATAAAATTCATAGCAAGAAAATGTCAAAGAGGAGTGAGCACTACATCCACCTCCCCTTAGACTCTACATCCTCCTACAAGTCACTAGAACAAGTGTGGGAACTGAGCTCTTAACAAAGTGGCATCCTGCCATTTAGTTAATGTATCCTTGTATTGATTGAACTAGATGCACACCTGATCAATCTTCACCATCAAAGGCCTAGGGTCCTGAACTTTAGGGCTTCTAGATCTCCTTCTATGTCATGTAGCCCTATCTCGATGTCCTCTCTATGGTGAATCTGGTCTAGCAAACTTTGCATGGGATTACTCTACTCTATACTCCTCATTGTGTCGTAAAGGAATACAAGCGTCTATTGATGGCTCTCTGTCATGTTGGCTAGATTGTCCCCCTACTTCCCCACCTCGTATAGCTCCATTGAATTCCTACAAGGTTTGTAGGATCTACAGTCATATAACAAAAACTACCTACTTTTAGGGTGGTATATCTAACTCTGCGTGAAATATCCCCTCACATGGTTTGTAACTCCTACACAAACAAAGATGATATTCAATTCATCATAATTTAGGTTTATTTGATTTTTTTAAGTTTTCTACATTTTTTAGTTATCAACTGTATTATGTGTTCTAAATTAGGGTTGCACTAAATTTATTGTTTGTGTTTGCATTTTTAACTAGAGTCCAAGTGTTGAGACCACAACTCTAATACCATGTTTAACACCCACTATTTCGACATTCAAAACCACATTCAAGTCTAATAATTTATTAGGGAAAACCACAGATTTTTTTTTGGTTTTTTAAAAAACATTATAACATTAGTTGTAATCAATTCACTCTCTCCTAATATATCCTACTCAGCCAAAGATCAATTGGCACAAGATTAACAATAAAATATTATTAATCAACTTCTAAATTCATTTTCAGATATACTCTTCTCCTATAGTTTACATTAAATTTTAATTAAATATGAGTTAAATCAACTTCATTATTGTGAATTCCTCTTACGTTTTTGAGGGATTATTTTCTAGGCTTGGTTTAAATATAATTCCCATAGTCACTTAACAATGCTACCCAACATTACTTGTTTAACTCTACATTTTCAATTAATTAATTTAATCTACACAATATCACTCATTTAGT
The DNA here is from genome assembly GCA_019776745.2 of Taxus chinensis. NCBI lineage: Eukaryota > Viridiplantae > Streptophyta > Pinopsida > Cupressales > Taxaceae > Taxus > Taxus chinensis. Next base: position 210,293,289 of record CM034157.1, read on the forward strand.
TCTCATAGTCAAATGCCAAAAACATGTTATTTAATTTATACTAACAAGGCTCACAAATTATTCTAACTTACCAAGCACTAGGTGGCCTCATTATCCCATTACCCACACCTTTTATATTTCATTCCCACGAAAATGCCTCCCAATTAAAGTTGTAGGGTTATACATCCACCTTTAGATTAAAAAATTTTGAAAGCTAGATCTTAGGTTTTACAAAGGAACACTAGAAAGCCTTATGAGTTTCCTTTCTATTCTTTTCTTTCCCTATTCTTCTCATTTTCTATATTTTGTTTTACAGGTTAAGGAAGAATGAAGGCCATGAAGCTAAAGAGAGATTGTGACGGTTTTTTCTTGATTTAGAATTATATACACAAATTTTTGGGTGTTTATATTATCTGCACCCCTCTCCTAGAGTTTTTGTTTATATTTTATTTATTATTTGTATCATTATTAAGAGTCTATCCCATTTCGTTATGGACATTTTTTTCCCACATTTATTTCTAGTTTTTAAATGAGGTACACACACACACACACACACACACACAATATATATATATATATATATATCAATTTGTATATTGCATTTGATATAAAATTTATTTTGTAAATATTAAGTTAAAAATTCTCATTGTATATGTATGGTGGCCGAATTTAATAATGTGACTTGTGTGTTTGTGTATATGTATGTTAGAGCTATTAACTAGCAATCGTACGTAAATATATGATGTGAACACCGAAAGGTTCTAGCGAAAAAGTGAACCGTGATGAAAAGAAAGAATGAGATAGGAAGAGGGGTGTGGAAAAAGATGGTTGAGGGTGGAGAATTTAATGAGAAAAAAAAGAGGAATCAAGTAGCCAATGTGAAAATATACACTCTAAGAAGTATAAGACATGTTTATCCATTGTAAGAAGGCGAAAACCCGTGTTACGCAAGTCATTGATGAAACTGCCGAGGGAGATTTCTCAAAATGCAAGAGCCAATTGGAGAATGTTGTCGAGGCGAATACTTGTTTGAATTTGCAGCTCTTGAATTTATTAAGTAGTCAGGAAAAAGGTAAATGTAAGGGGAATTTCAGCTCTTGCACTTTACAGTTAGTTAGAACACAAATAAATGCAAGGTGAATTTACTTATTTGTTTCAAGGGTTAATTTAGAAACAAGGATATGTGGTGTGGACCTAAAATCCTAGGACAGGGGTTGTATACACAATTACAACCAGGGTTTCTTTGTACCTATTAGGGCGATGAACAAGGTTTGTCTCTACCTGATAGGCACATAGGTTTTCCCGATGTGGAAGATGTAGGTGAAGTACACATTAAAACGTGAAGGATGGTATTGGTGCAATGTGTTTTTGGCCAGGAAGATGTTTGCAATCGGGAGGAAGTCTGTTGAGATTGCAACCCTTCATATCAAGAGGAAAGGATGCATAAAAGGAATGTTCAAGGAAGGAAAACACATGAATTGAATGTTAGAAATAAAAATACATTATGTGATCCATTTTTTATCTCTTTCTCACACGCATTATTCACATGAATGCAATTTGCATTTTAATGAATGAAAATGTTAAAAAATAGGAAAACCAACAGCTGATTCGAAGGAAAGGGCATGCTATATATGGAATGGTTGGGAATTGGACAAAAAACTTTCAAATATATTCTAATTGAGATTGATGGATCAAATTGATTGCACATTGAAAACTGAAAGCTAACAATCTAAATTCTCAACACTAATTCTATTAAACTATGTTTTGAAAAAGGATTTAACCGACTTCAACGTGGACTTCATAGGTTCTAACCGATTCATATCCATAGTAATTGTACCAAAATATTATGATCCATTTTGATTTTTCTCCATGTGCTATGGGGGGAAGGACATTATTATTATTCGTTTTGATTTTTGTCCAGGTGATATAAGAGACACAATGATACTTTGATTTTTCTTCATGTGATATAAGAGACACAATGATACTTTATTATTATTTTGCAATTTCCCCATACGATAAAGGGAAACATAACACCAGACAACCTATTTCGAGAGAGATTAAAACTGACCAAATTATACAAGGAAGGGTTTTGAGGAAACTTCTCATCAAGCTCGTTGTTTGACAAATCAAGATACTCCATATACTCGAGTTCTACAAATATCTCTGGTATGCTACCTGTGAGCTTGTTATTTGACAGAAAAACACCATCAAACTTCTCATACCTATCAAAATATGGTATCAGGCTGTCAAAATTATTGAATGACAACTAAACAAGCCGCAAGCTAGGTAAGGAGCCAAGAAATTGTGGCACCATTCCAAAAAGTAAATTGTGAAAATATAGTTGTGGGGAGTCTTGAAGCTAAGCATTCGAGTGGCAATTTCAATGAAGGAAAGAATTGTGACATAAGTCATCCGCTATTGGAGGGAGTTGAGCACAAGGAGCTCCATTCTCTGAATGGTGCGAGATTCGAATATGTACTTGGATTCCTCAACCTGGGTAGCAAAACACCCACATTATATATATTACAGCTCTGCATGGCCATGAACTGATGAAAAATCTAAAGGAACTTGGTGAGTCCAATGACAACCATACATATCTAAAAACCAAGTCTAAATCACCTACAGGTCGAGGAGGAGGGGAAGCTCAGTCTCTTCCACTTTAAATGTAGGCTAATTCCAACACAGTGGAAGATGGCTCCAAGGGGAAGAGTCTCCTGGAGATATCTCGGCTGGACCATATTTTAGCGTTGTTGTTGAACGACTTTAGAGGAGGTCTGGGAGCCATGATCAGCTTGAATTTGATTTTGAAGGATAATTCACAGAATTTGATTATTTTGACCACGACTTTTGTTGTTTTGGTTGCATGTGTATTCTTCTTTGTGTGGAGGAGGGGAGGATCAGATACACAGAATTCGGTGGTGTAGGTGACGCCTCTAGTGAAGGAGGAAGACGAGGAGGATGAAAACGAAAATCTAAGTGGTTTACACATGACAGAGACAATGTGAGAGCGAGAGTATTATAAAATTTTGTTATATGTTCGCTGAATTAGCTACTGCGGTCTTATCTTGTGTAAATTTATCCAAATTTGTCAACGAAGAACTGTCTGGCATCACCGTCTTGGCCGAAACTTCCTTAAGATTCAACACATTCTTTCTCAGTTCACTCCCTTGATGCCCTATCATCAATGCTCGAACGAATTTCACCACCTTCTCTCTTTTCACCAGCGTGTTGTTGTCTTCTAGCCAGGATTCGATATTCATTGTTATGCTCCATATCTCTTTCGCAAATCTGGAGACGCAAATTCAAGGAAGAATAATGGAAAGAAAAAAAGGCACATAAAAGAATAAGCAGTGGCACCCTAATCTAAGGAGGGTGTAAATGCTAAAATTGTGGACTAAGGAACATAAAACATAAAACATCCATTCACGCATGGGTGGATTTCCCATCAACATCATCCATCATTATGATTAATAGCAATCGCACGTGAGGTGTGTGATGTTAACGTTGAAATGGAAATATTGCTAAGCAAAAAAGGAAATTGAAACGGAGAACAAAGCACTGTGTTTCGATTGACTCTGACGATGAGAAATAAAGGCAAACCAAGCAGGAAGATGAATTATCACAAACAGTGTCGTCGATAGACCCAATAGCATCATTTACAAAACAAGTTTGAGCCCATAAATTTATGAGAAGTATGTGTTTCTGGTTGACGCAGAGAAAAATGTAATGTTGCAATTGATCCATAATCAGCCTATCATGATTCAATATGGTCGATTGCTCTTAAAAACAACTCGTCGGTTAGCTTGCTTAATGCGCAAGCTTCTGAGTTCGTTCTCATAATGTAAGCACCATGACATGTTCAAATGAAAACACCCGCTTAGAGGACTGTGTTTGTGGACTTCATGCCGCCTCTACCGTAACTATCGTCATCACCACACTTCTCGCTGCTCCAACTCAAACATCTTCTTCTTAGTTTCTCTTTCCGCTTGATATGTGCATGCACGGGTTTCCGGCGGTTATGGGATATTCAAAAATTAGACGCCTAGAGCTCACCATTAAACAAGCATTGGATGTGATTGTGCTCAGGTAATTTGTTTTATTTCTCGCTCTTCGTTATCGTTCCTTGAAATAAGCGTTGGAATGATATAAATGAGAAAATCAAAACAAAAAATAAAGAAATCGTGCATTTTCCTAGGAAGTATGAGTATTGATTGGAATTAATGATAAGATGGACAACCATAACCTTCAATTGTTGAAATGCCTTTACTCTCCCATTTCCAATTCCACCAGGCATACTGACTCAAGATTGGTTGATTATAGTTCGCTTGCAACACAAAAATTTTCTCTACATCAACTAGAAAGTCATGTTTTGCACAAATTTATAGGTCGAAAAATGTCTTTTGAATGTTGCTATTGTCTCTATCATCAACAATGTTTAGGAAAAATTGCTTCATCCACGTCGTGTGCATGTATTTCTCGTCGTTGAATCTGATCAAGACACGGTACTTTTTTGTCTGTTATAATTTCCGTTTCCACTTACCATTATTTCTCTTTCGGCGTTAACATCACTCACCTAGATTGCTAGTTTTTTTTGGAATGAGTACTCAGGAAAAGATCGGCTGGTTAGGTCAAAAAATGTCTTCTGAATGTTGTTATTGCCTCAATCGTCGACAATGCTTAGGAAAAATCATTCCAGCCACATCGTTTACCTGTATTTCTCGTCGTTGAATTTGATTAGTACGTGGTGCTTTGTTGTCTGTTATAATTTTAGTTTCCACTTACCATTATTTCTCTTTCGGCATTAACATCGCATACCTAGATTGCTAGTGTTAATTTGGAATGAGTACTTAGGAAAAGATTGGCTGGAAAATAGCATCACATACATTATGGGATTGTTTAATACACTCCCAAATACAGGTGGTAAAGCAACGTGTTCTTCTTTTTGAACACAAAATTAGCTTCTTGCTTATCTAACCAAATCATCTCAGTCATCATTGTATTTGTCAATTTCTCCCATTACAAATGCCTTTCGGTGTAATAACGGTTGGTGATTCTACCGCTTATTTTCTCGGCCGTAACAAAGGATTATTAAATATTATTTTCTCCATATAATAACTATTGGCGATTCCCCTGATTATTATAAACAAACAAAATTTCATATAAATCAACATTTTTGAATCTTCTTTTGAATATTTCTACATTGCCATCTCTATAATTTGATAAACGTATTGACAAATAAAAATTCTCATAAAAAAAATTTTACATTTTATTTTCCATATATTTTAAAATACAAATACTCAAAAACACCCCCCAACACACCAACAACAAAACAACATTGAAATAAAAAAAGTGTTCTAGGTATGCGTTCAAACACTAACGATGTTAGTATCCTTTGCACTTGGGCTTGAAATGTGGCTACGTTCTTGACATGTGGCTCTTTGAAGAAGGGAATTCATGCATGTGGGACATGAGTAGTGAGAGAGAAGCCATTTGTCCACACATTCCATGTGGAAGTTGTGCCAACACTATGGCAACACTCTTAATGTTTCCCCTTCTGCATATTCTGCCAAGCAGACAACGCACTCCGCTACAACATTTGGGTCAAAATTCATTCTGGTGTAGATAATAGAGGGAAGTGCTTCTACAAATTTTTTCCTCAATCATGTATTTCCTAGCCTTACAACCTGGTAATAATGAAAACCATAAATTTTCATTACAATATTTTGTCAACATTCACAATACGAATGCGAATTGGTTTTATAAATTCATAGCAATGAGCCGGTCTTTCAGATTCAAGCCATTCCATGCATAGTCATTTATACGATACCTACAATTTTATTATATTCTCTTATTATCTTGTTTATGGTGACAAAATGGACTTATCTCTCAACTGGACCCTGCATTTCCCAAACAAATGTCAAAATCCCTTAAATGCATGTTCAAAGTGCAAGTCTGTAAACTCAAATTCCATTTCTTCTTCTTGTTTTGTTTCAATCCCATTCCTTGTAGATAACAATGTTGTCAAGGAAGAGGAACATGGATTTGAGGAGTGGCAGGCATGGGGGATGCCTTCTTAGATCCCTGCAATGGTCGACAAGATAATGAATATTTTTGAGGCCATTGGAAAAAGAGCTTAAAATCAAATTGGACTTCTGTGGTTCTAGGTATGGCGACACATCAGATGATAATGCGTACAATTTCAGTCACATGTATAGTAGATGTTAATGTGTACATCGTCGATTAAAAATTCATGGTCGTTGATGTCTTGTCTGCGTCAGAGGGGGTCGAGCTTTCTACTAGAGAACACGCCTTTCGGCATAATAAGAGGGTCGACCGATTAAATAGGAAAAAAACAACGCTTGTATTAGAGGGGTCTTGGCCGATGTAATGTGCATGGATTATATGCCTTTGTGGGAGGGGGCACTACCCCACCCCACCCTGTACATTATTTCCCACGGCCAGCACTATACAAAAATAAAACAATAAAAAAAAGTTTTATTATAAACAGTATTTGTTTTATAAACCATAACCATATTACATATCACTTTTTTTATTTAAAACATTGTTATATTTGAACATTTTCCCACTGATTATATAATATAACCATTCAATATTCAAACTTAATAAATAATGTGAGAGAGAGAGAGAGAGTGAGTGAGAGTGATCTAATATATATAGATATATAATATAAATAATTCTTTATATATATATATATATATGTGTGTGTGTGTGTGTGTGTTTATTTATTTTAAGAAATTTATCAATTGAAGCTTGTTTAAATAACAACCTAGAAAGCACAAGTAGTTTGTATAAGTTTATGAACATTTGAATATGTGAGATAGTTGCGCTACTATCCCTTTTCATTCAACTAATTGCAAATAAATACAATGAACATACTTCTTGGGCTTGTTAAATATCATTTAAATTACCATATTATCAAGTTTACAAAAATGAGAGAGATATAAAAACCATACTAACATCCTATTATTTTAAGTAACACTAAAAGAAGAAGAACAAAATTTATCAACTTTAACATGGAAACCATTTTTTTGCATCTGAATGAAATAGACAAGATCATTTAAAAACAACACCCAAAGCATATATTCCTCGATCATCCATTTGAAATAAGGATAGTTTCCATTCATATATGAAATTAACTCTTTGTATAGGTTTACAAGTTTTAAGGAGTTATAATAACAAGAAGATGCAACTTCACATGCCTCCTTTCCAACCTAAATACCATTTTTGGAATAAAAACACAAATCTGATCTCTAGGATACATTTACAGGAGGATAAATCTTTTAAAAAGTATGTTGGAAACCATCTCAATACATGGGAAAAAAATATTCCAATATCACAAGATAGCTCCCCCTTTAAACATACATATTTCTTACTCAATAATGCAACTAAGTTGGGATCATACATTTTTAAAGAGTCCCATTTTATAATATAGTTCCAATACACTCAAGACAACAATAAAATTTGACAACTCTTTCTCTTTCTTGGTTTCATACAAACAACTCCAGGAAAGACTTCACTCTGAGCTCCATGAAAATATCCATCTTCAAATTCAAACAACAAGGAAGGGGAAAAAGGCAACACTCTCCCCCCGAAAAAAATTCCAATGAGGAGGAGAAGACACCCTCCTCATAGGCCCCTGAGCCCCAAAAATAGACAAATAGAGGATATTAAGCAACCATGGAAACATCAAAAGGTATTCAACATTACAACAATCATGTAAACCATACATGTAATACATTCAAAACACTAAAAAAACAATAACACAAAATACAAATCTCATTACATAGGCTTGTAATCTAAGAAAAGGGAGGATATAATAATGGTAACCATCTCCTTTAATCTCCAAAATGAGTTAGGGATTCCACCCAAAATACCTCCCAAGTGCACATATAACTTCTTAACATATCCCTTTTCCCTCTCAATGCAAAATACATGAAGTATAGCAATTTTATCCTATTCCCTCCCCATAGGTGGAACTCCTTACTCATACTCCCTAGGAAATTTTCAACAACTCCCTTTTCCCTCATAAAATTCCCCCATTTTTTTTCTCCCACACCCTCCTGATGGCCATACTACAGTAAACGCATACACAAACACATCACACATTCATTTTCAAAACACAAACAAGTAAATGAAAAACAAGGGTATAGACCCCACCTTGCCTTTCTCACTTCCAAAATATTTGATCCACAAGCTTAAATCCCTTCAAAACTAGGGAAAATTACCAAAAGAAATCCCCCAAAAGCTCCAACCAAGAAATCAAAGGAAATTCCAAAAGAGCAAGTGTGTAAATGAAATGAGTAACTGCCAAAACTACAACACAAAATTAATAAATAGAAAGATGGAGAGAGGATGTGAGGTTTCTCCATGTAGGATGCCACATCCCCTCTCCTAAAATCCACTTCACTTGGTCAAACATAAAGACCAAGATCAATCAATAGGTTTGGTGAGGATAAGGCAAACTTAACATGTACACCAAACACTACCACATTCCTCAAAGGGCATAATAAGAGAATTTGTAATAGATTGCAATTAATTTCCTCTTTTCTCCCCTAAAACACATATTGAGGTGTAAAATTAACCCCCGCATCATATGTATAGTTGGTGGGTGAATTTAAGAGGCATGTGACAACCTTAACTTGTCCCTCAAGCCTCTAAAATTCACTCGAAAGTCAAATTTCGGGATTAGAGGGATGGGTTGAGTTTACACATGAAAATAAATTAAAATATCACTCAAATTAAAAGATCCTAAGGAGTATCTACTCAAATTAAATTCCCTTTTATCACATCTCTATTTAACTTACTTTACAAGATTAATCAGCTTAAACAAAACAACATTAGATAACAATAATAAGGTGTAAATCCATCACAATAAAATAATACACATACTCACAAAATAATTAAAACAAAAAAAATAAGCACACATAACCCATGTTAACATTTCATGGTCATACCCTCATGGAAACCTCCTAACAACATACACAAAAACAAAACAATATAGAGATAGGAAGTTTCCAAGGTTACCTTGTTACTAATATCCAATATTCCTTCGTTGTTGGTCTCTTAACCCCCTTCTTATTGTCTTGATATAATTTCCTGCAACTAATCAAACAATTCCCAATTAGCCTCACGACGACATCAAATACATCAAGGAATAAAAATGTACATACACATCATCCAAAACCATCATGTATAAAACTAGGTCATAATTATTAAAATTAGGAATTCTATCAATTACTTAAAATCACTGAACATATAAATTTTTACCAATTCATCAATAAGATCATGAAGTTAGTCCAACAAAAAAATCTAGATTTTCAGTATACCATGAAACAATATTAGATTTTCATCTATCAATGTCTGCTAATAGTCCATATCATTTGTAATATAAATCATAACAAACTCATAATGTGCATCTATCAATGTCTGAAATCAGAATACGATAGTAATAATGTCCATTTATCAATGTCTACAATCATAATACAATACTAATAATATCCATTTCTCAATGTCTGCACATCAAAATATAACAATAATGTTCATATATCTAGTACATAGTAATAAAATTCATAGTGAGAAAATTTCGAAGAGGAGTGAGCATTACATCCCCCTCACCTTAGAATCGAATTCCTCCTGGAAGTCACTAGAAAAAGTGTGGGAATTGGGATCTCAAAAATGTGGTGTCCTCCCATGTAACTTATGTCTCATCGTACCCATCCCACTGTACGTTCACCTGATCAATCTCTCACCCTCAAAGGCCCAAGGTAATATGGTATATGTTATGGAGGGGATCAACAAACACCTACTCCTTCTCCTACACCTACAATGTGGTCCAATCTAATACATGACATGGATTTGGTATATATCTCCTAAGAATAGAAACATGGAACACATCATGGATGTGAGACAAGATGGGTAGAAAATCTAATTGGAAGGATAAGGGATCGATCATCTCCAAGATCTCAAGTAGACCCATGAATCTAGGAGTTAGCTTAGAGCCTTTTTTATAACAGATAGGGTTCTTATGAGGTCTAACACCAAAACATAAGAAAAACCCTTCAAGAACTTGGCAAAGGTGATCCTCATCCTCCTCATGTGTACATGAGTAAATTACAATGTCATCAAGGAAGATGAGCACGAAGCGATCTAGGAAAGTCCCGAATACCCCATTCATCAAACTCATAAACATTACGGGGGCATTCGTCTAACCGAAAGGCACCACTGTGAACTCATAGTGGCCATATCTTGTATGAAATGCAGTCTTATGAATATCCACCTCCATAATCCTGAGCTAATGGTACCCTGAGTTAAGATCTATCTTAAAGAAAACTGTATCCCCTTTCATCTGATCAAATAAGTTATCAATGCGTGGAAGGGGGTAACGATTCTTGATCGTTACTTTTTTTAGCTGATGGTAATCAATACAAAACGGTAGAGGTCCATCCTTCTTCTTCACAAAGATCACCGGTGCACCCCAAGGGGATACACAAGGGGCTTTGTTGGTCTAAGAGATACCCTTTCCTCCAACATGTCCTAACACAATGGATTCCTACACTCCTTTCCATATATTTTTTGAAATGGTGTCATGTGGATAGAACTCTGAAAGTTTTTGTTGTATGGAAACTCAACCAACTAAAAATGTTCCTCCCACCTTGATTGATGATCCATGATGTACATACAAAGCATTTCCTCTAAAATATTGTTCACCCACTCTGTCTAGCCCTATATCTTGGGGTTATAGGCTGTGCTAAATTTAATGTTCATCCCAAGGTCATATTGCATGGTAGTCCAAATTTGAGAGGTTTACAAGGGATCACGGTCACAAATAATCTTCCATAGAATCCCATGCAATCTGAAAATCTCGTGTAAGTACACCCAATCCACTACACTATTAGACCTACTATAAAATCCATGGAAATGGTGTCCCATTTCCATTATGGTATGGAATGTGGGTAAATAAGGCCAGCTATATGTTTATGCTCGAAATTTACCCTTTAACACTCAAAACATAAAGACAAAAAAAATAGGATACATCCCTTTGAATTCCTCTTGAGTGATAAAATTGTCTCAATGTGGCGTACATATTCTTCACCCCGGGATGGGGTGAATAAAGTACATGATGAGCATTTGTAAATATATCCTGTTACAACCCTCTATCTCTAGGTACATATATCTAACGTCTATGTCTAAGAAGTCCATCTTGATCCATGTTCAATGCCTCAAAATTCCCCTCAAGCGGTCTCTGAAACTCAATTTCTGCTCTAGCTGAAAGGTGGAAGCTGTCATGTGGAAGCTATCACAAGATCCTACTCTATAAGTCTATACCCTTTGAAGTAGCCATAACCAAATGCTTCTGATGACTTAAAGCACCTGTAACCACATTCTCCTTCACCTTCACATGTTCAATTTCAATATCATACACACATAAAATCTACATCCAACGATGGTTATTTTCATTGAGATTGGGTTATATGAAGAGATAATATAAGCTCAAGTGATTTGTTCTGATAATGAACCTCTTACCTAATAGAAAATGGTGCCACCATAGTAAAATATGTACGACTATTGCAAGCTCAAGGTCATGAGTCGAATATTTGAGATCATAGTCCTTTAGTTTGCAAGAATTAAAATAAAGTCATAGCTATCCTGCCTCAAAACTACTCCTATCCCTCCAAATTAAGCATCATTGCAAACAAGGGAGTCCCTTTGACAATCTGGTACTGTTAAAATAGGAGCTGTGGAAAGGAACTCCTTCAAAGTCATGAAGGCTTGCACACATTTTTATGACCAAATTAACTTCTTCCATTTTTGTTGAAGAAAAGTAATGGGATGAGTAATGCATGAGAATTCCTGATCAAATATATTATAGAACACTAATAATCCCATGAAGCTGCTTACCTCGTTCACACTAGTCAGCATTGTCCAATCAATAATAGCTCTAATCTTATAAGGATAAAATGGGATGCCTTCCTCAGATATGATGTGGCCTAGGTACTGAACCTCTCTCTGAAAGAATGCACACTTCTACATGTTTTGATAAAGCTAATGCTCTTAAAGACATTGCAGAAGTTGTCAAAGGTGATCCTCATGCTCCTCACACAAGTGTGAGTATATCAGAATGCCATCTAGAAAAAATAACAAGAAGCGATATAAGAATTTCCTTAATATCCCATTCTTCAAACTCTTGAATACTACTGGGGCATTCGTTAAACCAAGTGGCACAACTATGAACTCATAGTGACCATATCTTGTGTGAAAATTTTTCTTGTGGATATCTAAATTTGTAATCTTCAGCTGATTATAGCCTAACTTAAGATATATCTTGAATAATATTGTGACCCCCTTCATCTGATAAAAAAAAAATCTATACGTGGAAGGGGGTAATTATTCTTGATGGTTACTTTTTTCAGATATTTGTAGTCAATACACAGTCTCAGGGATCCATCATTCTTATTCACAAAAATCATCGTTGCACCTCAAGGGGATACACTACGATAGATTAGGCCTTTTTCAAGAAGGACCTCCAAGTATAATCATAAAAATAAATTAAAATCTCACTCAAATCAAAGTATCCCAAGGACTATCTACCCTAATTAAATTCCCCTTTGTCACATCTCTAATTAAATTACTTAACAAGATTAATCAACCAAAACAAAAACACATTTACTAACAATAATAAGGTAGAAATACATCACCATAAAATAATACACATACTCACAAAATAATTACAATGAAAACGGAAGCACACATAACCCATGGTAAAATTTTGAGGTCATCCCTCCATGCGAACCTCCTAACAAATTAAACAAGAAAACAATATTATACATGACACAAAGTTTCCAAGGTGACCTTGTTGCTAATATCCAATATTCCTTCATTGTTAGTCTCCTAACCCCGTTCTTATTGTCATGATATAATTTCCTGCAACCAAGAAAAAAATTTCCCTTCAAGCTCACATCTGCATCAAATACATCAAGGAATAAAAATTTACATACACATCATCTAACAAAATCATATACAAAACTAGGGCATCATCATTAAAATTAGGAATTCTATCAATTAATTGAAATCACTAAGTATCTCATTTTTTACTAAGTCATCAATAAGATCATAAGGTTATTCCAACATCAAAATCTAGAGTGCGAGTATACCATGAAGCAATACTAGATCACCATCTATCAATGTCTACTAATAGTCAATACCATTTGTAATATAAATCATAACATACTAATAATATCCATCTATCAATGTCTGTAAGAAAAATATGATAATATTAATGTCCATCTATCAACTTCTGGAATCATAATATGATAATAATAATGTCCATGTATCAATTTCTACACATCAAAATATAACAATAATGTCCATGTCTCTAGTCTATACTAATAAAATTCATACCAAGACTTTTTTTGAAGAGGAGTGGGCACTATAGGAGGTTTTTGCAGTAAAGAAATATAATTTACAAGAAATATTGAAACATATGTAAGTTTTAAATAATTAATTAAATTTATTTTAAAACATATTGAAACATATAGATATATATATATATATACACACACACACACATGATAAACTATAATACCTATGATTAACGGTCGCGGTATGGGGGATGTATCAGTTTGAGGGTTTAAGGAACTCCTCTTCTATTTAACATATTGTAGAGGGGTGTCCTCCTCTAGTTGGTGATCATGTGAAACAGTAACCAAATATTTTGAACCTGGTGGGAAATGACCTCTTGTAGCAAATTCACTTTGTGATGTATCCGTAACAGCTATCTTCTGTGGTAATTCATAAATAAACTATTTATTAATCCTAAATATTAATTATAATAGATAATTATTATAAAAAATTGGAATAATAATTAAAAAAACAAAGAATCTAAAATCGGGACTCACCTCTTAGTCTTGAACTATTGAAAACAAAGCTGATAGCTTTGAATGTATTGTTGTAGAAGGATTGGTGGTACCGCATAAATTATAAAGAGATTCATAATATAAAAAAAGAATAAAAAATTTTAAACTAATTGTAACATTGTCATTTAATTGAATGTTAGCCAAATAATCTCTTATCCTGGAGGATAAGAAGTTGCACCAGTCAAATTTATGCCTACTTAGGGTGTAAATGATATACATGAAATCCCACCAAAGAATATCCATATATCATCCTTGTAATATATTTTTGATCTGGAAGAACTACACCACCACCTATAGAAATGGGTGACTAAAATCCTTGAGTTGAATTCCTCTTTTTGAAGGGTTTTTGGAAGCTATAATTGTAAATACAAGGAGACACATTTGTTTAATACTCAATTAAAAAACAATCAGAATCTCTAAAATTGAAAATAAACGAAAAGAATTGTTGTAAGACTAAAAATAAGCTTACTAGCAGCTACAATTGCATCGATAGATAATTGAAAATGAGACTGCAAATACTTTTAATATTCATCTGTTAAAACAACCTTCATCATGATAGTAGCCACATCCTTATGTGGTAGTTCTATTAGACATTCAAATTCCTCGGGTGAAGCTCCAAATGATTGTGCATAAGATGGGAGCTAAATATGAAAGGTAAAAGTGGAAGTGTCGTATTTTAGTATAACATTTTAAAACATTTTCTGATCTATCTAAAATTGGGGCATAGGCAATAGAACTATGAATTTGGCCACTTAAATCTATTAGGAAAACATATTAGGATCCTCTAGAAATGTGGATAGTTGAGGAAATATTGAGATCTTGAATCAAAACTTTCACATATTTGTTGTTGATGCAGCTGATCTCTTGGGTTGTGTGGAAATTTTCTTTCTTCTTAGCATGTTTTCAATATGTTATAAAATTATTACTTTCTTTTTCTAGTTTTCCTTTGGATTTCTAGGGATTTTCAGTCTGGATTCTACAGATCACATTATTTGTAGAGATTTTTTCCTTGTATGATTTGAATTCCCTCATTTTTGTAGAGTGAAAATGACTACTTTTCATGTATATATAGGAATTTTAATACATCTACTCACTGGGTGCATAGAAAACAACACCCTCAATGTTACAGACTTGTAGCATTCTACATCCTATTAGTAGGTAACATGGAGAATACTACGAGCTGGTAGCATTAAGAATGCCCAATTATAGTAATATGAAGAATGCTACCAGCCAGGATAAGGAGAACTCTACCAGTCAGTAGCATGAATAATGCTACTAACCGGTAGCATGAAGCATATTTTTGGCCAGTAGAATGAAACATGCTATCTGATGACAACACGAAGAATGCTATTGGCAAATATCATTCTTCATGATACCGGACGGTAGAATTATTTGTGCTACCAGATGGTAGCATGAAGAATAATACTGGTGGGTATAATTATTCATGTTATCTGCCAATACCATGATAAAACCAATTCCTTATGCCACTCCAAGCTTATCAAAAATGACAATAAAGAATCACCTTCCACGCAAAACATGTTTTGCTAGAAGTCACCATACATGCGAAAATTGTTTTACCAAAATTCAGCTAATATTTTCTAAGGTTTTTTTTTTTCCAAGGGACCCTTTAAATTTTCCCCAGTTTGAGCTATTCGTAAGCCTTTTAAATATTATTTAGGATAAAAATTCCCTTAATTTAAACTTGAACAAGGAAGAGAAGGAGAGATTTAGAGCTAAGACCCTTCCAAGTGAGCCTTCCTAGAGGAACACCCTACAAAATACTAGTCCAAAGGAGATTCTTGCATGCTTCATTCCCTTCTACGATACACAAGATTCATTTAGCACAAAGATCACGTTCCTAGTGTTTGACAGAAATTAAGCCTAGACCACCAACTTCTTTAGGAATACAACACACTTCCCAAAAAACCATTTTTGCCTTCAACATTGGCAGGCAAAGGAAATAATAAATAAGCTTCTCAAGTTTGGCATAAGAAGCATTGGAAGGAGCCCAACATGAATAATAAAACACATTTGAGGTAGCCAAAACCTTAGACAATATTTTAAATTTCCCTACTAGAGAAAGTATTTTGTTGATCAGAAATTAAAACTTATGGTCAACACGTTAGACCAAATGAGACTAAATCTTAGTTTAATTATCCTAATAATTTAATGGGATTCTTGGAAATTTAAAATACACCCTAAGTTGAATCTAACTCCATTTCATAAGAGCTAGCTAAGAAGGAATGGGATACTTAGATTGTTTATAGCACTGAGTTTTCTCCCATTGAATAGCAGAACCTGAAGTAAGACAATTTTTTTTCAGAAAATCACTAGCATGATGAAAAAAATTCTCATCTTCTAAGAGTGTGAGAAAATAATCGTTAGGAAAATGACCATTAATAATTTGTTGAGTAGAAGAAGGTAAATAAATACCTTTCACTAATACTTGGGAACCATTGTGAGTAAGAACGGAACTAAATCCTTCATTATCCAACACATAAAGAAAGGGATCTACAGGGAAAAATTTCCTTATAGATCTAAGAAAACCAAACCTTGAAGATTAGGCACTATTGATAGTAATACAAACACCAACATTTTTAAAGAGAATTTTCATAGACCTAATAAAGAAAGGACCAAACCCTAAATCTTGAAGCATACCTAAGATGAAAGCACATTCAATTCTGTCATATGCTTTAGCAAAATAAATCTTGATAAATAAATATATTTTTTAGGAAATAATATCCCATTACATACCTTTCCATAAAACTATAATATTATCACGAATATACTTGTGTTCTTGTTAACCAAAATCAGCTCCCCTTATTTTTGGGTTAACTTACTACCTTTTGTGCTTCAGTCTAGATTTCAAACATTTAAAGCATTAAAAGGTTTCTAGAAAATGCTCCATCATATAGAGAATTTCTTCCCCTTTCCAGAAAGGTAAAAAACTCTTTCTAACTCATTGTAATTTTTGAGTTATGGCTTAGCGGAGTTAGAAGGGAAACTTTTCCCAAGGCGGACTTGCGAAGCTTGGGAGAGTTTTTTACAAAAGCAACTTGGACTGGAGGGGCATCAGAGGAAAAAGTAAAAAAATGCCTTTTCTTCCAAAAGGTATAAAATAAAATGTGACCTATGGCCCCATCAAAAGGCTAATGTGGGGATGTGGGACTTCGGAGGTAAATTGGATTATTTGACTTTTTCTCAAAAAAATGTAAACTGGAGAAAAGGAAGCCCCTACCTTTGCTGCCCCAATGGATGCCATGTCATCAGTGGATTTGTGGGGAAAATTTTCAAAATTTTCCTGAAGTCAAACTTGCAGGAAAAGTAAGAAAGAAATGCAGAAGGCCGTATGTTTTGATCCAGAGCTCCATTTTTGACAATCTTGGTACCAATGGAAATATCTAGAGATTCTCTTCATCTTGCAGTCTTTAATTTTTTATTTTGGTAGAGATTTGTGGGAGAAAATTGTAAAACAAGATTTGGCATGGATAAAACACAGAACCAATTTTCAACCACCAAATTTAATGAAATATGGGTCTTTTCTCCCTCAAGCAAAAAAAATGAATTTGGGAATGGAATTTTCAGATGGAGCCTTAACTTTTAGACCAAATTTATGAATATTTTTGTGGTTGGAGCAGAGAATTAGGTTTTCTTGTTTTTTTCCCTCTCTTTTAACATTTTTTTATATATTGTAACAGATGCACATTTTCAAGAAGTTAGTTAGTGGTTGTTCACTCTTCTTCTCTGCCTCCCTCTTCTTTTCCTCCCCAGGGTCGGAAATGGAGTTGGAACCTCCTCCCTTGCTCTGTAATGGCATTTTTTTTCCTCTTGCCTATGAAATAGTGCACTGTGTAAATCTAGAGCAATAAAAACATGTTTTGTGATGCATTTGTCCATCTTTTGCTCATTTTTTGTTTTTTCTTCTTGCCTCTCATTCATTTCAGGGTATCTGTGAATGTTTGAATGTTCATTGTACAGGTTTTAGAGCTATGTTTTTAGGGATTTTGGAATATTTTCTCTGTGAAATCCATCTATGATCTGTGATGCACTTGTCCATCCTTTCCATTGCTCACCTCTCTTTGTTTCCATGGCAGTTTTGATAGATGATCAACACTTTCCTTCTCTGGTGTATCACTGTTTTAGTGTAGGCTCTTTTTTTCCTTGTTTTCTTTCTCTCCTTGTCTCCTTGGAAGTTAGATTAGGATTAGATTAGCTTGCCTACACTGGAATAGCTTATGGCAGGTAGTTTAGGAAGAGGAACCAGCCTTCTCTGGAGAGATTTCCCACTTTTGCAAGGTCCCACACCTTGGGGAAAGTTCAATGTTATGCAATCACACCAGATGATTCTACCTTAGAAAAGCAGATCCATAACTCATTTCGGGGTGCTGTGATTTTACACTAACAGTTATATCAAGCCAATTTTCTAAATTCTAATTATCTAAGGAAGAAGATTAGGAATCTTGTTAACTAGAGCCATAACAATGATCTTGTAAGATATGTTAAGAAAATTAATGGATCTAGAATAAGAAATTTACTCGGGATATCTTGCTTTGGGAATTAATTTGATATGGCCTTGATTGATCAGGTCACCCAAAGAATGAATCTCAAGAGTTTCCAAGTAGACATTGTGGAGATCAAGACCTATAGTGTCCCTCAAGGCTTGATAAATTTCAACAGGAAATCCATCAACTTCTAGAGATTTATTTGAATCCATTTAAAATGATGCCTCATTAAGATCAGAAAGAGATAATGGTGTATCATAGGCCCCCAACTAGGTTGTGGAAATATTTCAAGTCAACAAAAAGAGACATTTTAGAATGGTCTCCACCCAATCATAAAGAATATCACTGAAGGTGGTAAGCCTAGCATTTCCTTCAGATATTTCCTTGATTTTGTTTGAAGGTTATTTAGAGTGAAACATGAATAAGAACCCCTTATAATATTGGTCCCTAATTTTGATCCAATACATGTGAGCATGAAGTTGCACCTCATGGGTATGGTAGGCTTTGTCAAATTTAAGAGTGTGTTTCTAATAGGTAGCATAGGTTTGCAAAGAACAATTAAAAGGTGATGCATTAAGCTATTGTGATATTAAGGAGAAATGACGATATGAAGCCTCATTGGCATGTTGCTTGAATATAGAAGGTTGTTTCTCATATGTATGGAGAATGGTGGTGTTAACATCATTCCACCAAGTGATCTAGCTAGAGACATTGAAAGGATGATACACTAGATTCCATACTCGCTTTCTGTGGGACAAGGTATGAGTATATTTAAGGTGAGAAGTGTTAAGATAAAATTGAGGAAGTAACCTGCTTCCTTTTTGTCGGTTAAGACCTTGTATTATTGAAAAATATGGGAGAATGGTCTGAAAGTTAACTAGTGTTAGAGCTAACAATACGATGACCCAAAACATTGGAAAGCTAGAAAAAATATTGACTAGTCATAAGGGAGTGATCCATTCGCTTAACAATTTGATCTTGCAATTTTCTAGAATTAGACCAAGTGAACTAGGAATGAGAGGATCTTTTCGGAAAGGGAAGATTAGGATAAAAAAGTAAACGCTTGTTCCTAAAATAAAACCAATCCTGTAGATCTCCTGCATACCATATTCTTAAAATTTCACATAGGAATATGCCCAATCTTATCCTCATAGATTATGAAACCATGTTAATTTTTGACCACAAATGATCCAGTTAGAGCCTCCTAACAGGATTTATAAAGAAAATGCTATGACAAATCCACTTTTTCCCGCTTTATTGGAGCCCTAGATGTTGGCTAACCTAGAAATATGCATGTCAAAATAAAAAAGAGATGACATCACTCAATGCATGGAGTAAGATCTCTAGGAAATCACATGTTGAGAAATGTTAGGAGGAATAAAATTCATAAATCCACCATGTCAAAGGTCATGATTACAGGTATGAAAAATGGCATGCGGCAAGATAGTATGAGTTACAGAGTGCAACAAGAAGCCAAATAGCTTGACTTCTTGGAGACACAAAATTTTCATACGGAAAAAATGAATAAAACTATCCCCAGTATGATATCGTCGGGTTGGTTTAGTAAGACCACATATATGGCAAGAATACATAATCGTTGAGATGAATATAAGTACATATTCCCCTCATCATCAATACCGGAAAGGAAAGAAAACTAGTTATGAGAAAAAGATACTCAAGTAAGAATTGGGGCAAGATCTCATAAATATAAAGAAAGACGTTTTTATGGAACATACTTAGCTTCCTATAAGGGGGTTGGGATATGAGAGAGAGTAAGCTGATTCTTGTGTGAGTTAGATGATTCAACCACAAAAGGAAACTAAGGTAGGGAAAAATTAGTGATTGAAGGAATCTGAGGAGGTTTAACAGGGTTAGTTTGTTTGGAAATATTAATGAATGTAGTAGCACCATTATTAGCAACTGGATGATAAGTGGGAGATAAAAAAATTTAAGGTCCTCGTGAAGCCCCCTTTTTGCTAGTGAGAGTGGTCTAACCCTCAGAATCGAGAGTAGATTTAGAGTTTTTCAAAGGTTTATCAACGAGTGTAGGAAAAGTGTCATCCATAAGAGGAAACTAATGAATCGTGTTCTTAGATGAATGACAATGCAAACAAGTACTAGGAAGGTTTATATAAAAAACCCTTTGAGAGAAACAAGTTCCCCCCATCTAAATATTGATGATTCCTTTCAATTCCTTCAACAAATCAATCTCAATGCACTCACAATAGTGAGGATGAGCATGAAAACATTTTGGTTTCTGATTGTAGAGGAGCCTCCCAAAGGGTTTGACTAAGTCCCTAACAAAACCACAATTGTGTATGGGGAGTCCTAGAAATTCAATCGAAATAGGGACTTTGAGCTTGGTTTGCTCAAAAACCTGAAAGTCCTAGGTACACTATAAAACAAAAAAGTTGTAGATGAACTAAGGACCATGGCCAATAATGGCCCTACATTATTACAGATTGGAGAAATGTAATAAATATACCCTTTGTGAGTTTAACCTGACGATTTTTCCAGTGGTTATGAACCCATTGTTTAAAAAGATTGCTAGTGGGAACTCAACCAACAAAATATCCAACTAGAGTATAATTTTAAAAACCAGTTACATGCATTAAAAAAGGGTAAATATAGTACACCATCAGGTCAAGGAGTATGAGACTCAGTACATTTCGAAAACCATCGGGATGAACTTTTGTGCTTTCTTTGGTGCCATTTTTTAGTCTCTCTGTCAATGAGCCCTACATCAATAGATGAGGGAGTCAAAATGGAGGAAATTAAAAGGGGGACTACTGCCACCCTAAGAGCGAATTGAAATACCCACGTAACAAAATTAATGATCAAAAATACTATTGGAAACACGAGGCGAAAAAATTATAACGGTGGTATGGGTGACAATGTACATGAATAGAAAACTAAGACCTAAACCCTACTAGATCTCTTCCTTTTAAAATGAATTTCAATTCCCTCATGAATAATTTTGTATAGAGTATAGAAATGAGATGACTATTTTTGTACAATATAGAAATGAAACTTGTCAAATCATTCCAAAAAAATTGTGCTTGTTGGCCATTGATCTTCACAAGCATTCCACTCTTTTCCTCAATTCATTCCATGTAACTAGGAAAGTTTAATGATTCTTTGAAACAATAATTACACTTATAAATTTGTAGAATGCATAACGAAATCAAATGTTCTTTAGGGACCATGATAATATGTAATATTGCTAGGTTATTTAAAATTAATCATTCCACTAAAATGGAAAATAAAATTAAAAAATATTCAAAAATCAAACAATGAATCAGCAATTGTGTATAGTGCAATCATCCCGAACCTTATCTTAATTGTTACAAACCGTTAGTAAGAGTTAACTACCTAAACTCTTCTTTTTCACATGGGGATGATAGAAAATGAAATTATTATTTCCTTAAAACATCAATATGATTTTTTGTGTTTTGATTTTTTTTCTTAAATGCACTAGCATACCTTTGTATTTAATATTTTACTGACATCAAATCAGGAACCCGTTGTTTGATGTGGGAGCGTAACTTTTGGATACCATAACTTTTGATCCGACCATTTGGAGCGTAATATGCCATGAATATATTTTTATAAAGGTTAGGTACCATTTCAACATATTTTTAGGGCCAATTTCATTCATCTAGTGGTTTAAAATTTTCCCATAACCTTTTGTTATTTTTTTATAACATAAAGTTGTAATATCTTTTTCACCGCTTTATGGAATAGCCAATTCTTCGCATAAGCCTTCATTTTTGAAGACTTATTTCGTAACAAAAATTTGGGGTCCATTCGCAGTGTTTTACATTTCAGGGTTTGTCTTGGTATTTTGGGGTTTTTATTAGAGATAGTGAGAAATAAACAAGTAGATAATAATGTTGTAAAATATTTGTGTGGATTCATAGATGAGAAAGAAACTATTTGGAAGTTTCTAGAGGTTTTACAAATTGTGTGTGTGTGTGTGTGTGTGTGTGTGTGTGTGGAGGTATTTTGAATAAGATATCCACAAAGAAAATGTCGAAAATTTGTGAATACATGACCCATTATCTTGTAGTGCTAGCTTGGCTCGGCATGGGATGTGCTGGAATCGTGCAAAGATCTGCTTGGATCTAGATGGTATGACGAAGACCCACCCCCTACAACACAACAATTTGTACAAGTGGCTTATGTTTTGTCTTTGATAATTTGATGCTTTGTACTCTACCTCATTCCTACGCTTTGTTGCATAGTTTTTTCCATTGTTTTAGAGCGTGCTCCCATACCACCCATGTTTTTTAGTGAATTATCTTATATTATTTTACTTGTTAATATAATATAATATCTTATTTCTTAAAAAATAAATGTTTTGGGCAAAGATGTTTTTGTTTTTTCTGTGTTTTTGGAATGTATAAAGACAAACACCATACGTTTTCCGAGTTTGGTGTACATCTGCTGATATTTTGAAAAATGCATAAGTGTATTTTTCTAAATGTATGATAAGTAAATATGGTAAACAAATACCTAGCAAACCCAGGACATTAACTACACAAAACCGTTGTTTTCCTCGAGGTTTTAGGCATTCACTACAATCTCGGGCAAGCGGATAAAAATTATTGTAACTAAAAGAACCTTGGGTGCTAAGAGATGAAAACACTCGCTTGTTTGATTTAGATATGTTTGTCACTTTTCATGACTATGCCCATGCTTTGTATGTGTTGCTTAGATCAAAGTTCGTCTTCTGCGCAAGTTTTTTTGGGCCTCATTTAGGCATTTATTTCTATCATCATAGTTAGAAATTTTGGTTTTAGCTGAAGCCTTTCTTTGTCTAACAAACGAAGGAAGTGTCGCTGTCCAAGAGCCGTAAGAGTTATCTTGGTTACCCCACTATCACGCATTTACAGTATGAGTCGATTATAACTACTTGTAGTCTCTTTTTATTTCCACCACTAATATACTTTTTTTTTTCATCGTTGTAATTCATTTGTGTCAAACCCACCACACCAGAGAAGGTTGACTTAGTTTGTGGATTGTGCGGCGCCCACATTCTCAGAATCGATTAATGTTTCATCGTTGAGATGGTTTACTTCTTAAAACAAGCAACACTCGGTACATGCAAACATCACACGCTTGTAAAACCCAGTCAAAATCTGATGGAGAACCTCTCGACTAAGGCGCCTGTGAGTGGGATTAAATTTGCTCTTAGGACGACTGTCGTTTCTTCCAATCTGACGTTATATGGGATGGAGATGTGCTAGAGAGACATGTCAAGAGAGGACTGCGCCACGTGTCTGTCGAAGGGCATCGAACGCCTGTTTGGTTGCTGCAAGGAGAGGGTGGGTGTTCAAATCTACTTGGGCAGCTGTACACTACGTTACGAAATCTATCCCTTTGCCAAACACTGTTATTAAAGAGTTCACACTCTTTCTCCTCTTTATTAATAACCTCTGTAATATCGATGCATCTCTGATCGCGCGATTCATAAATATAATATTTATTATTATATATTGAACAAGAATCATGCATAAACCGGATTGGGATATACTTAATAGCGTTTTTTTTCGTGCTCGTAACATTATTCGAAAGTGGTTTTCGACTAATAATACACAACAATCACCCTAACACATTGCAATTATATAGTAATGTATGGAAATCTGTATCCCTCACATTTTACACACACAAATACAACACACATAACAACATGATTTTTATTCTATTTGACTTGGCTTACATTGCTTGACAGATAACATCACATAGGATCACTTAGGATAATGTATAACACATGATACGTTTGAGTAACTATGGACCCACATATAACATGAAACACATGATGCACATCAAAGCCACATTTCCAAAAATGAAAAAGTACAACAACGACCCACTACAATATACACTTACTCACATGCACTTCCCACAACACATCATTTTTCATGGTGAAATATTTATTACATTCCTATTTTTATTAATTTACTATAATTGTTTGAAGAACACATAACATGGGGCCCTTCGTTCCTTCACAACTAGGATACGTGTTTTTGTTTAACATTTCACCCATAGTGGTTCCTTTAGAATTTGCTCGTTTATCTTATGAAAATGACTTTATATCGCATGATTGTGATTAGGAACGTATATACCCATATGCATCTTCTAGTATTTGGCTTAAGGATTTGTTTGAAAGAGTCGTGTTTACTTGGTTTGGAAAAATACTCTCGTTACAAGGAGGAAAATTCACAGGAAGAAAAAGGAAGGTTAATAGATCAATAGAAAACCTATCCCGAGTTCATTTCATAGCATTGTTTAATAATAACAATACACTCTTTTCATCTTCAAGTTATTACAACCAACTATGTAGGTTAACTAATTAAGTTGTATCATTCTTGATTCACAATCCGTTGCTCCAATATAGAAATTCATATTTTCACAATCATATTGCACATGGAAGGGTACATTACACCTGTGTTCCCATTATAGAGATTTTCCCTTCAATTTAAGTGACAAATTTCACATTTCAAACTACTTATGTTTCATCATCTTAAGGATTCACTCTCAGTAGCAACGGGTTAATTACATGTTTCGACCATAAATTCTACTTCCTGAGTGATCCTAGATTTAATATATTCCTATCTACGCCAAGGGTTCTACTAACTTTTACAAGTCCAACTAGAGTGCAATTTCCTTAACCCACAAGACCTTGGCTACAACCAAAGTTATCCCAATCTCAAGGCTACATTTCATTATTTCATTAGCATCATTGTTTAACCACATTCATGCATACAAAGCATGTGATCATGCATCATATTTGGTTTTCCAATTTATTAGGTTGTTGTATTATTCATGGAGCTCTACTTTATCACATTCATTTTATGATCACATTTGACATTTTAGTTAGTTTTGGCATCGCTCAATGCTATACCTTTTTTGTAGCGGTCATTTCTTAGTTTAATCTTATTTACCCTTTTACTAACTATATTTACGTGGTTACTTTGGTCTTGTATTAACATCATTTCAGGAAAAAATCTAATCCCTATAACACTTACGTAACATTAGGGATTTAAGACTACAAGAAGTACGATCTCGCACAAGAAATCTCATTTCAATGCTCTTGGACATGGATATAAAAATGTATATTGACAGAGAGATATCCCAAATAACCTTATCCATTTCAAAAGATTCCTAGGCACCTATTTCAATTGTTGGGCAAATAAAAAAGTACTTCAAAACATAGTCTCCATTCAAATAATTTAGATCTCACAAGAAACAAATTTTAGGTACAACCACAAACTATGTTGCAAGTCTTTGGCCACCCACTAGGGTACCAAGGAAAATTACGCACAAGGGGGTTAACTTATTCATGATATGGTTAGACCTAAAACACCTAGACATGATCACCTCACTCATCCCAATATGATATGTTTCACAACATATATGCACCATCTCATTAAATATCAAGGAAATTGACCTTAATAGGACATCTTAGGTGTGTAGTATGTTTTTTGGACTTTGATTAATGAGATTGGATTCTGAGTATTTCTATTAACATCTTTTGATCAATGTTTTATACCAATAATAAAAAAAAAAAAGTGACCACTCAATGGGGGAGGAAGTACAATAGGCATTATAACTCATTCTTTTAATTTTGTTAGTTTTGATGAGATGAGATTCTACCTAGCATTGTGGGTGTTAAGGAAATAAACCAATAATTAACATAGCAAAATATTAGTTTAATATCTTTATAACATAGGTACAACATTGAGTACAACTTCACATCCAATTTGACACTATAAAATATAGCCACATTGGTATTCCCTTTTCAAAAATATACAAAGAACAATTCTTCGAACAACAATACATATCATTATTCTATGGTAATACATGTATTGCAAGATGAATATAACTTTACAATGACAACTCATTAATTACAACATATCACATCCAAAAAATTCCTCTTGTTTGGAGTACCTGCAACCAACGTTGTTTCAGTCCTAGGACTGAGTATGGAAATCCCCTACACTGAAGCATAAATCCACACATTCATCATTTCAAACAATCAGAAAGACAATAGAGATAGATAGAGATAGGGAGAGAGAGAGAGAGAGGGGTCGTTTCTTCACACATTCGCACTTCCATATTCTATTGTTTTTTTTTTTCTAGATATAAGAGTAAGGAAAGGAGGGAGAAAGTCTAGGATTCATTTTATTTTCAAATCACCATAACATATCATATCCAATTTTCATTTCCTTTCAAACTCATGTACATTTTGACCCATTTACAATATTTTCAAAACTCTAGAGAGAGAAAGGGGGAAGAGAGAGAAACTTATGAAATTCATTTTATTTTCTATTAATCATATCATAACCACATACATTATCCAATTTTCATATCATTTCCATCCCATAAAAAATTTATATATTATTTACATTTTTAGAACCAGTCAAAATATCATAGTTCCTTCTAGAAAGAAAAAAAGAATAGATAGAAACATCATAATTTCCTCAAAAAAACCATTCATACAATAATTTGATAAATTCATACTCTATAAAGTGTGGAAATGATATCTACAAGGTCCTATGGTTAGTTAGGTAGTCAACAAAACCCTTAGAAGGTGTTTTTAGCTAAAGTTGTAATTTTGGTACAAGCTAACCGAAACATCTAAAGTGCTCACAAATTTGGGCCTTGAAAACACTAGTTTTAAGGTTGAACACAAAATTTGATAATTCCTGCGTACTCTCTCATATACACAGAATTAATCATGTCTAACGTAAGCTTATTACGAAGAGTGGAGCTCAAGTTACAAGGGCAACTCTAGGACTCAGTTATCGTAATTGTGATACAACAACTCTTGTCACTAATGACTAGTGGGCCCCAAAAACCCACTTGAAAAACTAGTCTTCCAAGGAATTTTTCATTGAAATGCAGAGTGGGTTATGATTCTCTTGTTGGCATTCTAGGGTAGGAGGAAGTTGTTTTAAGTTTCACTCAAAGCTAAGCGGACAACTGTAAGCCAAAACCGATTGTGTTTTATTAAAATGACCAACGTCACTACAAGTGACTAATAAGCTAAGTAGGGCTTAGAAATTTGACTTTTAAATTACATGCGTTAAATAATTTCAAACAACTTCGGTTAAGGTTCCACATGGTGTCCCACATTACAAGGGTCATGCAAGGAGTTTTGGTTTTGCGGTATATTTGGGTGTGGCACTCCATGCTTTCAAGCGCAGTTTTCTTTCGTTTTTAATCATTTTTTTTTTATGTTTTGAGAGTTCACGTCAAGGAAATTGTTTGTCATTTGTAGGAATTATGATCCCTATCATTCAACATTTAATTTTTAAAAAACATGAAATGATGAAAGTGGAATTTATTACAAGACAAAAGGGAAAATCCATACCTATTTTTGCACAAAACTTGCGATCCCCACATTCGACAAGACCACATCGACTTTCATGCAATTCTTTAAGAGTTTGTGAGCTTACTCATCCTTAGTTCCACCATTTGCATTTTCACAAACATAGTTTTATTTTTCCATGAAACACATCATATCTCGAGGCAATGTTGGACCATGAACAACAAAGGGTCCTTTCCACAGAACTTTTTTTTAAACAAATCTGCAATGTGCTTCTTCCTCAAAATATTGACATTTTTGTCAAAATTACTTTCCACCATGCATTTCTTCATCTTTTGAATGCAAGCCTAACTCTCAAACAAAAACGGGAAAAAATTCTTTTTGAGAACAAACATACTTTGATGGATGCCCATGTGTTCTAAATTTCCCCCATTTTTCATTCCTCCTAGGTTTGGAAGATAACAACATAGGGTTATGGGGATGAAGCTTAGATATGCTTTACTACACAAACTTTATAAATTTTCCAATTAGCACCCATTTTAACAAATAAAAACATTTTGCGTAGACAAAAAAATATTGCATCCTTTAGCATCTCGGAAAATGAGAATATTTTATTAAACACATGTACACCATAGACTCATTTTGTTTGTAGTGTTCTCATCTACACAAAAAATGGTAAGTTTCTAGTGAGGGAAGTTTGTTCTTGGACTATCATCTGAGTATTCCTCAAAATCTCCAGGCACCAGGGATGCAACTCAAAACAAATAATTCATGAACCATCCAAATGAGGAGACTATGTGTCGTTAAAGAATTTCATTTAAATATCAAGCACCTACAAGATTGTAGAAATCAGGATTCATCATGGTAAAAATAAAACCACTATTTGGTACTAGAGACATTGTTAACAATAGCACCATATATTATTGTTTCTAGGATATAATCAAGAAGTGAGAAAGAGATAATCATGCCATAACATGTATAAATGGCCTAACATGAAAGTGCAGAGCTAAAATGTAGAATGTTTACATGAGGATTTATGTTAAGCAAAATTCACCATGTTGTTTTTCAAGCCAACACATCCACGAAACTACCACAAGTTGAGCTACATGGGAATGATCAAATAATATTTTCCTAAAGAATATACATGGCATCTAGATAAAGACATCCCTTATTCTATAAATATGAAGTGGATTCCCATCAAATTGTTAGTATATCCTTGCATATAAGTAGGGACAAAGCAATGGTTCGTAAGCTTACAATTACTTACTTCCCTGGTGGCATCTTAACCACTTTAAACATGCGCCCAGGGGAAGATCCACAAATAGAGTGTATTTTTCAAACATTAATGCTCCATTTGAAGGATAAATTTTCCTCTTCTGCATTCATGAGGTAAAACGATTTAAAAAATGAGATAGTTTAATGAAACCATCTATAGCAAAGCAACCACTCCTAAGATGTTTAGTCAAATTTTTTTTTTAATCCTTTATCCAATAGTCAACATTACCATTACTTGCTGCAATCCGTTTTTTGATATCCATGCTAATAAATTAACTCAGACTATGGATATTATACAAAACGTGGATTTTAGAAAATATGACATGTGCCCTTTAAAAAACGGGTGCTAGAACATCCTAGAAGAAAATTTAAACATTGACCAACTCGTTCCCACTAAAATTTGCATGAATTGACTATGGGTACATTTTCTAGTGTTGACCACCAATAACCACCAGCTCACCATATCCACCTTTACTTGTATTAATATTTTGACCCACAGACACTTTACTTCATTTAGTATTTGTATATATATTTTTGTATATATATTTTTTTTTATATATATATTATTGACTCCGACACTGAAGGGATCAAAGACTTCAATCAAGGGAGATTTACATATCCCTTCCATTATAAGATCGTCATCCTCGATGCAACACAAAATCTAATCTCGAAAGATACAAAAGAACATAAAGTCAATAATGACACATGTTGTTAATAAAAAAACTCATTTGTACAATGCAACCACAAGGAAGAAAACTAATTTTTGTAATACAATAAATTTTAAAGTTCTATGAAGATTGGCAAGTTAGTCATCTTTTACTTTTACTTACTTAGTATTTTTCCTTTACATTATTTCTTAATCTGAAGCCCTTAATATTCATTTTTTATAATTTCAGTTGTCTACTGTTCATGGGTGACCTATTGTAATTAGCATCAGGATGTCACAAAAAACATCAACACAACACAAATGAACCACAAGACATCTTGCTACATAGTTTCACAACTGTATCACATCACAAGACCTATAATTCCACAATGGAAAGACAAACAAGTAGTTTCCACATAATGACCAATTAATTTTCAACAATTATATCATATGCATAAATCCAACATACACATGTGATTGACAAACAAAATCATCACACTAATAAATAGACAATTGGTATCACCTGACCCAAATACCATGACTATATCGACATAGTGTCAAGTCAATATCCAATAGTAAATAATATCCAAGAGGAGCATAAAACCTCAAGCATAACAATGTCTAACAAGACTCACAAGAGTACACATAACTCATAATACCAACTCCACACATCTCAAAACATAACAAAGAAAATCCATATATCTCCAAAAGAATTACCAAAAAACTCCATATACGTCCCAAAGCATTGAAAAGAAGCTCCATATACCTATCAAAGAGAAATAATCACAGTGCCAAAACCAAGTTGGGTCGCTCAACCATAAATCCCCATCTCATTATTTCTCCATATTGGGTCACTCAACCACATAGCGCCATCAACAATATCAGGTCACTCAACCATAGAGCCCCATAAAGAATACCAGGTCACTTGACCATAGATCCCCCCATTAAGAATATTGGGTCAGTCATCCATAGATCCCCATAAAGAATATCGGTTCACTCAACCATAGATCCCTGCCATTAAGAATATTGGGTCAGTCATCCATAGAGCCCCATCTCCTTTCTCCATCTAATGAGGTCAGGTCACCCTATGGCCCTTGGCATATAGAGCCATGTAACCCCCACCTAAGTGGCATAGTAACATGTAATTCAATACTTCATGGTGCTATGACCCCCTTTGGGTGTACCTCCATACAAAGAAGTGGTTTGATAGGTCTATCAACACAATGGTTAATCCCATGGCCCTATTTCAACACATTATGACATTAGAACTAGATTAACAATCCATTTCAATTGCCAAGTGAAAAAAAATATAAGCCTTGGGCTAGGATATAAAAAATTTAAAATCTTGAAAAGAAATTTTAAAACTAAGAAAAATAAAAGGCTAAATAGCCAAAGTTAGTACAAAATATGCATATTAATGCAATAACCAAATAAGATTCCCAAAGTATAAGAATACATCAATCACGAAAAATGTTGATTATGGAAAGAAAAGAGATAATGATCAATTTACAAATAAAATGCGTATAGAGAAATAACACATTACAATCATTATTTGGCCTTATACGGCTACCAAAGGTGTACTCATCTAGTTGCTGACACTCGGATATCAAGTCTCATCTCAAAAAATAACATGTCAAATAATATAACTGTCATCATCTCTACCTGAATCATCCCTCAATACTCTCACAAGGCTCAACATAGTCTGTGAGGGGGGGGGGTGTATAGGATGCCATCCATTGAGCCAAATCTTTTCACAAAACACGATATATATGGTGGCCATGCATACGAAAAGAACACAAGTGGGTTTTCAATCTATGAAAGAGTCCACTCCCTATCTCGTACTCAACTCGAGGGACTGGTCAACAATACACCAATGCTAAGGTACACATATGTCATATATATGACAACCATATAGGGAGAGAGAAAAAAGGTATAAATCACCATATACTGAGCCCAACATTGTCTACAAAACACAATATGTATGGTGTCCATTGGGAAATGTGCCATAAATACCAAACAAACAAAGGTATATTTTTAGTCTATGTAAGGCTCCACCTCCTATCTCGTACTCGGCTCGAGTGATTGGTCAACCATAATCATTTCCTCTCTCTAACATACACTTTTTACCAATTTCTGCGATTAGGGTTGATTAGTGTAAGGTTCACAACATAACATATAACTACATTACTAACATGATGGTGATTCACACACATTATTCATACTGTCTTACACATTTTATATATACATGCTATAACCCAATCATTACTACCATAGGTTACAATACATCACGTTTCAAAATAATGCACCCAAAGTGCAAGCACTGTAGAATATGAGTCATCCGATCACCATATGCCCCTAATTCATGACATGAACAATCACATATTACATGAATTATATGTATGATGAACATAATGATTAATGTTACAACATATAGTCAATTACAAGTAAAACATGGTGCCACAAAAGATTCATCACAATGTGGTGGTGACATCACGATACAATCCAATTCACTATACACCAATTTTTTTTATACAACCCATCAGCACACCTACATATCAGAAACTAACAAAAATACCCCAACACTTTGCAATCCATAATAGCATTATTTTCACACATAACAAGGTGGCACCTCACACTTGAACTCATTGAATCCACAAAAAGGAGATTAAGTACTCTTGATGGGTGTCATCATTCCCTTAATTTAATCAACTCTTTGTTGATGTCATATTCCAACCAGGGGTGTGTCTAAAGCTATATGCAACAAGAAGAATCTTAGTGATCTAATAATTGATTTTAGGTATTTTTTGTTTTATAGGGGATCTTTTCAATGTCTTAAGGACTTCTTGGTTAAAAAATTATTGCAACCAAACTATGAAAACCTATTAGAAGTAAACACACTTTGCATAAATGAATTACTGGAAATAAACACAGTTTACACAAATGAATTGCTGAAAATAAACACACTTTGCAAAAATGAATTGTTGGGAAATAAACAAAAATTGCAGAAATAAACACATAATTGAGAATTCTTGGAAAATGATTGCAAATAAATAATAACTTAATCTAGAACACCTGCAGGGACAAGTCTACAATAGATTTCAACTTAAGGATTTGAAAGTGATACAGAATTAACAGATCTAAACTATTTTCTTCAAAAATATAAATACCAACAAAAATGAGGATCCTGGTTCTTGGAGGAGCGGACCCTTGCTCCGCCTCGAAACCAGATTGGACAACTTAATTTTCTCTCAAAATGGAAATTGCTATTTTATTGATAAAACGTTGTATATTACAATAATGTGTTGGATATGTGTATATCAATCTATATCTATCTCATGTTCTATATCTATGATCCTATATCTAACCTATTTGTAGGTTTGTATATATATATACTTCTTCCAGGGGTGCATTTATGGTCGTAAGTTTTCTACTTATAAGATTGAACTAACTCATGCCCATAATAGATGCTGAATTGGAACGTGGTTGGATGTACAACTGTGTGATAATTATCCTGGATCTACAAGTATGGAGAGTCAGAAGTATTCTAATCTACTCCTGATTGATAGGATCATTGATTTGACAAATCACCAGCCATTTGGAATATATCTTTATTAGTTCTGGAACTTTAGAAGAGTTTCAGAACTAAAGAAAATCATTCCAAATCTAACCGAGAGAGTTTCGGAGCTATCTTCAAGAGTTCCGGAACTAATTCCGATAATTCTGGAACTAACTACTAGAGTTCTGAAACTAATTCTGTAAGTTCCCAACCTGGTTTATAAACCTTGTGACTATGCAATGGCATTATGGAACTAGCTTGGAAGTTCTAAAATTAAGTTGTATTGAAACAAATGTTCTCAAAAACATGCTGACCACTTCATACTTCATTATTCCACTTGATTGCGACCTGCTTTATTAAAAAAATGAGTTTCCAAAACTCTTTGTTAGGAATTACAGAGATTTTAAATGTTAGAATCATAATCAACAAAAGATGGACAATTACATCCTAACTCATATCAGATCAAACAAAAGTCACAAAATGCAGTCAAACTTAATAAAAAGGAGAGTAAGATGAGATCATTTATTGTACATTTAACGGGCATATTCTGGCCTCATCATTTCCCCCATACTTATTTGTTTATATGTACCTTTACAAAATTTACTCTTTAAATTTAGGGTTATCTATTCTGCATTCCATTTGATTACTTAGATCAAATTGCTGGAACTGAATATCCCAATGCTTTAATTCAGAGGTACTATACCCTACTCATGCTTCTACTTTCTTCAACCATGCCTCAAATTAAGTGGGATCTTGTGGTTCTCTATTTTGCCACGGTGACATGGGGATGAGAAGGAGTGGAGGCCTTGTTCTCATTCCCATCAATATGCCTCTATGATTTTCATTGATATGATGAATTAGCGTACATAAGGATTTTTCTCTATTCAAACTCCAGATTAAGTTTGTGGAAGATATTACTTCCTTTCTTCTTAATGCCACCATGAGAAATTCCCATCTTTTCAAAAATGCCTCATAAATATCTTCAAATTTTTGCTCTTCATAAGAGGTGAAGGCATTAATACTTCTCTGCAAATTGGCAAGATAGGGTTCCTTGAACCTTTTATCAAATGCGTGGGATCTGAAATGTGTAGTAAACGCAGATGGTTTACCGTAATGAATCGTCATATAGAGTCTAGATGAACTAGCCTTTAACAAATGCTATAACTCCATTTCCTTCCATGCAATTTGATTTTGAAGAATAGAAACAAATTCATTAGATTGGCTCTCCCCTACATACAAATTGATAAAAAAACCCGAGTTCTTTTCCAGAATGAAATTGTAGAGATAGAATTCATAGAGAAGATTTTTCTGCTATGCATTGGCTAAGGAATAGGCTGATGTGAAATCAACTTCATCTTTTATTTCATGTGGAAGGACACATGGTATCCTTAACAACTGCCAGCAAATCAATTGTTCCTCCAAAAACACACTATATGTAGGAGAAGGTCCCGTGTATGCAAGAAATTTCTCACTCATCATGCAAACAATTTATACTTTCACAAGATATTTAAATTTTTCATTTTCTTTGTAAAAATTTTCTTCCCATTCTTTTCTTGCTTTCTTCTTTTTTTCTATCTTTCTTTTCATGTCCTCATTGGATGTCTTGACTTCACCGAGTTCTCTACAAGTATCATCCCATAGCTATTTAAGTGGCCAATAAGTTAATTCAGTTTGTGCAGAGACTGTTGATAGAGCAATTTTTTTTCTGAAATTTTGACATCCTTCCTCTATCTCCATTATTTGATGTTTAGCTCTTGTTAATTCCCCAGTATTGTCAGTGAGATTATTTGTTAATTCCACAATAACCATTTCTCTCTATTCTAATTTAAGTTTGAGAAAATTCAACTCCTCATCCTTATCTCTAATAATGAGTTATGGTCTGGACAAAAACAAAGCATGTTTAACCTATTGCTTCTCTTCTTTCTCTAAAAGTTCCTTTGGGTTAAGCTTTCTTCTTCTACCATAGTGAATTTCCCTTTCCATTTTGAAGATGCCAATTCATATTCTTCATGTGATGGTGTTGCTGATTCACCCATCACATGGAAAATTTGTTCCTCAAATCTTTCATCTTATTTTTCTATCTCTGCTTGGCTCGGTCCAGGAGGAGTCATGGCCATGCTACCCAAAATATCAACAGCTTTCTTTTCTATCCCTTGTTAATCTTCCATCTTCTCTAGAATTTATCTACTTCTTTTATGAATTCACCTTCTTTGAGGAGCCTCAAAATGTATAGAAATAGGTCTCCTCCTAGAGCTTCTTCTAATTTTAACCTCTTTCTCTTGCCTAGGTGAACTATCACTACCAGAGACATAATAACTCTCTTGTAGCTACTGTAAAGGAAGGTATTTGTTTAGAAGGCACAGTAGGTTTTGCAGTTTTAGTCCTTCTTCCAGATCTTTTTCTTTTTGGTATTTCCTCTCCACTTAGTTCTTTCTTTTCCTCTATAGTGGCATCAATTTCCAAATTAATTACAGGATCAAAAGGAGTTGCTATTACTCTCCTAAGAATATTAGGGCTCTACTTAAACTTGCTAAAAAAATTCTCCAACATTTCCTCTCCGTTTTTCTTCGAAAGGAAATGGTGCTGGCACACTAACTACACTAAGCCATGATCTCTTATTGTTCCCACACCCCAGGAATACCTATGGGCCATGGTATGGATGGAATAAAAAAGAAACCTTGGAAGGTTTACTGTATAGTGTGGTTTTGTAGCTCCATATCTAAGGTATATGAGGATCTTCATAACTTCTCTTCCTACTGACCCGAATGGACCATCACATGTTAAATACTTGACTATCGAAAATGCCACTCTGTCAAAGGGTTTGGGCAAGCTGGCCCTTCTGACCCCTTTTATGATTTTCTTCATGTTGTAAATATATTGGGGTTCATCTTCCCCCTTTTTTAATAGGGTTTCAACCAGGTCTTTAAATTTCCCTCTGACAGTGTTTGGGACATGCACAATTGACACTCCAAATACATTACTTATTGTATTCATAGAAAAAGGAATAAAAAAATTTCTAACCTTTTTCCTAGATTGTTCTAAATTTATAAGGAATTCTCTTACCAATTCGTCATTATACTTGGGGAGCTTCCTTAGAAATTCCACCGATCCTACCTGATGAAAGATAGCTACCACTTATTCATCTATAATGAGTTGGGTATCATCCTCTAGTTCTGACTTCTTTTTAATCCCCATGATATAGAGGTGATTCAAATTTGTTCTTCTTTAATATTATGCGGGTTGGCTGAAGAACTCTTCACTTAGCTGCAAAACTGATGAATTTAGCTACGGAATTACTGTACTTAGCTACAAAACTTCTGTGTTGTAGCTGCAGAATACAAACCTAATTCGCTACTTCTTCCTTGAAGTTTTTATGCAAATATTTTTCACTTTTTTTGGTTCGACACTAATGGTAACTCATTAGAACCATGCCATCAATTTATTCCATCAATATCTATCTTATGATTGCTCACTTGTAATCATGATGTACAATAGATGACACATCATATAAAATTTTAAATAAAATCTAATCACACATGCAAACTTTTAATCTAACCTTTAATAAGTTAAAGATATAATTACCATCCTTGATGATGTAATCCCTCCATCATGATGACTCATCATTCCTAAAAAGTGAAACAAAAGGAAAACGGTTAGAAAAACAACTAGAATTCCAATATTTTTTATTATTTTGAATTAGCCATTTATTTGAGAAGATCAACTACCATTGCTGGTTTTCAATTAATCTCTGAGAGAAAATTGTTTTGGGGGAAGAGAATGCCATTTAATTTTTTTCACTCTCTTCCCTTGTTTTTTTATTGGGGGGAATAGAACATCATTTACTAGTTTTCATTCTCTTCCCTTTATTCTAGATCTATCCATCTGATTATTTGATCATTCTAGAAGAACTGGGTTCTTCCATATGATTAAATTTCTTTATCTATTTCAATCTACCTCAAGAATTCATCCTTAGTAGAAGGCTTCCTATGAAGCTTTATCCTATGACCATTGACCAAAAGTGTTCTTCTACTGCCATCAATGGGAAGTAACTAAATAGAACCATTGTAAAATATTTTCTCAATATGATAGGGTCCCAATGATCTGGTTATCAATTTACCTTTATATTAATGGTATTTAGAATCAAACAACAATGCCTAGTCTCCTACTTTGAATTGCCTTTTCTTGATATGTGTATCATGTCATTACTTCCTTTGATCTTGGATTATCTCTATTTGTTGAAGTGCTTCCATCCTCAATTCATCCCACTCATTAAGTTGAAGGATTCTCTCCTTTTGAGTTGCATCCAACTCAATACCCACCTTAACTATTGTCCTCAATTTTTGTAGTTCAAAATTAATAGGAAACAAGGGGTTTTTCCCATAGACTAACTCATATGGTGAAAACCTTGTTGTAGTTTTCCACATTGTATTGTAAGCCCATACAGCTTCAGGTAGTCTCTTTACCCAATCTCTTCTTCCTGCTTCAACTATTTTGGTAAGGATGTTTTTTCAATTAACTGTTCATTACTTCAGCTTGTCCATTTGATTGTTGGTGATAGGGAGATGACTTCCAATGATTGATCTGATAATAAATTGTGAAATCCTGGATCATATTAGACATAATATTTGGTCCCTGGTCTGAAACTATCCTCCTTGGTGCTCCAAACTTTACCATAATTTTGGGCCAAAGGAAATCAACAACTGCTTCTTCAGTGGCATTTGTTAAAGCTTGCACTTCTGCCCACTTTATCACATAATTATTACACACAAGAATATGTTCCTTCCCTTGGGAAGAAGTTATAAAGGGACCAACAAAATCAAACCCCCATCTGTCAAATGTTTGAATAACTACTTGAGGTTAAGAAGGCATTTCATTGGTAATGGTTGGTTGTCCCATCCTTTGACAAGGATCACACCACGTGATATATTTCTTCACATCTTTTTATAGAGATGGCCAATAATAACCAGTTCCAAGTATCTTGTGAGCTTTTCTTTTCACTAAATAGTTTCCTCCATTTGGTTCATCATGACATGCCCGAAGGATGTCAAATATTTCATCTTCTCTTACACACCTACGTAAAACTAAATCAGGACCACATTTAAACAGCATTACATTTAACCATTTGAATTGTGCACTGGTTTTTATTAACTTTTTAATTTATTTCTTGGTGAAAGGAGGAAAATTCCCTGTTACAAGATAATTTTCTATATCAGCAAACCATGGTCTATCAGGTGAAATAACAAACAATTGTTCATCTGGAAAGTTGTCTTTGATTGGATCTTGCTCCACTGTAGTAATTAGTCTTGACAAGAAATCATCTACCACATTAGATTTACCTAGGTTGTGTAAATTGATAATATCAAATTCTTGTAAAAGTAATAACCATCTAATTATTCTACCTCCAACCACTGGTTTGTTCATAAAATATTTAATTGTTGAGTGATCTATATGTACAAATATTTTGCACCCTGTAATATAATGTCTAAACTTATTAATTGCATAGATCACAGCAAGAAATTTTTTAAAAGTGGTGGTGTAATTTATTTTAGTGGGAGTAATATTTTTTCTAAGGTAATGTTAGTGTGAAATCACAACACCCCTAAATGAGTTCTACAGGTCTTCTTTTCTAAGGCAAGGTCGTTTGGTGTGATTGCACAACATTGAACTTTCCCCAAGGTGTGGGACCTTACAAAATGGAAAATCTCTCCATATTAAAGGTTGGTTCCTTATTCCTTTATTTAGGTGCATACGTAAATATTTGTAGAGGATCTATCTCTATACCTAATCTAAAACTTGCCAAGGAGATAGGGGTAAAAGGGGTATAAGAGAATAAGAAATTACTAAACTATGAGGTGTTGCACTAAAGGAATGATGGATATTTATTTTGCTAATAGACACAAAACAACAAAACACATACAATGAACAAGCA
The DNA here is from genome assembly GCA_019776745.2 of Taxus chinensis. Taxonomy (NCBI): domain Eukaryota; kingdom Viridiplantae; phylum Streptophyta; class Pinopsida; order Cupressales; family Taxaceae; genus Taxus; species Taxus chinensis. The sequence continues at coordinate 210,332,441 of CM034157.1, forward strand.
CAGATAGTCAAATATGTAATGGAAGACCAGATGAAAGCAAAAGAGACAAGAAAGGATCTAAAATCAATCATAGATGTGTTTATTGCTCTGTAGTTTGATACAGTTCATTACAAAGCAGCCAAGAGGGAGAAGTGTATTGCAATTTTGATGGAAGGCCTGAACCCCACAAATCCCTTTGCTAGAAGGAGAAGGGAGCCTGCAAAACAAAGAATGTCCAACCCTTTACAATGAATCATGCCCCCATATTTATAGATTCGATCAGAGAGAAGAAAGAGAGAGGGAAGTGGGAAAAGCAGGTTGAATCTCAACCACTGTTGTTAATGCTTATGATAAAATATGCCCCCAAATCTATCTTTACTACATCAATCCTTGGTTTGGTGCCTTGAAGGAAGAGTAAATGACAGAATAGATACAATCTAATCTGGTTATTGAGGCAAGAGGATCTTACATTGAAATCTCAAAGACATTTCCTCCTTTTTCATTTACCTAACCTCATCAAAATTAAAGTTTCAAACCTCCATGGCATGGGTGAGGCCGAGATCTTTCCAATGGTGTTAGATTTGTAATATTTCGAGCCTTGAGTCGAAAGATATGCCCCTTCGAAGTTTGTATCAAGTCCATACAAATGGGTGGGAAAAAAATTTGAAAAATGGGCCCCCCTTTTAGTATGGGACATGTGGTATCCAGATTAGAACAAAAATCAAGTTTACAGGTCCGCAATCTGTCTTTTTTCTCTTTTGCGTAAAAAATGCAAAACTCAAAAAACTCCTGCAGCCCCGAAGCTCCGCCAGGACATGTGGCACCCTTTGGTTGACTAGGGGATGCGCTTCCATCTTTATATTTGTGCCTTTGAATGAAAGGAAAAATTTTACCTTTTTCTCCAACTCCCCATTCTAGTTTTGACTTGGGTTTAAACACTGATTTTTTCCTTTGGGCGGAGTTGTGGGCCATTTTGCAACTTTTTTCCTTTTGAGATAACAAGGGGCAAAAACCAAATTTTCCCTAACCACTCACTTTCCATTGGGACACGTGGAAGTCTGGCACTCATTTGGGAACCTTTTCTCTATTCAATCCTTAAGTCAGCATCATTAAGACACTTGGCAGCCTCTATCGGCCTGGCCCATGCATTGATTATTCAACCAACTTTTCCCCTTTTGGAATAACATGTGGAGGCACCGCACTTGCTTGAAAGCCCGACCCAAAGTTTTCCTTTAGAGAAGTGTCGAGTTGACACTTTTCAGCCTCCGCTGATCTATGGAATTTTCAACAGTCCTAATGTAGCATAAAATTAATCATGATCAATTACGAGGATTAAATTACGACAGGGGAAATTTCTTAAAAACTCTTATTTTAATCCATGTTTATTAATCATACTTTTAGACTTTGGGCTACGTGGCGAGCTCGTGCTCATTTGGGTTTCCACCTTGGGAAAAACTCTTGGAGATGCACCATACTGACACTTGGAATTCTCTACTTACACTTTCTATACATAGTCAATTTTGAAGCCCGTCATGTCTGCCTTTTGACTCTATTTGGTCATTTGCTACGTGGAGGGCTGGCGCAAGTTTGGGTCTTTGCCCTGGGCTTCCTTTTCTGGATTTTTCACCAAGTTGACACCTGTCACCTTATCTTTTAGTTGAAGAATTTTCAATGCCCTGTAACTTCTTTGGGGATTTGGATGCGTGGAAGCCTAGCACAATTTTGGGCTCCCCCTTTTTGATTCACCTTTGGAGAAGTATTGTTAGGAAATGTGGTCTCTTCCGCTGCCTCCTTCATACTTAGTTATTTTTGGGATTTTTCCTGAACTAGTTTTTATTTTGAGGACTTCAAATTTTCACCATTTCTTCCCCTTCTTGTTTTCTAGTTCCTTTACAGCATCGCCCCTTCTTGTCTGACCCTGCTATTTCATAGTTTCAGTCCACCTGTAACTTGAAGAAATAAATTAAGACATGGAGCGGCTCAACAAAACCATTTCTTTTGCACAAGGTCCTTTAGTATCTCTCAGCCTCTGCCACTTCTAATGTTGAGTCCCTCTGCAACCAATTTTCAAGATCTTAACAGGTTTTCTCAGGTTCCTTCCATGCGGGTTCATGACTAATCAGATATTTGACCCAGGGGTGAAATATGGATAACAATTTGGTGACTCACAGGGGTATCTACCTGTTAGATGAAAAGACCAATTACCTTGTCATATTTGTTGGGCATGGATTCAAGAACAATGGTTTGAAACTTATTCTACCTTTGATTCATGAGCCCAGCTATTTACATTCTCAATTTTTATAAGAAATCTTGAAATGAAGGTTTCTAAGAGTAGAAAATTGATTTGACCTAGGGCTTCATCTATCTCTCCAAATGGACTACATAAGAGAAATAAAAATAGACACCACAACTATATACAAAATTTGAAATCATACATGCTCTAAATAGAACATGCAGAGTGTGCAAAGCACTTAGGATAAAATTAACCTACACTATAGCAAGACAATGTGTATAAACACTTAGAGGAAAGAGAAAAATAAACTAATATGTGTAGGGTGAGAACTTTCCCTTTAGTATCAGTGCTTAAGATAGATCCCATTCACTAGAATCTGCAACTCTTCACCCTCCAATGTAGACAATTAGAAAGCATTGCTACTTTTTCATTTTGTGACCATGTAGGGACCACTCCGAGATGGCATCAAACTTAGAATGCCTTCCTGGTTTTGCTCGATCTGCATCCCATTTCAAAACCAGGTCCCCTTCATGAAAGGTCCTCACTTTTGCTTTCTTTTCAAAACATCTCTTGATTGAGGCCTGATTATTCTCTATTACTTGGAATGCTTTCTCTTTGGATTCTTCTAATTCTATTAGTTCTGCATACATGGATTCCATTGGTTCAAATTCAGACATTTCTAGTTACTTTACGAGCTCTAATGTTGACAACTCAAGTGATATAGGAAACATTTCTTCTTTCCCATAGATAAGTTTGAATGGAGAGCTACCTGTAGATCTCTTAAGTGTTATCCTATCATCCCATAAGGCTATTTTGAGATTTGTGTGCCAGGTTCTCTGATTTTCATCAAGAGTTATTCTGATGATCTTTAGTAGGTTCTTGTTTTTAGACTCAGCCTGGGCATTACCTTGAGGGTAATAGTTTGATGAAGTGCTCAGATAAGTCCCATTCTTAATAGCCCATCCTATGATCTTGGAACCTATGAATGTTAATGCATTGTCTGATATGATGGTGGTTTTCACTTCAAATCTGGTCACTATCGCTTCATAGAAATCTAGGATACTAGACTCATTGGCTTCCTTGAGTGCCACTGCCTTGGTCCACTTGGTGAAATAATCTGTCACTATCAGAATCCATTTGTGGCCTTGGCTTGAATTTGGATTGATGACTCCAATGAAATCCAATTCCCTTTGCATAAAAGGCTGGTCGAATGAGATTGGATGCAATGGAAGTGTTGTCTACCCTTTCCTTGTCCTTTGAAGAATGCATAATTATTGCACCTTTTGATCCATGCATAGCAGTCACTAAACACTCTAGGCCAATAATAACCTGCTTTCATGATTTTGAGTGTTGTCACTCTTGGAGAAAAATGGCCTCCAGCTGATTCAACATGAAATTCTTGTAGCACTCTTTCTAACTGATCTGTCCCAATGCATCTCAGCAGAATTCTATTGATGTCTCTTTTGAATAAGATACCATCAATGAGAACATATGGGATGTCCTGTAGCCTGAAATGCCTTCTTTTTTCTTTACTCATCCCATGAGGGCACATGCCTATTTGAAGGAAGTGCACCATATCTTGGGTCCAACAAGGAGCAGGTACATCATCTCTCCCTTCTTCTTGATCATCTTGTAGAACAAAAACAAGCTCATTTTCACTGTTTGCTTCATCTTGTTGACCTGAGGCTAGTTTCTCACACAACCACCTCCCATGGACCAGCTTGGTTACCTTGATCTCAATTTCATATTCCATGACACGAGTGATCCATCCTACACGCTTCTCATTCAGATCCTTGTTGAGAAGGAATTCTTTAACTCCTGCATGGGAGACCAATAGTTGGATCTTGTTGTTTAAAACAAAATGCTTAAACTTCTTCAATCCTCTTATCACCACCAAGACCCACTTCTTAATGAAAGAGTACCTCACCTCATAGTCATCGAGAATCTGGCTAAAGAAAGCAATTGGTTGTTCTGTACCTTATTTGTTTTGATGAACCAAGATTGCAGAAATTATTTCACTACCACCAAATGCATATAATATGAAGTCTTTCAAGAAATCTAGATTCACAAGAGTTGGGGCTTGTGATATGGATTCTTTGATAGCCTAAAAAATTTCTTTTCCTTTTAGCTTGTCCACCTGAATGCTAAGCTCTTCTTTAGCATCAACGTTATTGGCTTAAAAAGGGCAAAAAAGTTTGGAACAAGCCTGCGGACAAAATTGATCAAGTTCCCAAGAAGCTTTGAAGATCCTTCTTGTGACTTGACAATGACAATGCTCTTATTGGTTGAACTCTCTCTAGGTCAATTAGAAGTCCTTCCTTTGATACAATATGGCCTAGAAGCTTTCCTTCATGGGACAAGAATATGCATTTTTTTTAGTTCAATGACACCCCAAAACTCCTACATCTTTGGAACCCTTGCCTTAGGTTGAAAAGGTGTTCTATTGCATTTTTGGAAAACACTGTAATGTCATCCAGATAGATTAGTACTATTTTTTTATCATTCGATTGAATGCCATATCCATTTCCCTTTGAATAGTGGCTCTGACATTGGATAATTCAAATGGCATTTTCATGTAGGCGTAAGTGCCACATTTGGTGGTGAAAGCTGTTTTGAATTGATCATATTTTTTCACCATGATCTAGTTATACCCTGAGTATCCATCTAGGAGGGAGAATCTTTCTAACCCAGACACTACTTGCATTATCTACTCCATTGAAGGGAGTGGGTATTGATCTTTTAGGGATGCTCTATTCAAATATCTGAAGTCAACACATAACCTAATCTCTCCATTCTTCTTTCTGACTTGTACCAAGTTTGCAACCCAACTTGAGTGTTTGATTGGAAATATGATACTCACCTCTATCAGCTTGTTCAACTCTTTCTTCATCAGAGGCTTAATGTGTGGGTTTATTGGTCTCTATGCTTTTTCTTGATGGGCTGAGCAGCTGGATCTAGTTCAATTGTGTGTTGTGATAGTTTTGGATTGAACCCTCTTAGGTCTTCATAACTCCAAGCAAACACATCTGGAAATTCTTGGCAAAGTTTTATGAATTCATACCTTTCTTGCTTTGTGGCCACTTTGCCAATTTGAAGTGTTTTGTCTTCTCCAACTGGGATTGACTCTGAATCTTCTCCTTTGATCTATATGTTAGCCTTCTCCCTTCTAAACTGATCATTAGGATTGAAAAATTATTCCAATGTCACTAAGCCTTTGGGAAGTTTTTTTGTGTACAGCTGTAATATCTAATTCCCATATTGCTACTCTAGTCTACTTTGGTTCCTAGTTGAGAATTCAACTTCTTGTAAAAATTTAATGATCTACTAATCATTCTCAAACACCTGCCAGCATGTATTGTTATCTGGCACTACTGGCCTCACAACTGATATGGATATGTGGCTTATCTCTATCTCTTTTGATGTTGTCAACCACATCAAACGTTTCTCCAACTACTGCAACTCTATCAGCAACTTCATTCTCCTTCCTGGGTATGGACACAATACTGAAGGCCTCAAAATCCTCCATGAGATCCCATACCCTACTCTTGTAGTTCTTGAGATGGTCATTTTTGACAGCATTAAGTCCTCTGACTTGATTGGTGACCAGTTCACTGTCACCAAACACTTGCAAGTTCTTGATTCCTAGCTTCGTTGCCCAATGAAGACCTTGGACCAAAGCTTCATATTCATCAGTGTTATTTGAGTAAGAAAACTAGAATCTTAAGGCTGAATAATATTTCATACCTTTGGGTGACACAATCATAGCTCCTCCTCCAGCTCCTTGTCTACTCCTTGAGCCATCAAAGAATAATTGCCATACCTCATCGTCATCCTTGTATTCTGGCTTAATTAGGTCAGGAAGGGGATGATTTTCTTCATGTAGGCAATAGAAACCTAGCTCAGATTCTTCCATTTCCATATAGGGGTCAAAATTATGACTTTTTTCGGCCCACTCATCAAGAGTCAAGTCTAGGATACACCCAACCTTGTTATTTGCTTCACAAGTGCTTAGGAGGTCTTCTTGATCAAAAGCTGAGTAGTTAGAATTTGTTGGGATATGCACATAGGATTCAATATGATAATAAGAAATAAGTTCAGATCTGATTGTGGCCTTCACCCAATACCTTATCCTAAAGAGCATATGTGATCAATCAACATACAAGTAGTGTCCAATTTAGAATTGAAGTCCTTGGACACACACAAAGCAAAGTGTGGTGGCAAATCTATGATTGAAAAGTTTTGTAAAATAGTCATGTTAGGGCAAGCGTTTAGAGTGAGACTCAGATCCTTGATGATTCCCACAAGTGGTCACTGTTTTCCCATCTAATTGGACTACTCCTCTAGAGATGACCTCATATTGGAGACCCAGTTGATTAATTATTTTCTTAGGCATCACAGAACTACTAGCCCCAGAATCAATCATATAATTGTGCACCAATTTGTCTCCAATAATAAATGGGACATAGAATGGAGGAGGTCTTAGGTTATTACCTTGTTGTTCTCCTTAGTTCCTCTCAGGTTAAACTCCATTGGCAAGCACCCTCTCTTGTTGGTTAGGGGGTTGATTTGTGCTTGACCAATTCTGCATGGCAATTTACAATAGATACCTCTTCCTAGAATGGCTAGTGACTCCCATAGTTAAATGTTCACACTTTTACTCTTCATTTTCTCAATAATATTGAATGAGCTATCCTTTTTCTGCCCCTTCCTAGAAGAATTTCTTTCTTGCACATGTGTTGTTACAACCGGTGCCTGACTAGATTTGGAAGGTCGCTTGGGTTAGTTCTACATATTGGGAGTTGTACTTGGAGCACTAGGACCTTGTGGAGTGATGGAAGGTTGAGGGTCACCTGAGTTCAATGGTTGGACTTCTCCAATATTTCTCTTTTTGCACCATGTATTGGTAACTACACTTTGAGAAGGGAACTGATTCATCCCAAAGAAGTCTTTAGCCTGCCAATTGACAAGAATAGTCTCATTTGGGGGTCCAGCTTGTTGAGCTCCTTACTGCTAATATTATTCTTGGATAGGTTCTTTTGGCACCATACTAGTCTACACCATCAAGGCTTAATTGAGTGCACCATTAAAGCACATTGATTGGTATGTGGTTGATTACATGGAAAACACCAATTATATTGCTGTGTCATATTGTTCTATGCTTGAACCAATGCCCTTTATGTTGAAGATGTGTTTGGATCATACGACCTAAAATGTCTAGTAGCTTGGGGTTGTCCTTGGTTTCTGGATCTGATTTATAGTCTAGGGTGGTGGTCTATTGTGCTGATACAGGGGTCTAGCTTGATATTGAGCCTGGGGTTGATATGGTCTGGAACTCTTAGTCTATTGTCTTTTAATGGTCACTAACTCATTTCCCAAGTTTTGCAGTTTCTTCATCACATTTTGAAGCTCCTTAGAGGTGTTAGATGATGAAGTGGAAGCTTCAGTTAAGCTTTGACACGTGGGGGTGGTTATAGGAGCTAATATAGGTGTTTGGCTAGTATTTTGGTTTCCTAACTCAAGGTACAGAGACATGGATGACCTAGGAGTGATTTTACCTTTCTGAATCAAACGGTTCTCAGCCCCTATGGAAAGGGTATAGGATGCAGGTAAGGTTGTGCCCCCCATTGACTGAATCATCAAAGCAGTATATGAATTTAAAGCCCTAAGAAATTATAAGAAGGAACCTTCATTAATGGGCTTTACTGTTGTTGGAATCCTGTGCCAGGTTTGCTGGAATCTAAGGTTAAAGTCTTTCAGCTGCTCGTTTGGGGCTCTCTTGATCATTTTTAGTTGCTCCAACAAAGACAAGTCATCACCTTTCTCTCCAAACTAGTTATAAAGAGATGTGCATAGCTGATTCTAATTCTGGATAGAGCCTACCTCAAGACTCCTGAACCATTATGAAGCTTTCCCTTTCAGTGAAGAGGCGAGTAGCTTTAATGTAATGTCCATCTCATGGATCTCCTGGATTGTGCAGAAATTTGTATCTTGGACATGATCACCAGCATAAGTCTAGTTTTCCCTAGTGAAATATGGGATGCTCTTTAATGCTACTATCGGGACTAGATTTTGTGCATTTAGAGTGAGTGGACTATTTTCAGTGAAGTTGACAAGGATTTGGCCAAGCCATTATGATTGGTCTGAGTACCCCTCTTGATTGGGAGAACGGCCTCCTAGTAGGAGGTGTCGATAAGGCTCTGTTTTGTGGGGATATAGACCTCTGGGTTCTTCTTCCTCTCCTCCCTTTGTCTGGGGACAAGTCTAGATAGACAAATAATCCCTCTTCTCTAGTTCTTGACTGTGTTTGTATTCTTCTCATGAACTTGTTTGGACTACTGAAACCAGTATATTTGTTTCTTTTGGAGCTGACAGATATACAATTTTAAGGCTTTTTAAAAGCCAAAATCATAACAAGTGTACATAAATTCCTACTGTAATAATATGGAGACATATTTATCCCACTAGGCATGCCAAAACTATTAGTGTGAAATCACAACACCCCCAAATGAGTTCTACAGGTTTGGTTTTCTAAGGCAGGGTCATTTGGTGTGATTGCACAACATTGAACTTTCCCCAAGGTGTGGGACCTTACAAAAATGAAAAATATCTCCAGATTAAAGGTTGGCTCCTTATTCCTCTGTTCAGGTGCATGTGTTGGAGCTTGCAAAGGATCTATCTCTATACCTAATCTAAAATTTGACAAGGATATAGGGATAAAAGAGTATAATAAATAAGAAATGACTAAACTACTAGGTGATGCACCAAAGCAATGATGAACACTTATTTTGCTGATAGACACAAACCAACAAAATACATATGATGAACAAGCACAGATAGCTAGATCTATAATGGAAGACCAGATGAAAGCACAAGAGACAAGAAATGATCTAAAATGAATCACATACATGTTTTTTTGCTCTATAGATTGATACAGTTCATTACAAAGTAGCCAAAAGGAAGAAAAGTATTGCAGTTTCAATGGAAGGGCTGAACCCCACAAATCCCTTTACTAGAAGGAGAAGGGAGCCTGCAAAATAAAGAATTTCCAACCCTTTACAATGAATCTTTCCCCCATATTTTTAAATTCAATTAGAAAGAAGAAAGAGAGAGGGAAGCGGGAAAAGTATGTTGAAGATCGACCACTATTGTTAATGCTTCTGATAAAATCTTCCCCCATATCTATCTTTACTACATCAATCCTTGGTTCGGCACCTTGAAGGAAGAGGAAATGGTGGAATAGATCAAATCTGATATGGTTGTTGAGGCAAGAGGATCTTATGTTCAAATCCCAAAGACATTTCCTCCATTTTAATTTACCTAACCTCTTCAAAATTAAATTTTCAGACCTCCAGGCGTTCACGAGGCCAAGATATTTTCAACAGTGTTATATTTGAAATATTTTGAGCCCTGAGTCGAAAGATATGCCCCTTAGAAGTTTTTATCAAGTTCATGAAAATGGGCGGGAAATTTTTTTAAAAAATGGGTTCCCATTTTTGTATAGGACACATGGCATCCAGATTAGAACAAAAATCCAGTTTACGGGTCCGCAATCTGACATTTTTTTCTTTTGTGAAAAAATGCAAAACTCAAAAAACTCCCACAATCCCAAAGCTCTTCCTAGACATGTGGCACCCTTTGGTTGACTGGGGGATGTGCTTCCATCTTTATCTTTGTGCCTTTGAACGAAAGGTAAATTTTCACCTTTTCCTTTAACTCCCCACTTTGGTTTTGACTCGGGCTCAAATGCTAACTTTTTCCTTCAGGCAGAGTTGCGGGCCATTTTGCAACTTTTTTCCTTATGAGATAACAAGGGCAAAAAAAAACTTTCCCCCAATGGTCCACTTTCCCCTGGGACATGTGGCAATCTGGAACTCATTTAAGAACCTTTTCTCTATTCAATCCTTATGTCGGTGCAATTAAGATAATTGGCAGCCTCCGCCATCCTGGCCCATGCATTGGCAATTCAACCGATGCTACCCATTTTGGAATAACACGTGGAGGCACCACACTTGCTTGAAAACCCGGCCCAAATTTTACCTGTGGAGGAGTTTCGAGTTGACACTTGTCACCCTCCACTGATCTGTGGACTTTTCAACAGTCCCTCCTACTTTTTAGACTTTAAGCTAAGTGACGAGATCGTGCTCATTTCGTTCTCTACGTTGGGACCAACTCTTGGAGATGTGCCATACTGACACTTGGCATTCTCCACTTACACATCTATACTTAGCCAATTTTGAAGTCCACCATGTCTACCTTTTGACTCTGTTTGACAATTTGCTACATAGAGGGCTGACGCAAGTTTGAGTTTCTGCCTTAAGCTTCAAGTTTGGATTTGCATTGAGTCGACACCTGGCACGCTCTCTCTTAGTTGAATAATTTTTAATGTCTCTACAACTTTTGGGGTTTTTGACGCATGGAAGCCTGGCACTATTTTTTGTTTCCCTTTTTGGATTCACCTTTGGAGAAGTGCCGTTAGGAAATGTGGATCCTTTGGTTGCCTCCTCCATACTTAGTTGATTTTGGACCCTTTTATGAACATTTTTAAGCCTAGGGACTTTGAATCTTCACCATTTCTTCCCCATATTTTTTATCATTCTTCTATGGCATCACACCTTCTTGTCTACCCCTGTTATTTCATAGTTAAGTCTACCTATAACTTGAAAAATGAATTTACGACATGGAAACAACTCAATAGAGTTGTTTCTCTTACACATGGTCCTTTATTCTTTCTCGGCCTTTGTCACTCCATGGTTGAGTCATTCCACAACCAATTTTTAGGATTTGAAATAATTTTCTCAGGCTCCTTCTATGCGGGGTCATGACCGATCCAATATTTGGCACATGGGAGAAATATGGATAACAGGGAATAGATAACATATATTTACCCTTCTTCATCTTTCTATCCCAAAACTACACCAATGGAATTATTTGAGGCATCTGTTTGGTTATGAAAAGGATTTTCCCAATTAGGTCCTCTCAATATTGAGGTAAAAGTGCATTAATATCCCTTGTGATTTCTTCAAAAGCATGTTGACACTTTTCATCCCAAAGAAATTCATAGTCCTTAGTGAGAAAATTAAACATGCGGGCAACAATTTCACTAAAATACTTGATAAAGCATCTATAGTACTCAGCATGTCCTAAAATGACTTGATATCTGTGGGGGTTTGAGGAATAGGTAATTCTGAAATAATTATGATTTTGTTTTGATAAACCTGAATTTCTCTTTTTGAAATATGGTGTCCTAATACAATCCCTTTGTCAACCATCATTGAAAATTTTTCATAGCTAAGAGATATATTGTGTTTCTTACATCTCATTAATAATCCGTCTAAATTTCACAAAGCATCATCAAATGTATCTCCATGTATAGTAAAGTCATCCATGTATACCTCCACACAGTCATTTGCTAGGTCGACAAAAATTACTAATACAACTCTTTAGAAGGTTAATGGAGAATTGCATAATCCAAATGGTAATACCCTATAGACGAAGGAAACCCATGGAAATGTAAATGTAGTTTTATCCTAATCCTAAGTAGCAACTTTGATTTGATTGTATCCACTAAATCCATCCCAGAAGGAAAAGCATTGTTTACCTAAAAGGTTGTCTAAAACTTGATCTATGAATGGTAAGGGAAAATAATCTCTCAGTGTGGCTTTGTTTAGTTCCCTATAGTGAACACAAATTCTCCATTTTCCATTCTTTGTAGGGATCATTACAAGAGTAGACACCCATTGGCTATCTGAGATAGGGTAGGTAAAAGCTACTTGTAATAGTTTTTCAATTTCTTGTTTGACTATATCCCTTAAGGCCGGATTAATCGTTCTCTGAGGTTGCCTAACCAATTTAATGTTTTCAATATAAATGTGACGGGTGAAGATACTTGGGTGGATTCCTTTTATATCTTTGGAATCACAAGAAAAAGCTTTATTATTTTTTTTAAGAACATCAAACAGTTTAGCTTCTTCATCATTCTTCAACTAGCTATTAATATTCAAAATTTTACCTGGTTGAATCTCAACTTGTTTGGTTCCAGTGTATGATGAAGTGATTTGTTGAAATGGTTCCATTAAGGTATTTACTGGACATGCATGTGGCAACAACATATGATATGTAGCAACATCTCCAAAAGTTCCTTGAGACAGAATGTTGGACAAAGGACAATAAGAAGAATTATGATAATTATCTTGTTGTAGGTTGAACTCTTCATCACTGTTGCTTTCTAGAAATTATTCATCTTCTCTTGATATATGTGAAGCTAAAGCTATATATTTTTCCTCTCCCCAAGAGAAATCTCATTCCTCCGAATTGAAATTATCTTCATTTGCAGGGAATTACTGTTGGTGTGGTTCTAAAACTAATTGTGATGGTTCCAAAACTAACTATGATGGTTCAAGAATAGATTTTACAGGTTCCAAAACTATTCCTGACTGCTCTAAGGACAATTGGTGTGCATTCAATGGTGGGTTAATCATATCTTCTATCTCACGTATGTGATCATGGCCAACAAAGACAAATTTTTCTCATTAATATTAGGATTATCAACCCATAATTTCTCTTGATTATCGCTAAAAGGTCGTGCAGAGGGATATAATGAAATTTTCTTAGAATTCTTACCATTTGAAATAGTCATATCACCTAACCTACAATCCACTAAGGCAGCAACTGTACCTAACCACAGTCTACCCAAAATAGTGGGATAACCAAGTGTTTTACCTTTTGGCTGTAATATAAAGATGTCAACTAGATATTCCCATGACTCCACCATAACTGCCATATCTTCAATAACTCCTTCTATTTTTGCTACAGATTGGTCTGCTATCTACAATATGGTGTTAGTAGATTGTATACATATTAATGGAAATGTTTTAAGAGTGTCCATTGTCATTAAATTTATAGATGCTCCCAAATCAACCAAAACGTTATGTATATCTTAATTCCTTATAGAGATAGTAATAACAGGGCTTCCAAGATCTCCATATTTGGGAAGTAGGAGCTTTCCTGCTAATAAATCAGCAAGTTTCTCTATCTACCTTAATAGTCATGGGGTACTGCTTCCTTCTTCTAGGATTTTTCAAATATAGTATTTTGATTAATTTTTTCAATTTTGGAATGTCCTTAATTACTTGTAATGACAATATTTCAATATTCAGTCTCCTTACTTCTTACACCAATTCAGATTCCTTGATTTCTATAGCTTATTTAAATCTCTTTGGAAATGGAGTTTCAGTAGAGTTTCTTTCTAGTTCCTTATCTCTTTCTTTCTCATCTTTCTTGGGGGAAACTAGACTATGGGTTTAAGTTTCTTCTATCATTTTAGTGATGATAACAGGTGGAATGAAAACTATTTTTCCAGATCTAGTTTTTATATCCTTACAATCCATGACATTTAGATCAACTGATTTTTCTGGTTCTATTTCGTAAATATGAGTGTTTGTTTCTTTCTTGGGTTTGCTAATAGATGTGATGGCATTTGCATTTGGAATACACTTCTAACATATGAATTTTGTGTTGGGGTGCCCATCATGGCTTGTTGATTCTAATTAGGATATGTTTTCTCTTGAGCATAATTAGTAGGCCCACATCTAGGTTGTGACCGAGAATACTGGTTATGTTGACCAACCCATGGTTGTTGGTGTCCTTGAGCATACCAAGATTTTCCTACCCAATCCTATGGATTCCAAGTTGGATGAGGGGCCCAAGATGGTTTTCCCCAGATTTTTGGTACTGTTTGAGCAGCCCATGGCATCATCCAGGGATTAGGATATGACCTTAGCATGAACTGTCCTTGGGTAGGTTGTCTCTAGAAAAAAAAATTAATTCTTATGTTGTCGATGATGTACCGGTTTGTTTGTGTTGATTCCTTAGGAGTGGAAGAAGAGAAAAAGCATGAATATCATGTTCTTTAGATTCACAGATAAGACATACTTCTATTTTATATAAATGACATTCCCTTATTACAGGATTCTTCCTACATCTAGGACAATACATGGCTAATGGTTTATTTTTGGCATTTTCTTTAGCTTATAATCCATCCATAATAGAGGTTAATTGAACTAAAATGTCTATTTTAAACTTTTTTAATTCATCCATTAGTTTGTTCATATCTAGATTCAAAATTTTCACTCATTTTCCCTTCCTAGGTCCACCCCTTGTTCTTGAATAGCTTCTATAAATGTCATCAATTTCATTCATCCTTAATTGATCAATGTTTCCACCTCTTATCAAGTTAAGAGATTCCCTAGATTCATCTTCCAAACCTTTAAGAAAATTGTTTTACTTATCTCTTCTTGAAGTACAAATCCACATATTTTACTAACAAAGAGCAATCTGTCCAAATAATCTTCTATATTCTCATCGTCCTTGATTTTGAAAAGCTCTTCCTTCCTATTTCTCTCACTACAGTAATCTTGATATTTGTCTAAGAAGACAGTTTCCATCTGTGCCTAAGTTGTAATAGATTTGGATACTAATCCCATGAACCAATTCATTGTTACATCATTTAGAATTGGTGGAAACAAATTGAGTTTCTGATTATTTGTTTTGTAGTCATAGTTCTGACATAGTATTTTAAATTCAAATAGAAATTGGTTAGGTTATTAAGATGACATCCCTCTAAATGTGGGTAAATGTGTAGGTGAAATATTTTTCATTGGTGTATCATCATCATCGAATTGCATTGGATAAGTAAAGGTCTTATCAAGTTCCCTTTCAGCTTCTTGTCCCATTTCTGAAGTATTTTCTAAGCTTCTTTCTAAATCAATGTCATAGGTGATATGCCTTGGGGAAGGTGAAAAATCAGCAGTAGGAGGTTGACTACTCAATTGAGGATCAAAAATTACCCTGAATGGATCTTGAGAAATAATCCTTCTCCTAAAATTTATACTTCCTTCTGGTGACTATTCCAAGAATTCCAAAGGTGGCAACTCTTCTACTTGTCTTATAGATGATAATGGTGCCTCCAATTTTTGGTGAACTTTCTTATTTATACTAGAGTATGATGGTAATTCTTGTTCAGATATTTTTGGGATAAATATACCATTGGATTCTCTTAGTCTACTCATAAATTTTGTGATAGCTTAGGGAAAATTTCTTCAATTACTAAATGTATGATTATTGCTCTTGTTGACACGTAATTAGAAAATTATAACTAGTGTTCCCTAGAAATGGTGGTAGAAATGATGTGTTTCATTATTCCCTTCATTTAATCAACTCTCTATTGATGTCATTTTCAAACCAGGGGTGTGTCTGAAGATATATGCAACAAGAAGAATCTTAGCGATCTAGTAATTGATTGTAGGTATTTTGTATTATATGGGGGATCTTTTCAATGTCGTAAGGACTTCTTGGTTAAAAAATTATTGGAATTAAACTATGAAAACCTGTTGGAAGTAAACATACTTTGCAGAAATAAATTGCTGGAAATAAACACACTTTACATAAATGAATTTTTGGAAATAAACACACTTTGTAGAAATGAATTGCTTGGAAATAAACA
Organism: Taxus chinensis; assembly: GCA_019776745.2. Lineage (NCBI taxonomy): Eukaryota > Viridiplantae > Streptophyta > Pinopsida > Cupressales > Taxaceae > Taxus > Taxus chinensis. The sequence continues at coordinate 210,348,154 of CM034157.1, forward strand.
AACATTATAGAAATAAACACACAATTGAGAATTCTTCGAAAAGGATTACGAAGAAATAAGAACTTAATCTAGAACACTTATAGGGACAAGTCTACAACAGATTTCAAATTAAGGAATTGAAAGCGATACAGAATTAACAGATCTAAAATATTTTCTTTAAAAATATAAATACCAACAAAAATGAGGATCCTGATTCTTGGAGGAGTGGACCCTTTCTCTGCCTCGAAACAGGATTGGACAACTTAATTTTCTCTCAAAACAGAAATGGCTATTTTATTGATAAAACATTATGGATTACTAAAACATGTTAGATCTGTGTATATCAATATATATCTATCTCTTGTTCTATATCTATATTCCTATATCTAACCTATGTATAGTTCTGTATATATATACTTCTTCAAGGGGTGCATTTATGGCCATAACTATTCCACTGATAAGATGGAACTGAATCGTGCCCAAAATAGATACTGAATTGGAACATGACTGGACGTACAACTGTGTGATAATTATCCTGGATCTGCAAGTATGAAGAGTCGGAAGTCTTATAATCTTCTCTTGATTGATAGGATCACTGATTTGACAAATCACTAGCCATTTGGAATAGATCTTTATTAGTTTTGGAACTTTAGAAGAGTTCAGAAACTAAAGGAAATCGTTCTAGGTCTAACCGAGAGAGTTCTAGAGTTATCTGCAAGAGTTTCGGAACTAATTCCGATAATTCTAGAACTAAGTACTAGAGTTCCGGAACTAAGTCTGAAAGTTCTTGAATTAGGTGATAAAGCTTGTGACTATGTAATGGAGTTCTAGAACTAGCTTTGAAGTTGCGAAACTAAGCTATATTGAAACAAATGCTCTCAAAAACATACTGACCACTTCATACTTCATTCTTCCACCTAATTATGACCTGCTTTATTACAAAACTGAGTTTCCAAAACACTTTGTTAGGAATTAAAGAGATTTTAAATGTTAGAATCATAATAAATAAAAGATGGAAAATTACATCCTAACTCATATCAGAGTAAACAAAAGTCACAAAATGTAGTTAAACTTAATAAAAAAGGAGAGTAAGATGAGATCATTTATTATACATTTAATGGGCATATTCTGATCTCATCAACTCTCTTCACAAGTACATTAACATGATGAAAAAAAGCACTAAGTGACATGATGACCATGTGCATTCAAAATATCACAATTACAACATTGGTTACATCACAACATATATCACAATACTCTTCCTATCTCCACCACCACCATGCAAGATCTTCACAACTCCAATCTTTCCCAGAGGTTTGAGAGCATGAACCTATTCTCTAATACCATATGTAACGCCCATACTTTACACACACAAATACAACACACATAACAACATGATAATATTTTATGACTTGGCTTACATTGCTTGATACATAACATCACATAGGATCACTTAGGATAATGTATAACACATGGGACATTCGTGTAACCATGGAGCCACATATATAACATGAAACAAATGATGCACAACAAAGCCACATTTCAAATAATGACAAAGAACAACAATGACCCACTACAATATAAACTTACTTATAGGCACTTCCCACAACACATCATTATTCATGGTGAAATATTTATTACAATCCTATTTTTATTAGTTGACTATAATTGTTTGAATAACACATGACATGGGAACCCTTCACTCCTTTACAACTAGCTTGCTTTTTTTTGTTTAACATTTCAGTTATAGTGGTTCCTTTAGAATTTTTTCATTTCTCTTATAGAAATAGCTTTATATAGAATTATTGTGATTATGAATTTATATACACATATGTGTCTCCTAATATTTTACTTAATAATTCGTTTGAAAGATCCTTTTTTACTTGGTTTGCGATAATACTCTTGTTAAAAGAAGGAAAATTCATACGAATAAAAAAGGAATGTTACTAGATCAATAGAAAACCTATCCCGAGTTCATTTCATAACATTTTTTAATACTAACAATACACTCTTTTCATCTTCCAGTTATTACAACCAACTATGTAGTTTAACTAATTAAGTTGTATCATTCTTGATTCACACTTGGTTGTTACGAATAGGAATTCAAATTTTTAAAATCATATTGCACATGGAAGGGTACATTACACTCGTGTTCCTGTTATAGAGAATTTTATTTTAAATTAAGTAATGAATTTCAAATTTCAAACTACTTATGTTTCATCATTTTAAGGATTATCTCTCAGTAGCAAAAAATTAATTACGTGTTTTGACCATAAATTCCACTTCCTAAGTGATCCTATATTTACTATATTCCTTTCTACACCAAGGGTTCTACTAAATTTTACAAGTCCAACTAGAATGCAATTTCCATAATTGACAAGACCTTGGTTATAGCCAAAGTTATCCCAATATCAAGGCTCCATTCCATTATTTCATTAGCATCATTTTTTAAACATATTCATGAATACAAAGCATGTGATCATGCATCATATTTGGTTTTCCAATTTATTAGGTTGTTGCATTATTCATGGATATCTACTTTATCACATTTAGTTTATGATCACATTTAACATTATAGTTGGCTTTGACATCGCTCAATGGTTAACCATTTTTGTAGCGGTCATTTCTTAGTTTAATATTATTTACCCTTTTACTAAATACATTTACGTGGTTACTTTGGTCATATATTTACATCATTTTGGAACAAATTTAATCCCCATAACACTTACGTAACACCTAGGGATTTAAGACTTTAAGGAGTATGACTTCATATAAGACAACTCATTTCAATGATCTTGGACAAGGAAATACAATTATATATCGATAGAGAGATATACAAATGAACCTTATTAATTTCAAAAGATTCCTAAGGACCTATTTCAATTGTTGGGTAAATATTCAAGTACTTTAACACATAGTCTCCATTCACAAGAAACCAATCGTATGTACAATAACCAACTATCTTCTAAGGCTTTGGCCACCCACTAGGGTACCAAGGAAAATTATGCACAAATGGGTTAAACTTATTCATGATATGGTCATACCTAACACACGTAGACAAGATCACCTCACTCATCCCAATATGATAGGTTTCACAACATATATGTACCACCTCATAAAATATCAAGGAATTGGAACTTAATAGGACTTATTAGGTGTGTAACATGAAGATGATTAAAGATATCAGAGTATTTTATTAAAACGATCAATTTTTTATACCCTAGAAAAAATCAAATGGGTGGTGGAAGTACAATAGACATTATCACTCATTGTTTTATTTTCGTTATTTTTGATGAGGGGAAATTCTACCTAACATTGTGGGTGTTAAGGTGTTAAACCAACAATTAACATAAAAAAATATTAGTTTAATATATTTATAACATAGGTACACCATTGAGCACAACTTCACATCCAGTTCGACACTATAAAATATATCCACATTGGCATTCACTTTTCAAAATATACAAATAATAATTCTTCAAACACAATACATATAATTATTCTATGGTAATGCATGTATTGCAAGATGAATATAAATTTACAGTGACAACTCATTAATTAAAACATATCACATCCATAAAATTCATCTTGTTTGGATTGCCTACAACAAACATTGCGTCAGCCCTAGGACTGAGTATGGAAATTCCCTACCCTAATGAATAAATCCACGCTTTCATTATTTTTTAAAATATGAATGGACAATGTAGAGAGATAGAGAGAGAGAGAGGTTGTTTCTTCACACTTTCACACTTCCATATTCTATTGGTCTTTTTTTTCTAGATATAAGCGTAAGGAAAAGAGGGAGAAAGTCTTGGATTCATTTTATTTTCAAATCACCATTACAGCTCATATCCATTTTTCATTCCATTTCAAATTCATGTACATTTGACCCATTTACATTTTCAAAACTCTAGAGAGAGAAAGGGGAGAGAGATAAAGTATGGAATTCATTTTCTTTTCTATTCATCATATCATAACCACATACATTATGTACTTTTCATTTCATTTCCAACCCATACAAATTTATAACTTATTTACATTTTTATAGCCAGTCAAAATATCATAGTTACTTCTAGAAATAAAAAAGGGAAGAGAGAGAAATATCATAATTTCCTAAAATATAAATTCATCCAATAATTTGATTAATTTGTACTCTATAAAGTGTGAAAACAATATCTACAAGGTTCTATGATTAGTTAGGTGTTAACAAAACCTTTAGAAGGTGTTTTTAGCTAAAGTTGTAATTTATGTGCAAGTTGGCCGAATCATCTATAGTGCTCATAAATTACGCCTTGAAAACACTCATTTTAATGTTGAACAAAATTTTTGATAATTATTGTGTACTCTGCCATATACATTGAAATCATCATGTCTAATGGATGTTTATTATGACGAGCAGAGCTCAAGTTATAAGGGACACTCTTGGGCTAGTTATTGTAATTACATCAGCAACTTTGGTCAAACAACAACCACTAGGCCCCAAAATCCACTTGTAAAACTAGTTTCCGAAGGAGTTTTCAATGAAATGAAAGTGGGTTATGATTCTCTTTTTGGTATCCTAGAGGTAGGTGTCAGCGGTTTTTAATTTCGCTCAAAATAATAGGTAATTGTAAGACGAAACCTATTGCGTTTTATTAAAATAAACACATCACACAAGTGATTGTTAAGCTAAGTGGCTTAGAAATTTGACTTACAAGGAAAGTAAATAAATTCATACATATTGGCTAAGTAACCCCATGGTATTCCACGTCACCAAGAGTCCTACTCGGAGTTTTGAGTTTGCGGTATACCAAGGAGTGGTGCTCCATGCGTGTGACTTTCAAGATCAAAGTTTTCTTCTTCTTCTTTTTTATATTTGTTTTCTTTTTTGCTTATGTTTTGAGAGTTCACTTCAAGGAATTTTTTTTGTCATTTGCTAGACTTATGCTCCCTATCATTCAAAATTTAACTTTCAAAAAGCTACAAGTGATGAAGTCAAATTTAATGCAAGCGAAAAGGGGAATACCATACCTTTTCCCAACGCTTGTTGGAGACATATGCTAAGGGATTTTACCCATGGATCTTGACCGAAGAAAAGAATTTAGTTGAAACTTTCTGATTCCCCGTTTTCTCCACAAATCCATTTCATGCATATCCAACAATCATGGCATTCCATGAACACAAAGCTCCTTCAGACATTTTTACAAACAAATTGCATGTTTTATGCTTGCTTCTTCCAAATCTAGAATTTTGTCGAAAAACTCACAAACCATGAATTTTCTTCCATATTTTGAATAAATCTTGCTGGGACACTGCAACAACAACTGGAAAAAAATTGTTTTCCAAAATACTTTGATTGGTGTCCATGTGTTCTATTTATTTTTTAATTTTTTATCATGGCATAGGTTGGGAAGATAACAACAAGGGTTATGGGGGTGAAGCTTTACACCTATCACTACAACAAGGTTGGATTTTCCAAGGCTTTTTTTCGTTTACCAAACCCATTTTACAAAGAAAACAAAATATTAAATAGCTTAGGCTCAAAAAAGAGAACATTTCATAGAAAAACTTAGATAGCCCGTCTCCTTTTTCTAGTGTTCTGATCTAGGCACAAAATGAGTAGATTTCTAGTGAGCGAATGGTGCTATTCTTACACCACTCATCTGAGTATTCTTCAAAATCTCCAAGGCTCCAGGGAGGACTCTTTCAAATAACTCATGCAACCGTCCAAATGAGGAGGGTATGTTGTTTCGTGGCATTTTGTTTAACATATCAAGCACCTTACGAGCTTCTATACATGAAGTTTGGTAAAAATCGAACTGTTATCTGGCATAAATCGTCCTAACAATAGCATGATATATTCTTGTTTCTACCATATACTCAAAAGTGAGAAAGAAATCCATGCCAAAACATAGTGAATGGCCTAAGAGAAGTCCACAACATGAAGGAGTATTTTCTGAAGAGTTTTGCTAAGCTTCCCATGTTCCTTTCAAGCCAACAGATCCATGAAACTACCAAGGGTTAAAATGGCATGGGAATTAAAAAACAAATTTCCTAGAGATAGACATGCGTTCAGGATAAAGTAAATCCATTATTCTATAAATATTTTTGGACACCCATACCTGTCAGTATATGCCTGCTAATTACGTTTGCTTCAAGGATTTGAAGTCCCTACTCCCATGGTGGCCTCTTAACCGGAGAGGATGCGCCTAGAGGAAGCTCACAAACAGATTATAATTTCACACATTAACACTTTTGAACACGTATATTTCCTCTTCATTTCACGATGTAAAAAGATCAATAAAATGAATAGTTTAGTGAAACCATCTGTGCAGATAAATCTATCCTAGATGTTCATGAGAGAATTTTTTTTAATGCTTTTTTCAAAAGTCCACATTCCTTCACCTTTTGAATCCATTGCGTGATATCCAAGCTTATTAAATTGACTAAGACTAGGAGGATGCGTCTAAAATTGGAGTTCAGAAAATCTGACATGTGCCCTATAAAAAGTGGTTGTCAGAACCTCTGAGAAGAAAATTTAAACATTGAAACTCGTCCCTCTCCAACTTGTAAGCATTCCAGGTACATTATATATATATTAGTTAATTTTATTGACTTCGACACTTAACCGATCAAAGACTACAATTGAGGGGGCATTACAAAATCAATTTTAAAATATTGTTAAAAAATTGTATGTATTTAATTCGGTTCCAGTAGAGAAGTATTTATAACTAGAAAATATGAAGAAACAAGTTCTCTTGAAGCGAACCTACAAAATTCAAAATTCACAATGCACCTCATTAATTCTTTATAAAGTAAAGAATTAATTCTTTAACCCTCCTTTACTTATAATCCAAATTTTTTTTTTTTTTTAATAAAGTAAAGAACTTTTTAACTAGTTTCGTAATGTACAGAAATAATATCTGTAAGAATATAAAAAATCTACAAAAATGTTCTTCTTCGTTGAGCTTTTACATATTTTAAAATTTTTATTACAAAGTACTAGAAAATTTCCCTATTCTTTGGAATCCAAATTCAAACTATAGATTTATAAAATGCATAAATAAAGTGAATGTGTTTTGTGGGCTATGCTATAAAATATAGTCATAGTTTCTATCATATTTATTACAGCAGTAAACTAAAAATTAATGTCAAAAAAACATATTGCAAAGTGTTTCAACCCATGTCTATAATATTTATTTTTATATATTGAATAAGAATCATGCATTATTCTTATTGGGACATGGTTTCCAATGTTGTTTTTCATGGGCTTACTATACATGGAAATGGGTTTTCAACTAATAATATACTACGCAAACCATAAGATATCATAATTAAATCTCAATACATGGAAATAAAGTGTATAATGGAGTTTGTGATGGTAGCAGGAAAGCTCAGGAAAGTCATAAGAGATCTAATCCTTTAATTACTACTCATGGCGTAGGTATTCAAGGTTCTCGGCCCAATCTGACGCGACAGGGGCATGAATGGATGATTTGTGGAGACAGACTCTCAGGAAGGGGATGTTAGCGGTGGAAAGGGCCACCTATCTGATAAATAAAATAAAAAATAGGGACTCTTCCTCACAAAATTTGCTTCTTCTTTCCACACCAAACAAGGCATGGACCGTGATCTAGAGTGCAGATTTGTCAATGGGGCTAGTGGTGGTGTAGGGAAAGAGACATGGGTCGACATAATCAATATAGGGGGGTGACAGTAGTCAACAGAATCATTTCTTTCATGTTGTTACAGCCATTGGTGGTGGTGTCAAGAAATCCCTAAAACCATCGAAAGACATCCATCCCTATTCTGCAACTAGATAATTAATCTCGTCTCAAAGTTTGAGATTTAAAAGAGACATAAAACAACCATGTCATCATCTACAGGTTCAACATTTTTTTGCCTAAATTTTCAGAGTTGCACAAATGGGTTACTGAAAAATAGAGTTCCAAAATCTAGGGTAAGATCAAGCTCTACCCTTACTCTAAAGTTTATTTTATTTTTGTTTTTTATTCTTTTGAGAATTGTGAATTCATTAAAAATGTATTTTGGGTTTGGGGGGAGCAATACGGTCTATTTAATAATCCATGTTATCAACAATTTGACCCTATAAGCAACTCCTTTGACACTATTCCCATATGGGTTAGACTCCCTGGAATCCCATTAAAACTTTTAGATGAGACTTGCATGCATGCTATTGGCAATAAGTTGGGGGGAATTGAAAATTTTTGATGAAAACACTACCCTGCAACTACATACAAATTATGTTCGGATATTGGTAGATTTATACATTTCCTAAGACCTTCATGAGAACATTACCCTGCCGATTGGTGATAGATTTTAGACCGAAATATTGGAATACAAAATATTGGAATTTCGGTGTCACAATAATTTTGAAATAGGACATGTGGTTGAGGATTGTGGATTCTCTAAGAAAAAATTGACCAATTCTTCCTGGTGGGTGGATTCAAAGCCATCTCACTTCACTATTAATGCTTCTACTACCCCTGTTTTAGATTTTATTTCGATCCCTTCTCATATTTTCTCTCTCCAGGTACTATGAACCCCCCTCAATTGTCTCTTGCTGAACCAAAGACTCATATCCCTTAGGCTCTTGTTGAACTGATCATGGAGAGGGTTATCCCCTCTTCTTCTACTAAGTATCCTTTTAGACCTATTTCCTCTTTCAATATTATCTTCCCGTACAAACCTATTTTTGATGTTGAATGTAATAAGGAGGAATGAATGGTGGTCGAAACAAAGAATAATTTTTCTTTTAAAATGCAATTGGTCTCATCCCATATGACACTCAAATCACATTATTTGACTTTAGGTTGATTGTGGTTTTTGTGTTTCTTGTGCTACTCAGGCATTTTTGGTTTCCCTTGATAGCTTATTTATATTTTGTTTCTCTTTGGATTTTTTTGTTTATCTTGGCTTTAAGCCTTTGGTACCTTGGTAGGATCCAATTCAAATAAAATTTATCCTTAATAAAAAAAATTATAATATCAAATCTTAAAAATAAAATTTAATTAGGGTATGTAGTATAATATTCAATTTATCTTGATTATATAGACACTTATAAGTAAAATATCTTCAACTAGTAAATTTAATTGAACATACAAAACATGAATTTCAGAACCCACGTGTCTAATTTTGTATACGGTATAGAAATGTCAAAACTACTTTTGTACAATATAGAAGTCACACTTTTCAAACCATATTTTATTCTAAATGTGTTTTTTGGTCTTTGAAATTCACAATCCTTCAACTCTTTTCCTCGAGTCATTTAAAGTCACTAAGCGAGTGTCATGGTTATTTGAAACAATAATTCTACTTATAAATTTGTAGAATTCATAAGGGAAAAATGTGCTTTAGGTACCATGCTAACATGAGATATTACTATATTCGTTTAAATTAATCATTCCATTCAATTACAAAAAAATATAAAAAAATATACAAGTCTGAAACAATGAACCAACAATTGTATATAGTGCAAATATCTCCACCCTTATCTTCAATTTTTGCAAATCGTTATTAAGAGTTAAATGCCTAAAATCTTCTTTCTCACATGGGGACGATAAAAATGAAATTATGATTTCCTTACAACTTCATTATGATTTATGTGTTTTTATATTTCTTTTTGTGTCATAAATGCATTAGCACACCTTTGTATTTATAATTTTAATTGACATTAAATAAAGAATGCATTGTTTAATGCAGAAGCATAACTTCCAGAGACCATAACTTTTAATCCGACCTTTGAATTATCTTGAATTTTTTGAGGTTGTTATATTTTTATTACTAATGTGCCATGATAAACTTTTCACCAAGGTTAGGTGCCATTTTAGCATATTTTCAAGGCCATTTTCCTTCATCTAGTGGTATAAAATTGGCTTACAACTTTTTTTTGGTTTTGTCTAGAACATAAAATTCTAATATTTTTTTCTTTGCTTTATGGAATTAGAAAAGTTTTGGCATAAGCCTTCATTTATGAAGTCATATTTTTTAAGGAAATTTTGGGGTCCATTTGAGGCATTTAAGTTTTTAGGGTTTTTTACGTTTGAAGTTTTTTCTGGCATTTTAGGGTTTTCATAGAGATATTGATAAATATAAGGCAAATTGTAATGTTGCAAAAAGATTAATTTGGATTTTTGAATGAGAAGAAAACTATTTCGAAGTTTATGTGGTTTTTACAAATTGTGTGTGTGGTTATTTTATAGGTATTTCGACCTCCTACTAATGGATCCACATAAATTGGTATCAGAGCATGATTTGGATTTTGTGGGAATGGTGAATGTAATATACATTACATTTTTCTATGCGATATATTGTTAGATTAATTTATGCATTAAATTACCTTAAGTAATTAATTATTCATTAAAGTAATTAGTTTATATATTGTTATATGGTTTGATAACAATATTTTTCATATTATTGCATAGGTTATATTGTTACGTAGTTGTAAAAAATATTATTTGCTTATATTAAGTTTTTATTTTATAAGTAATGTATTTTGGAAACTATTGTGATGTCGTTTGTACCTGTGTAACCTTACATTTGTCTACAGATGGTTGTTCAATTCCTATAATAATTGCAGTCCTTCTATTATAAATTAGTTTGTATTATTAATAAAATATCTAGGATTTCGTCCCTCTTTTACATTTGGTACCAGAGCTGGTTGAAGCTCCTGGAAAGGTTGGAGAGGAAAGAAACATTTTGGAGAACAAATCTTCTTCATAGGAGAGCCAGTTTTGCCTCCACCAGCTACCCAAAACTCCCTGCAGTCCCACAACCTCTGATTGATTTCCAAGTAAACGTAAAGTATATTCTTTTTCCTTAGTATCCCCTGCACCAGGAAAATTTGATACTGGATCATTTTTTGGTTTATAGAAATCGGATTAAAAATATAATTTTTTAATTTTATTTTTCCCCGCTCAAGGGTTTTACCTCTAATATTAGAGGTGATTTTGGTCTCTGCTAAAAAAAAAGTCTACTATATTAGGGTATGTCTGTGCATTGAGCTATCCACTGAGCTCTTAGATCGAGCTCATTATCTAGCTCCTCTCCACAACATTCAAACTGAGTTTCATTTGAATGAGTGTTTTTCATTAAGGCTCAGTTACCCTTTACGTTGGATTGAGTTGTTTGAAAAGGATGCAGACCCCCACATAAACCAACCTTTGAAAATAATTTTGAAATATAGAGGTTCCCCCCAAATCTGGTAGTATAAATCGCCCAAAAACCACCTCTAAAATCCTTATTTATAACTAAACAAGCCTTTATTTTTAGCAAAAGAAAATCTTAAAAAGGGTAATAAAAATCTTCCACTCTGCATAATTTTCCATTCTAAGCATTTTTTACCATAGGCGGGCTACCTGAAAACAACATTTTGAGCTAGTTTTTTATGGGGTTTTTCTCAAAGATTCATATTGGGATTTGAAGGCCACTAGGGCCCTGAAAAACAAAAAACATTTTTCCTGCCATTCTGTTTTTCAAAAAAAATCAATGTAATTGTATTGTACTAATTTGTAGGTTTCCATAGTCAACTAAAAACTTTGTAACTACTCTGAAACTGGTAGAATTGTAATATAGAACAGTATAAAATTGGTTCTGTAATACTCACGAGATCCTAGATCTCATTTGCAGCATTCGGTATATACGGTGCCTCTGGGAAGCACTTACGGGTAAATCCATCATGACTACTACTGCACTTAACACCTAATATAGCTACAACAAAATCATCTAGGCATCGACCCTTTAAATTTATGGGGAGTAATAAGGTCACAGTGTACACACTATGAACCATCCCATCCGTCTATGAACGATTGCACAACATAAATCCAGACTGAGAAATTATCCAAGTATATAGTGAAGTTATTCCTGTGTATGAGGATATTTCTTTGAGCCGGTGTTAATAATCACACAGACCCCATCATTACTGTCTTAGTAGAACGTATTGAATTCTTTCACATATGTTAACACCTCTTTAACGTACCACCAGGTATATAGAAAGGGCGAGCCTCTTCCACGTACCACCGGGTATATTGGAATGGCGCGTATATAGAAAGGTTTGGTATAGCAGACTGACAGTATATAGATTGGGAGACATAATACTTGGAGTGATAAGAGCCAAACCTTGTCAGTGATCTCTCCAAAATGGACACCAATGCCCCCAAATTTTTTCTTTCGGATTCACAAATACTTAGAGGAAACAACTATGCTACATGGAAGACAAAAATCAAGACACACCTTGAGTTTTAAGAAATATGGCTTGCTGTGAATGGTACTCTAACCATATTAGCTACTGATACAACACAATAGCAGCAGTTTGATAAAGTAGATCAGAGAGCTAAACTCATCATCTTGTTTGGAGTGTCCGATGATGTGCAACCCCACATTCAAGATGCAAAAACAATGAAAGAAGTGTGGGATAAATTGAGCATTGTATACGAGGCCAAGAACAAGAATGTTATACTGAATTTGTAGAGTCAGTTACACACACTAAAGTTCAAGCAAAATGAAAAAATTGAAGCTTTCTTAAGAAGAGTTACGGAATTGAGGGCTTCACTTCTAGCCCTGGGAGAACCAGTCACAGATGATGCTCTCATTCCCATTGTTTTAAGAGCACTCCAATCTTCTTACCGCATTTTTGTCACAACACTAAAAATGTCATATACGACAGTTGGTTTTGATAAACTGGTAAAAATAATGCAATAAGAGGAAGCAATGCACAGTAAGGATGATGAAGAGGAGTAGGCACTGTCTTCATATCAAAAATGGAAAGGAAAAACTAAAGGAAAACCTAATTCCTATCAAAGTCCCAAAATCAAAATCAGTATCAAGGGGACAAACAACAAAAGAATCAATGTCCTATCTACAAAAGAGGACATAACCTACAAGATTGTTGGTATAATACTTACAAGAAAGGTTCATCAAGCAACTCTGGACCTCCAAAACAATCTAACAAAGGAAATTCTAACTAAAATCAAGGGCAGAAAAAGGAGAACTAGAAAAGAAAACCCCACTAGTAAGGTAATATTGCTGAGCAACAAGAACAGTCAGACAATGAAGACTTCTTGTTCACTGCTCGATCAAGTGAACCATCCACATCATCTAGTGATGTTTGGTATGTTGATTTGGGAGCCACTCGACACATGACCAACCACAGAGATTGTTCTATTTCAATGAGGGACACGCCATCGAAAAATCATGTTTTGTTGGGAGATGATTCTTCATATATAGTTCAGGGGATTAGGAACATTTCTCTACCACTTAGTCCACGCAAATGTAGACTATCAAATGTCCTATATGTCCTTGGGTTGACTAAGAATATGTTTTCAATTAGTCAACTCCTAGATCACAACCTAAAAATTTACTTTGATAGTCAATCCGACAAGAAAACATGCTTGATTCAAGATAAATCAAGAGGCTCAAAAATAATTACAAAAGCCTCCAATGTGGGATGCATGTTCCAACTTGATTTTGTTCACAGAGACGATCAAGCACTTATGGCTAAGAACTCCACCTCAGCATAGCTGTGATATCAATGATTTGGTCATGTAAGTTTCAAATATATTGAAACACTTTGCCAGTGTAATATGATACTTGGGCTACCATCTCTTCAAAAGGATACAAACAAGTGTCCTCACTGCTTAGCAGGAAAATAACATAGAGCTTTGTTCCAGAGGAGTACATTTCAAGCTCAAGGTAAAATTGACCTGGTTCATACTGATATTTACAGTCTGATGTAGCCAAGTCATTCTGGGTTCCAGTACTTCATGCTTTGTGTTGATGACTATTCAAGAAAAATGTGGATTTTCTGTCTTCGCAAGAAAAGTGAAGCATTTGAAAACTTCAAAAAGTTCAAAGTAGCAGTTGAGAAAGAAACTGGTCATCACATCAGAACTCTCCACTTAGATTGAGGGGGGACTTCACCAGTGATGAGTTCAAAGACTACCTATAAACTCACAGGATTCATCGAAAAATGCCTCCTCCACACACACTGCAACAAAATGGTGTTTTTAAGAGAAGAAATCATACTATCATGGAAATGGTGCAATACATGATCAATGATTCTATACTTGCAAAGACATTCTAGGTAGAAGCAGCAAAGACAAAAATATATTTTTTAAACAGAGCGCCCATAATTTCTCTTGATGGAATAACACCACAATAAGCATGGTAAAAAAGGAAACCATTTATTGCACACCTTAAAGTATTTGGGTGCAAAGCAAGCATGCACATACCCAAACAGAACAAAAAGAAATTGGACATGAAGTCACAGAAACTTGTCTTTATTTGGTACAGTGAAGAGACTCTTGGGTATAGATTGATGGATACTAAAACCAGAAAATTCTACACGAGCAAAGATGTTGAGTTTTTTGAGAAGAAGGAAACAGATTTTCCTCCTCCGGACTCAAAAGATGTAGATTTTTCACTTGTTATAAAAATTGAAGCTGATGTTCCCTCTAATAATGAAAGTTATGATGGGGATGATGGTGTTGATCAGATGGAACCACGACCCATGGGAATAGTTCATTGTATGCCTAAATGGTGTACAAGTACATTATGAGATGTAAGAATGGATGCTCCACCAGATACATCCATCCCTAGACCACGGACTCGCAGTAAATAAAGAGAAGAAGTAATTTTACTTTGATGAGTAGAGTTATTGAATCTGATGAGCCCTCTATAGTCCATGAATCCCTACAGTCAAAATCTTGGAAAGATGCCATGGATTCTGAATATCAATCAGTGATGAAGAATAACACTTGGCAGCTTATCGATCTTCCACCAGGGAAGAAACCCATTGGATGTAGATGGATATTTAAAACAAAGTACAAAGTAGATGGGATAGTGGAAAAGTATAAAGCACGAGTTGTAATAAAGGGGTATGCACAAAAAGAAGGCATTGACTATGAGGAAACATTTTCTCCTATAGCTAAGATCAAAACAATTAGGATGATATTTTCTCTAGTTGCTCAGTTTGGATGGAAAGTCCACCAAATGGACATTAAAAAGTGCCTTCCTAAACAGAGATTTACAAGAAGAAGTCTACATGACTCAACTTGATGGATATGTAGTACCTGGTCAAGAAGCAAAGGTATGCAGACTCAAGAAATCTCTGTATGGCCTCAAACAGGAACCCTAGGCATGGTACATCAAGATTGATGAGTATCTCGTACAACATGGATTTTTTATAAATGCATACGATCCCAATATCTACCTCAAAAAGTAAGGGGGGAGATGGTGATTGTTTTTGTCTATGTCAATGATCTAGTCATCACTGGCAGTTCAGTGAAGATGATCGATGCAACGAAGAAAGATCTTAATTGATCATTCGACATGAATGATCTCGGGCTAATACATTACTGTCTTGGATTGGAAGTATGGCAAAAAGAGAATCATATTTTTGTTTCTTATATGAAATATACCAAGACAACATTCGAGAAGTTTAGGGTGATGGATTGCACACCAATTGCTACACCTATGGAGAATAGATTATAGTTATCTCGTTCAGATCCATCTCCTGAGGTAAGTGCCACTCTTTAACGGCAATTGATTGGGAGTCTCAGTTACCTGACCTACACTAGACCAGATATCAACTTTGTAGTAAGCTATCTATCCAGGTTCATGGATGAACCCAAAGTTTTTCATTGGAAAGCAGTAAGGTGCATTTTGAGATATCTCAAAGGATCAGTGGATCTTGGTCTAGAATACAAGAAGAATGACAACTTCTTGACTAGATATTCAGATTTAGATCATGCGAGGTAACATTGACGATAGAAAATACACTTCTGGATTTGTATTCTTTATGGGATCTGGACTAATATCATGGGGAAGCAAGAAATAACACTTCGTTTCTCACTCTTCCACAGAATCTGAGTATCATTCTGCAGGAGAAGCTGTTTTTGAAGCAATTTGGCTATGTCGCATACTGGAAGGACTTAGAATACCACAGGAAAAACCGACCACCATGTATGTTGACAATGAAGGTATTCTCAAACTTGTTCGCAATCTAGTGTTTCATGAGTGAATAAAGAACATTGAGGTATAGGTTCATTTCATACATGAGCATGTGTTGAAACACAACATCCAACTTCAATTTTGTCCAACAGCTGAACAATGAGCAAATATCTTCACAAAGTCACTTGCACGTGACAAGTTCAAATTATTCAGAGAGTTCCTCTCCTCATACCTTCAGACAATGCACAATTAAGGGGGGAATGTTAGGATAAAATATTATTATTATCCTAATTAATTATGCATTACATATTAATAAATTTATTAGTTATTGTTTTATGGTAATATTTAATTATAACCATCCTTTTGTTTGTATTTGAATATTACGGGAGTTGTTATATTGTTTTAACAATAAATTGTTTGATTATATTTTTATACTTCTCAGATGTTGGAAGTTTTGGGAATATGGTTGCACCTGTTTAAACTCTGTTTTTTGTTTGTATTCAACTTTACAATACCTATAAGTATTGCAACTCTTTTCTGCATAAACGATTGATTTCACATTAATATATTTTATAGGCTTCTGTCTCTATTTTGTGAATCTTCAAAACCTATTTTGTTCTCTTCCCTAAAAGAGAGTAGGCAGATGAGGATGACCTCACTCTCCCAGATTTCCTTACTAAGATGAAGAACAAGAAATGCAAAATTGTAGGGGAGGATTCTGGTAAAGAAACGGGTGAGGTTGGTCATGGGGAAGTGAGCACCTCTAGAAAAATAAAATCGGGATGGTAATTTGAAGGGTTTCGAGAATTTGAGCAGAAAGGTTGAGTACTTAGAAGGAGTACTTCAGGTGATGGAAGAAACAAATTTTGTTCAAAAGGGTAAACAATGATGGAAGTCATCAACACTTCTAAGCAAATTTTTCACTACTTAGGTGAAGTCCAAGCATAAGTTTCTGGAGCTGGAGGACCAAGTCAACAAGCTAAGTGATAGGCTTGAAGGGATGGAGGAGGGCACTAAAAGAAGGAACTTTAACTATGCACATTAGTATCTCTGAGGAATGAGCTAGAGGAAGATATCAATGGAAAAGGTGTTGAGGGTGACGAGATTAAAGATAGTCACGATGGTAGCAGTGGGGGATCTCCAAAAAATTAACTTATGGTTTCTAGAATGTTGGCAGAATTTTGGTGAATTTTTGGTGTTTTGATGTTTTGGAGACTATTTATCCTTCTCCTCGGTTTTCCCATTTTGGTACAAAGTTTGGTTCATAATTGTAAGAGTTAAGCATGTTTAACTCCTTTCTTGGACTTTTTCGTTTCCTTCTTACTCGTTGTTTTCTGTTCCTCGTCTTGTAATGGCCCTTGGGAGCTGATCCTTGTTTTTACCTTACCTAATAAAAAAAATATCATACCACCTTGGAACTCCCACTTTTGATCCAGGAAGAAGAGAGTCACTATTCATGGTCTTACAAAGGATTGAAAATGTGCTTTTAAAACTTCTAGTTCATGGAACCATATCCAAGTGTACTTTTATACCATCCTTGGTACAATACTTGAGTTACAAGGTGCACTTTGGTACTGAAGTCACCATTCAAGTGCACTTTTGGAACCTTTTACCACTTCCCGTGTTCTATTTTCATGTCGACATTGCATTTTTGTACTTGCAAGTTCACAAGAACCACTTAAAGTGCACTTTGGTACAAAGGATGAGTTGCATATGCATTTTGGTATGTGTTGTCATCTCCAAGTTCATTTTTTAACTTTAAGTGGTACCCAAGCATGCTCTAAAGTGTACTTTTGTACCTTAAGTTCTCAAACCCCTTCCAAAATGTGCTTTGGGTCATAAGGCATTGCTTGTAACTTGGTTTTCCCTCCAAAAAGTGAGTTCAAAATCACTTAAGCCCTCCCAACATCATTTTAGAAACTCCATTTGAAGAAGTGCAACCATTTCTCTCCTCAAACTGTATGAAACCTACCTCTATGCCTTAGGTTACCAAAACACATTTTTTCTCATTCTTGGTGATTTCGTGGGCAAAAAACCACCAATTTGTGACTAGATTATCCTCTCCAAAATACCTTTAAGATGACCCTAACTTTTCATGCTGCCACCAAAAAAGCAACCATTCAGTTAAAAAAGATATTTGTTGCTCTGGTTAGTTGAAACTCTTTTGCATTTTCCTATTAATTCCAATCAAATAGATCTCTCTCAAATTTGGAGCATATTTTCACTTTCCCTATATATTTCCATTTGAATCCATTCTTATTTATTTTGAGTGAATATTTCATCTGTGAATTACTACATTTGTGTTTCAACTAATAACATCATTTAAGACCATTGAAAACACCCTAAGAGGAAGAAAAAACATCTGTGCATACTTTATGAAGTGTGAATTCACTTCTCGGAGATTCTAACTCAAATTCCTACAACAATGAGATTCAAATTATCTAACTATAGAACTTTTTCAATCTTGAGCTCCAAATATCATGATCTCATTATTCTATTGTTATGAAGAAGAGAACACAAGGGGGATTGTTGAATGTGAAACATCTAATTGGATCAATTGAAAACATCCATGACTGGATACATTCGATATCATTCTCCATTGAGAAGATATAGCAAACAAGTCCTCCCATTCAAAAAAAATTGAAAGATCACTCAATCAGTGCTTGATTTCATCTCATAAAGAGGTGTTCTCATTAAGAGGATTCTTATATTCCATAATGCACTAATCATGCCATAGATAATTCTCAGAGGTTCTTGAAATTTTCATATCTAAGAGATCACATTATGAAAGTCTTCTTTCCAACTCTAGTGCATGTGTGATGATGTGCAGGTTAGGTTTCCTTGTATTTGCAAGATAAGTATTTTCTCGTATGGGAGATAAATTATCATGTGTGTGGCTTTGAACAGTACATTGGAGAATGAAGACTTTAAAAGAAAAACCATTTCTAATCTTTCATAACACTTGAGCATGAGACAAGAGATCATGTTTACGACAAGAGCAGATTTTTATAGTCTTAGATAGTCACCGTTGTGAATAGAGGTGAAGAATTGAAAGAGAACTTCGGAGACATGACCAAATAATGATCATCCTAGATAATATGTGCAACATTATTTCTGATTCCAAGAAATGACATGTTCTAATAAGGGAAAAAACTATTCAGTTACAACATGATATCTCCAAAACAAAGGGAAAGGCATCATTCCATCTTAGATCATCGTCACTTGAATGCATCCCCTCTCATCTTTTCTTTCTCCTTTTTAAACTCTTGTAAAAGTGACTCAAGTCACATAGAGTTTCTACTTCTTCATTAGGGGGTGCACTTTTTCTAATTTAGTCTTATTAACTTAAGTGAATTTATATTCCTCCATTGTAAAATTAATTTTCTTAAAATAAAAAACATTGTCATATTTTAAATTTGGAATATGAAAAGTCACAGTTGGGAATACGAAAATTCACCGTAAAGAGACTCTATATTGGAATGATTTCTTAATCCCAAGGGATTATATTTATCTCTCCCTAGCATGTTGTATTCTTCGATTTCTTGTATAAATATTTTCCTCCATTCTCTCTCTTGATACTTAGTTGAACATATGACCATTTTTGTAAGGAAACAAGGGGCTTTGTACCTGATAATTGTAATGATAAATACTGATTGAAATTTTTGTTAATCTATGTCATTGTTTCATGATATTTTATATGATAACATAGTGATTTCCTATTTCTTCTCATTGAGCTAAATATTTATTATAAAAGACATGAATATGTTTTTCAAAGTAAGGAGGGTGATAACAAGATAAAAATTAAGAAGGAATGATAAATTACACAAACTAATACCGTGAGTTATGCTAATTGTATTCATTATTATTGGTATGATTCCAATGAACTTGGTCATAGAGAAACATAATGCGAAAGAAAGTTGTGTTGATGCTTAATCATAACACCCCTGACTGTTTACAATTCAAAGGATTGAGACCATTAATGTGAATTCATAACATGGAGGTTTTCCTAAAGTGTGGGAATTTGCAATCGGGAATGCTCTCTGGATGAAGGTTGAATCCTACTCCTCTATTCTAACACACACATCCAAATTATATAAGATCCATTCTAAAATCTACTCTAACTTTACCAGGAGATAGGGTTAAGAAGATTACAAGAAAATAAACGTAAACTAACAATAATGATGCACCAAAAGGAATTTTGAACACCCTCTTTTCATGGAGATGGAAACCACAACCATATTAAGGAGGATGAAAACACACCATAGATCAATCCACTGATGAGAATCAATTAATCATTACAAACAAATCATTAAACATGTAACACAATAGCCATGCACATATAACCAAGATAGCAATGAGAGATCAGATTAAATAAATGAACACAAGAGAGGTTTGAAATCATCTAGAGAATTATTTTTATTGCTCCAAAAAATTGATACAGTGCATTAGAATGGCCAAGAGGCACAAACTTGAATTACATATTGAATGGAAGGTTCGAACTCCACAAATTCACTTACAGACAAGAGAAGAAGGGAGGGTGTAAAGAAAAATTATCCAACAACTTTAAAATGAGACTCTCTTTACAATATATAGGAAGAATGAGAGGAAAGAGAAGAGAAGGAATTTGAGATCCTACTTCAGCCACCGAAAAATACATTAAAACCTCCTGAAAAAGTGATGGTTGCCACTGCAAAACCCATTCCTCTAGGTACTTTGCCTTGCTAGAGAAGAAATGAAGCCCATACATATTTATGTGGTAGGTGTGAAATCTAGAAACACCCTCTAAAAATGACGGAATGTAATTATTCAATTTAAATAGTTTTTCATATTATTGCATAGGTTTTATTATTACGTAGTTGTAAAAATTATTATTTGTTTGTATTTAATTTTTGTTGCTTCCCAGATGTCTTTTGGAAGCTGTTGTGAATTTCGTTGTACTTGTGCGACCTTACATTTGTCTAAACATGGTTGTTTATTTCTTATAAGAATTACATCCCTTCTATTGTAAATTAATTTGGATTATTAATAAAATATCCAAGCTTTCATCCTTTTTTTACATTTATTATCTCTATTTTATATAATCATGGCTAGATGTGGGAAACAAGGTTATGTCAAAATGAATATTCATTTGCAAGAGCTACAAAGACAAGTTGTTGAGAACACATGAGATATTACACACCTTATATGAAGACATGTAAATGGATTTGTAGACCGACGTAGTGATACTGAAGAATTAACTATGCTAAGGAATGAAGGAGGAAATGATGAAGAAAACTAGAGAGGTTAAGAAACATTGAGTGAGAAAAAATATAGTAATGTTGTATTACATGAAATTTCATTCAGTTTAGTAAGAAAAAAATCACAAGAAAATGTTTATTAAATGATAAAAGTAGAACACTAAACATACAGAAAAAAATACTAACAAATAAAGTTGTAAGACGTGGAAAAATTGATGACACTAATAAGAATGACTTATGGGAATTATCTGGTAAACTTCCATTGAAAGATAAAGTGTTAGTTGATGCACTAAAATATTTAATTTAATGGTTTTGTAAATCTAACACACGTGTGTCACCTAATAAAAGTGATGTAATTAGAATAAGACCTACTTCATATAACCATGAGCCATATCCAAAACATTTATTAGATATAATGCAAACACAACTTTGTAGAAAACTCTTAAAGAATTTCTCACTTATTAATATTCTTAAATTATATTTTGAGATGGAAAAACATGTTTATGTTAAAACAAATCACAAACCTTCCTCTTGTTGTCAAATAAATGTTAAATTTTATTTGTATTATGATATTTTTCACCATATACGTTTTAATTTGCATATTAACATTTTATTGCAGGAGTGTGGATTGCATATTATATCACTATCATCAAGGGGATTTATTCCGACCATATCTTTTTGTGGAAAAAATGGTTAATTTTGTTATATAAAACATGGTTCGATGTTACATGCAATACTTCTGGTGGAATGCCAAAATTGGAAAGTTATTTTCATCAAGAGGCTTTACATAACACTTGAAAACAATTAGCTAACCTTAAAAAATATGATTTCATTGTTATATCAATTAAAATAGGGTAAGGAGTCTAAAAATGTGAGCTAGTTACTAATTAAATACATGTTTCATATTTCGTTCGTGACCTCAGTGAGAAACAAAAAACACATGGAAATAATCACTTTAAGATTCATTTATCACACTTTTTATTACAAGAATTTTCTAATGGCATAACCGTACAAGAACTGCAACATCTTACTAGGAAAAGCATGTATTTAAAACTTTACTACTCGCTCATTTGTGTAGTCTATATAAGGATAAACTTCATAATAAATCACAATGATATACGTGAAACAACCTGACTTCTCAAAATATGAAACTTATAATACATTCTATCATAAACATGATCAAATCCATGCTTATTTTCTTAAATGTAGGTCATTTTGTTTGAGGAAGTACATTTTGAGATAACACTATTATGTTGGAATTGTGTTGTCGTTGATGTAAAAAGAATGATTATATGATGTTGTATGATTTTTCATTTATTCTAAAAGAGGTAAGAAACATAAAATTTTATTGGTAGTGCTTTGTGAGTTGCTTAGTCCAGGTGATGGTTCATGGGTTCTTGAGAAGTGTAGTGACTTTTAAGAATATGGTAGTCACTTGAAGAGGTATGAGGGATGTTGTAATGATGTAATGAAATGTGTTTAAGGTATTATTAGGTGTGTAAGTGTTCCCAAGTGACGATGAGGTAAGTTTTAGTGAAGCAAGCATGTTCAAGAGGTCTAATCTTTAGGACTAAGGAGCATAATGAGGTATGGGATGATGATGTGAAGCATTTAGTAGCGTAATATGTAGGGTGAGTGCATGTGGCACATGAGTATGATGTATTGGGACACTAACAAATGTTGTCGAGTGTTTATTCATGTGTTGTACATGGTATCTAGGTCTTCACTAGACATTCTCAATTATTAGGTGACCAAATGGGGTGAGATGATTTGTTTCACAGCTAGGTATGCAAATACGGGCTTTTTTAGAACTATGTAATTTTTTTTCTATCATGTTAGTGATGAATGATTCATGTTCCTTGAGCATTTTTCATGAAAAGTGAGTTATTACGTTTGTTCCTAGACTTAAACCTTCATTAAGAAAGTCCAAATAAAGTAGAGTTGACATCTCTAAGTGTATTTGATCAAAGGTGAGTAGTGGATATGTGAATTAATAATGATATGAAGGTGTGGTAAAAATTTAATTTTTAATATTATAAATATTGTAATCTATTACATTATTTCCCGTATTGAGTTATGGATGTAAGAAACCTAGGTCAAGTTTGATCTTTCTAATGGTCATTGGCACATGTGTGTTTTTCATAGGGAAAAAAACTCTTGTGAATAGTTTATGAGGTATACTAATAAGTTTTTCCAAGTGTAATTAGGTCATTTTTGTGTTAAATTTGTATGAATACTTGTTAAGATGGAAAATAACTATTTAACATTCTTGAAACCCTAGGTCTAAAGCAATGGAGAAAAAATTCAAAGTATATTCCCATAATTGATTGTTTTTTCTATTAATATTATTTTAGGTTTTATAGGAATCCCACATATTTCTCCACGTGGAAGTTATAGGTTTTGGTTTTGTGTTGACCACACTGAAAAACGCAAGTTTTTGGAAAATTTCAATTTGTGGTATATTTTTTCGTTGGATCTAGTAAATAATTTAGACTTAGAGAAATTATGGGAGTTATAATACATGTACATTATGGTTTCAAAACAATTTTTAACTCTTTGTATATTTGTTTAAGTCAATTTTATAAGACTTGATTTGGGGCAATTTAGGGTAGTTCGAGGTGATCTAGTTGTAGAGGTATTTTGTAAGTTCTAAAATTATATTTATGGTATGGTTTGAGTTTTTTTATTACCATGAGATAATTATATTTCAATTGGTCTTTAAAACTTGCATTTTTATTACATTTGATGAAATTATGGCTTGATATTTGAAGACTAGTTTTCATACAGCTTGTTTGTGTTTGTTCTTGAGTGGCTTCATGGTGTGACATAATGGTTATTAGTTTATCAAAATTTATACAGGTTGTAGATGGTCTTATAAAACATGTATAATTATTTTCCAAGTCTTGGTTAAGGTGGTTTTTCTTAAAACCTTTTAGTTTTTGTGAGTAGGTATTTTTTGGTGCTTTCTGTCTTCTTGAGTCCTAATGAAGGTCTAGATGGTTCTATATGATGTTCAAAACATATATGGTGTTATGGTTGTTATGTTTATGATGTATTTATCTCTATGATTTCATATTCATGTGTTTTAAGTTCATAATATAGGTATTCGATCAATTTTGTTGCTCATTTGACCTAGTTGAAACTATAAAGAAAAAGTGCGAGCTAAGTGGGTAAGTGAAGGAGATGAAGAAGATATTTGTTGTCTTAATGAGAGGTACATGAATATTTGTTGATTTTTTATAGAGAGATCAGATATGTGTGAGCTAGGTAAGTTGTTGAAATAAACTTGAAGGAATAATTTCTTTGGAATGGATGCTAACATGCAGTTTCAAGGAAGATAGAGAGATGAGTGAGCTTCATGGTGTCATCAAGAGTTGTAGGCACAAAATGTCAGAGATGGAAAAATAATTATATATATTTTTTTAGTGATGAGTCATCTTGAGGGGTTGGATCCTCCTTGTAGGGTTGGTGGTCTAGAAAACTAGACATTGGTGCTCTTTGTGTTGTTTTTGCCTCACTAAAACTAGGGGTTTTTGCTCCTTTTTAATTTTGTTGTGAACTAAAATTGAATCATGAATATAAAAAAGTTTTATTAAGTGTTTTTCCTTCCCCTTGATGGTTTATCACTTATATGTTATTTTTCGTGTGTTGATATGTTCTCCTTTTCTCATGTTTTTCTATGGTTCTTGAATGTAGTATTAATGGTTAAGGGTTAAGTTGATGAATGGTTAATGAAAGGATAAAGTGAATCCTCTGAATGGGAAACTAGATCAGAGGATGAAGAAAATGTGGCAGATTTGGCATCTGAAATGATTTAAGTGAACCGACAAAGTATCTCTAATAAAGATCCTAAACAAAGACTTTTAAATGCTCATTTGAACCGTGGCGGAAGGACAAAGGACAGTTCAAGTGAAAAGATAGCATTGTTGACTTTGGAGGCGAGGGATCCAAATTTTGATTCACCTAAGTTAAAAGGCAATTTAGAAGTGGTTGTGGATGTGGAAGACAAAAACAATGCGGAGTGGAGCACTGTCAGTATAAAATCATATCGTGGCTTTCATGGGGGGGGTGCACGCCGGTGCACTTAGGTTGGATGCAAATGTTTTCATCGGCGTTGTTCTCTTTATTCTATTTACTCGCTATGTTTTACGGGTTCTTGTGATGATATTGGTAGGATATCTTCCTTCTTGTGTCCTTGTTGATTTTGATCTTTTGTTCTTTTGCTCGCTTGGGCACATCCGGCTTCTGAGCCATCTCTATACAAGGGTATAGTCCCTTTCATAAAAACTATTTGCCACTAATAAAAAATAAATGAAAGGATAAAGTTTAAGTGATTGAATGTTTTAATGCCAAATGATTCACCCCCAGTGGTTGTTCTTCCAACAATTTATATCATAGAAGGACATCTAAAGAAAGCCTTAAATGATCCTTTGAAGCGCAAGAGGGATAATTAGTTAAGATAACATAATCAAGACCCTAAATCTATGGTCAAACCTTTTGAGGAGTAGGTATGTGTCCTAAAAAGTGACATGGTAAAAGAAGATAAGAAGCATGAATATGAAATCATTAGCATTGAGGATGTATACAATAATATCATGAATGAGAAGTATTTTAACATCCAAAGACTCTCAGCTTGTCTCATGCTCAAATAATAAGACTATGAAACTCAAGTTGATTTAGTGAGAAAACCCATAAAAGTTAAAGAATAATATTGTATTAGGTGTGAAGTTTACATGAGTTCCTTAAAGGTAAATCTGGAGAAAGTAACAAGCAAGTTGAAGTCCTCTGAGAAGTTTAAAAAGAGTTCCAATGACGTAGATGATAATTTGAGTAGTCACAAGGCTTCAAGTGATCGAACAGGCCTAGGATTCATGTGAGAACTAAATGTTGATGATTGAAGACACGAATATGTTTTTCAAAATAAGGAGGAGGATAACAAGATCAAAATTAAGAAGGAAAGATAATTTAGACAAACTTATACCATTACGTATGCTAATTGTATTCATTTTTATTGGTATGCTTCTAATGAACTTGATCATACAGAAAAATAATGTGGAAGAATGTTGTGTTGATGCATAATCATAACACCCTGACTGTTTACAAATATAAGGATTGAGACCATCAGTGTGATTCCATAACATGGAGCTTTTCCCAAAGTGTGGGACTTTGCAATCGGGAAACCTCTCTGGATGAAGGTTGGTTCCTATTCCTCTATTCTGATACAAACATCCAAATTGTATAGCATCTATCCTAAAATCTATTATAACTTGCTAAGGAGAAATGATTGAAACAATTGCAAGAAATTAAACCTAATCTATAGGAGGTGATGCACCAAAAGGAATGTTGAACACCTATTATGCATGGATATGAAAACCAATAAGTTTGAAGGGGATGAATACACACAACAAGTCAACCAATTTTTATGAATTCATTCACCATTAAACATAGACCATTAAATATGCAACACAATTTAACATGCACAGTCAACAAAAATTACAATGAGAGATCAGGAGAATGCAATGAATACAAGAGAGGGTTGAACTTCATCCACATACTTATATTATTTCTCAACAGATTCGATATAGTGCATTACAATGGCCAAGAAGCACTAATTTGCATTGTATCTTGAATTGGAGGTTTGAACTCCATAAATTCACTTACAAACTAGAGAATAAGGGAGTGTGCAAAGCATTCTCATCTAACCTTTTGAAATGAGCCACTCCTTATAATATATAGGAAGAATGAGAGAATGGAGAGAGAGGAATTTGAAATCTTGCTTCAACCACCCAAAATGCATAAAAACCACCTGCAATAATGATCGGTGCCACTGTAAAACCCATACCTCCATGTACTTTGCCTTGTTGGAGAAGAAAGGAAGCCCATACCTTCATCATTTGGGTAGGTGAGAAATTTTGAAACACCCTCTACAATGGCAGAATGTATTTCCAAAAATTCCTATTTTGTGAAAATTTGAGTTCCCAGTCAAACATTATAGCCATCTAAAGACTAGTTCCATTCTGCAATAAATGTTCCATTCTGCAATAAATGCCAGTGGTTAATCTGCCTCTTTTCGGAATCCAAAAATGCATCGCAACCTCTGAAATCTGAAATTTCAAATTTTCAGGATTTAGAGCTTCGAGAGTTTGCATTTCAGAGATTTCATTTACTGTTAATCGCTCAAGTTGTCTCGAGAGTTCCAAAATTTTGAACCTTTGATGTCTAAAATTTGGACTTCGGAGTTCGGACTCCGAAATCATGTCGCGTGACATTGTTCATCTTTCGAGCTAAAAGTTTTGAAATTTCGAAACCTCGAAGTCTGAAATTTAGACTTCGGGTTTCGGACCTTTGTATTTTTGGGGGTTCGGGTTTCAGGAATTCGAGACTTTGGGTTTCGAGGATTCTAGACTTTGGCTTTCGGGGATTAGGACTTCCAGTTTCGAGGTTTTGACATTGGTTACATTAACATCTGTGAAAGCCCAGGAAGTTTGGGGATTTGGGACTTCTGCTCTTGTATTCACAGTTTCGAGAAAAAAAAACCCCAAATTTTGATTTTACCTCCAACCGACCACAAGTCAGAAGTCCAAATTACATAGAAACCAAACTGAAATCCTGAAAGCTCAAAGTTTGAATTTCAGACTTCGCATGGTTCGTACCTTTCTGCTCTTGTTTCACACTTCTTTCCTCTGAGTGCCCCAAATATTTGTTCCAGCCTACCTCCGACAGACCACACCTCACCTAAGTCCAGTGAATAATTCAGACTCCATAGCTCCTTCATAACCCAAACCAACACAAACTCCCGAGCATCTTATTGCAATGTGCATCGACCCCACTTCAACTCGCTTGGCTCGAGCCCGAAATGTGAGTTGTCGTGGCACAAATCAATCATGCCATTTTATCTGTGTAGGGTCATATTTGTTTGATTTAAGGTCTGGAGGGGAAAAATCAAATAACGTTGCCGAATGTTGTACAGAAGTGGTATACCCCTTGCAAAGATTCGCGATGACATTGATTGGATGTAGACATGTTCTAACATATGTTATACGTTAAGCTAACATTTCATTCAGATCCACATTTATATCAGATTCTCTCTTGTTTGTGATTGACTCATATTGGCGGTTCATTAAGGTTGAGAGAATAAAAGATGGTTGCCGCATATGTAATTTGATACATCATGGTCAATGTTAGCATCTATCGTATTCTAATTTGGAACAATATCTTTCAGTGTAAAAATCATTTAAATGGCCCAAAGTAATGCATGTCGTTATCCAAGTACATGGAAAATAAGGTTGACTCATTTTAGTATCAATGTAAGAGTACCTATGTATGTGTTTTGAAACTTCGCCATCAACTAATATGTGATAAAGAGGGTCATTAGTCTCAGTGGAAAGAAATAAGTGAACACACACACACACACACACACACACACATGCACGTCATTGGCCATCCCTCTCTCTAATCTCTCTCTCTCTCTCTCTCTCATCTCTCTATATATATATATATATATATATATGTATGTCATATCATGTGTGTGTGTGTATATGCATGTCGTTGGCCATCCCTCTCAATCTCTCTCTCTCTATACATACACACACACTACACACATCACACACACACACACACACACATGTATGAATATATGTGTGTGTGTGTGTGTGTGTTTTGAAGAGGATAACACAACCATTTAGTTGCAACAAGTGTGATTTATGTTACTTGTTGAGGACAAAAGCCACATCTGAAGAGGTAGACAATGAGGATTATGGACATACCATTATGATGATAAGAGAGTGAATTCAAAGTCCTCTAAAAAACTTGACGAGCTTAGTCATCATCTTCTAGACCAATTGGACTTATTCTGTGATGAAGACACGTAAAACCATGATTGAAGTAATATATAGAATTTTTAGTTACGTAGGGTTATGGTCTCTTGTTACGTGACCATTTGACAGATACAGTCCTTAAACATCATATGTTGTAATGATTGACACAAGAGGTGATTAGAGGTCTTACTTACCATAAACATGTTCATTTAATAATGTCAAGTGCATAGTCTAAATATCTAGTCGATACAACTGACCATTTTCAACTGGCAGAAGTAGACAAGGTTGATGCCTTTCCATGCAAACCACTCCGATGATTCCACACACATCACCTTCAGTCATGGTATGGAGAGGATAAATATAGGTGGTGTGATTAAGGCCAAGAGAATAAATAGAGGTCGTTCTAATATGTTGTTAATATAACATGTCGATAGTAGCCCACGTCTTACCATTCTAATTTGAAACAACACCGTTTGCCATAAAATTTATTCTAGACAGTTTTGCTTGTACATTTTTGTTTACAGACGACTCCGAGAAGTTTCAAGCCTATAAATTATTCAAAATATTATTTAAATCATATTCTAGACAGAAAAACAAATTTGGCAAATCTTTTTCGCTCTACTTTAGAATGGTTAATGGAGGAACGTGTTAAACCACATATTAAGCCTCCATGAAGCGATTTTGATGGCTTTGAATGTTCATATATTTTACAGAAAATACGAAAATAAAAAAGCAGAGTATGGTTATCTCTCTCCCAAACGGAAGAAACACACAAATTGTCAAAATCTTAATATGTCAAGAGTCAAGCCTTATTGACAATGGATGTGAGCAAAGTGTCCGTAATTTGATCTTTGAATGATCACGTGATTTATGCCTATTTTTCAGTCACCGAATGAAACTCAGTTCGCATTGAATCGTTCCAATATTCTTAAGTACAGATAAATTTTGCCAAGTGTAATTCAATTTATTTGTTAGAATATTTATGAACACATGTTAAGAATGAAAAGGCTCATTAACACTCTTAAGAGCTAACTCTAGGTATTCCTCGCTATTTTTAGGTGTAGATATTACAAAGTAGGTTTCCATAATTTCAGGGAATCAATTTATGCAGCTAGGATTATTTGAGCGTTTTATGGGCTCCTTCATATTTCAGTTTGTGCAAGTTATAAGTTATTGCGTTGTTTGTTCAGAAAGATAACAATTCATCTCGCCATTGCTATTTTTTTCAATTCTGTGCTTTAGAGATAATCTTCATCCATTGCGATTGGTAAATAATTTAGATTGGGAAAAATTATGGGTGTGATGGATATATGTACATGGATGTATATTCTCAAACCATCAACTGAATCTTAGGCTATTTTTTGAAGATAGTTTTAGCAGAGACATATTTTGCGGGCAAATTGTCAGCTCGAGATTTGTGATCTGGTTGCTACAATATTCAGGAGGAGGCAGGCTCCGATTTGTACAGCTTATCAATGTTCGAAAGGAAAGGGGAATTGATGGTCTGGGTCCGAAGTTTTGCTTTAGCATGATACCCATTAATGGCGAATTTGAAGAGAAAACTGAAAAACTGTTTGACATTGATGAGATGATACCCAATTAAGCTGAATAACTTGATCTTGAAGACTAGTTTTGGTGCATGATAGGTTTTGTGTTTTCCCTTAGGAGGAGATATAGACTTGTTGATGATAATGGTTATGTGTTGGCTCCACCATTTAAATTTTCATATGGTCAGATAAGCTATTTTCCATGCAATAATGTCAAAACCAAGTCTATTTTAAGGTTTTCTTTTGTCTAAAAATCTTTAGGGTGGCTGTTGCATTTAGAATATACCGAATCCACTTTGGACTTTATGGCTCTTGGGACTATCCTAAAAAAGGTCTTCTATGGTTCATGGGATGATGTTGGAAACTTAATATGGTTTGTATTTTCATTTCGAATAATAAGGAATCAATGATTATCTCAAAGCATGGTCAATTATGGCATTCCATCATAATATAGGTCGTAGCTCAATTGTTTGGTATCTGATTAGCTAGTTGAGCCAATACAAAGTTATTTCTAGGGGGCTTAGTGAAGGAGATAAATGTAGAAAAAAGCCTTCACTTTTTGATGATAGGTAAATGAAGATGTGTTGATTTTTTAAAGAAAAGATAAGAATTGCAATGAGATATAAGATGTTCCATGATAAAATGGTCAAAAGAATAAAAAGGCATGGTGGTAACATGTAGTTTCAACGAAGATAGAGAGAAGAGTGAGTCTCTATCGGTGAAATCAGGACAATTTAGGAAAAAATGCAGGTGAGATAATTGGTAAAAACAATAAGTCATTTGAAAATTATAACGTCCATCACACGATAGGGACCTAAAGATAATCCTTGTAGGTCGTAATCAAAGTGGTCTAGAAAAATATTTGGTGAAAAGAGTAGCAATAACTAAAATATAAGAAAGGTCATTTGCAACACGTAAGTTTTGGAAGTTGGTTCTAAACAAACTCATGAATCATGAATATAAGTAAAAGTTGTGTGTGGCTATGTGTTTTTTTCATTCATGCTTAACTGAGCATCAAAACTTATAATTCCAAGAAGTTGATAATGTTGTACAAAGTTAGACATGTTTTTCTTCTTACATACTTGTAGTCAAGGAGTTTCTTCTATGGTTCCAGGAAAAGTGGCATGGTATTCAATCACCAATATAAAGGTGAGAGATCACTCAAGGAGAGTTGTGATCCACGAGAAGATTATTGATATCATACGTGTATAGTTTGATGAACTCAGCACCTTAGTCAAAATATTTTCTATGCATGTACATATGCATTTGTTGTTGTTTGATACAAACTCTCAATTGTATGTCAAGAGATAGGATCAACTATGTAGAAAAGGTTGTGATTCGAACCACACACAAAATGAATATTTTTTCATTATTTTTTATAAGCACATGAACAAGATGGAAGATGTTAGAGAAACCATTCCGTAATAGGGAATCCTATGATATCATACAAACATGAACATTGAAACAAAGGGGGTTAGATGTAAAAATTCTACAATAACACTTTTTTCACCTCATTTATCCTCCTACCCTGATGGTCAACACTCTTTTTCATTTGGAAGAGCTTAAATGAGATTGTGATGGCTGTAACGACATGGAGAAAGAGGGGATTGTTGATGCGTAATCACAACACCCCTAATTGTTATAACTTGAACGAGTGAAAATGTTAGAGCAATTGCATAACATGGAGCTTTTCCCAAAGTGTTGTACTTTGCAAACAAGAAAGATCTCCAGATGAAGGCCGGTTCATATTCCTCTATTCTGATACACACATTCCAATTGTATAGGATCTATCTCTAAAATCTACTCTAACTTGCCAAGGAGAAAGGGTTGGAGAAGATTACAAGAAATTAAACCTAATCTACAGGAGGTGATACACCAAAAGGAATGTTGAACACCTTCTTTGCATGGAGATGAAAACCAATAGATTTTTAAGGATGAAAACACACCACAAGATCAACCAATTGTTTTGAATCCACTAACCATTAAACACAAACCATTAAATATGCAACTACAAATTACCATGCATAGATAACAAAAACATTCAATGAGAGATCAGAGAATGAAATGAACACAAGAGAGGGTTGAACTTCATCCACAAACTTATATTATTGCTCCACAAATTTGATACAATGCATTACAATGGCTGAGAGGCACTAATTTTCATTACAGCTTGAATGGGAGGTTTGAACTCCACAAATTCACTTACAGACAAGAGAAGAAGGGAGGGTGTAAAGCAAAATTATCCAACCTTTTAAAATGAGCCCCTCTTTACAATATATAGGAAGAATGAGAGAAAGGGGGAGAGAAGGAATTCAAAATCTTGCTTCAACCACCAAAAATGCATTAAAATCACCTACAACAATGATGGGTGCCACTGTAAAACCCATACCTCCATGTACTTTTCCTTGTTGGAGAAGAAAGGAAGCCCATACCTCTTTATGAGGTAGGTGAGAAATCTAGAGACACCCTCTAAAAATGATGGACTATACTATTTAATTTTTAAATACTTAGTCTCATTAATATAAAAAACAATTCATACTTGATTAGAGGATGCTGAGATATTTCCAAAAATTCCAATTTCATGCAAATGTAAGCTTCTAGTCAAACGTTATGGTCGTCTAAAGATGAGGGTGTCATAATGTGATAAATGCAAGTAGTTGGCTCTAGTTTTTGGGGTTTTGACTTATTTGGTTTTACGTGTCCCAGTTGTCCCAAATAATTTTATCCACCATATCCAAACTTCACTAGCTATAGCTATTTCAAATTTTTGGGGCCCACGTATACTCTCATCCCAATTGTCCCTCACACCACTCAAGACATTTTTATCCACCTTTTCATAAATGAACTCACTTTGACCAAATCAGATTTTTATGCACTTTTGTCCCAGATGTCCCATGGACCGCATGGGATAAAATATTTGAATTTTTTCCACATTTCGTTGGTTGCGGCTACTTCGTATTTATTGGGCCCGATTGTCCCAGACAATTTTTTTTTCTTTTTTCACATTTCACTACCTTCTTAGCATTTCAAGCCTGAAATAGGTATGAAAAACCTTGTAGAATTTAGGAGTTCAGATCCGCCATCCCCAATCTAAAAACCCAATTGACACCTGAAATTGAGGCCCAATGACTTTTCATATTAGAGTTTCACATTTTGGTACATAAGTTTCTAACTTACCTTGGATTTTTTCACTGGATACTCATAAAGTTAGAGTAAATCCAATGAATCCCTCAAAACCTTATTTTAGGGTTCTAGGGAACCAATTTCATACTGGAGCTCAAAATCTAAAAGCCAATTCCTACCAATTTATCAAAATCCAAACATCATGGGGGACCATTTCTAAGCCCAACTGTAACAAGTTGTTCAAGAGTAAATATACGCGGAGAAATGGACTGAAAGTGAATCCATGCATTTTTCAATTGTATAGTATAATCCAATGTTGTTGTTTAATTTTCCAGGGGAAAAATAATGGATCAAATTTGTAGTGTTTTGCCAAAAATAGTCTCCATCTAGATACGATTAGCAGTGAAATTTGTTTTGACAAAGTGTTAAGAGGAACTACAAAATCTTATCTTAGAATTACTATCTAGATGAGTTGTTCATAGTGAAAAGGCATACTTGAAGTGATTGTTAATGCCCAATTGACCAAAGACTGCAAATAGAAATATTTTTTTACTTGATCAAGAATTAAAATTTGTATTATTCAAAGCCAGATTTTGAATGCAATATAGAAGAGAGTTATTTTTGGATACATGGAGGATACCATTTTGGAGAGCTAGGCAGATGGTATGTAATGTATACCTTGCATTACTGACTGTAAGGTATGGGTCCCATCATTAATTCTGGTGATGTTTATGTTAGTGAATATCTTGCCAAGTTTGTGTTATGAATCACCTATGCTTAAGATGAATTCAGTGCATTTATTAGGACTAATGTAGAGCATTTTCTCAGTTTGTGTACCTAAACAATTAGGGTTTGTTTTAGTGAGAATATTAAATCCTAAATTAAGTGCTTGGTTTTTGATTGTCAAACAAGTTTTTGAGTTATATGAAGAAACCATCATTTAAGTGACAAATTTAGTGTATCCATCACATCTAGGCTAGATTGTGTGGAACCTACAGTCGGAAAACCCTGGGTTCATGCTTACACTAGGGAAAGCTTAGTGCATGAGTGTTATTTTCTAAGAGACAGATGTACATTAGGAGAATTTTCATATGATATGTGGAGATGACTGGTATAGAAACTATGGAGGTATCAACCGGTCAAGTAATGATAGTCAAATGAAGATTTGAGCAGTTACCACCTCAAATCATTGTGTAGACTACATAGAGAGTGTCCCAACTCCATTCAGTTTACATCTTGTTTGCATGATCCAAGGAGGGACCCCACTAGAAAGTAGTTCATGGAATCATCAAGGGAACCACACTGGACTATTATCCTCATTTGAGGAAAAACATGTGGTCTATGAATAGGCCATTGTACCAGCCAAAGTATATAGTTCAATATCCATCTATAAATCAAGGTGCACTTTGGTTATGATTACATGCATGATAGCTACTACAACTTAGTCGATGGTTCCTCCTGTCACTATGCCAAGACATTTCTTTTCAAATTGATTACAAATTTGGCTAATTCAAGGCATTATAATATAATATATTATATATTATATATCTTGCACTTCATTTTGAGATCCAAAATGTAGTTTAAAGTTGACACTTAGTTGAGAAGTGAGTTACATAAATAAATAGAAAAGTGAATATTTGTTCCATGATGAATCCATATGCACTGTATAAGGTTCAAAAAGTACATTTAATGTGACCCTGTAAAAATATTTCTATAAAATTATCAAGTGATAATGACCCTTAAACAGTTGTAATTGAAGCTTATTGTTGCAATCTGTGGAACATATAAGAATAGACCTTAAGATGTATGAACCTTTAATTTATGTTGTACATTAGAATGAAATATAGGCTCATATTTAAGAAGGTGCATTGTAACTAGAGAATAGATAATTTGAAGAGAAATATAATCATGTATTTCTATTGACCAAAATGATACAATTCTAATGAGAGAAGCATTGATTAAGTGTGTTACAATGTCATGAAATGCATGTTAAGAGTGTTATGTTAGATTTTTTAAACTCTATCACACCCACAGAACTCATGAGGACATTGTAGATGTTTTTGCACAACTGGATAGGTGCCTTAAGGAATGAAAACATGGTTTTAAGTTTGGTATGCTATGAGATAAATGTATTAAGCATGTTTTGAGCACCTTATATGTTGATAAGGTCATTAGGAGACTTGTATCAAAGTTGGGCTATGATTGAATGCCTGAATAGCTCAGTTGACTGTGCTGACAGGTATGAATATCATGTAATAATCCCATTACCTAGATTTGAGGCTCATTAGGTAGGAATTCTAGGAGGAAATTATGTAGGTGATGAATACATGTTGTAGCTATGAATTCTGATGGCTCGTACTTATGGTGGGACACTTTATAGTGAAGAAAAATTACATATTAGGAGATAAAATGATCTAAGAAAGAAATATGATAGAGGTATTTTCAATATCCTTGGGAAGGTGTAGAGGACACAGAGATGAGATAATCGTTTTCACCTATTACAAGTGTTGAGCCTTTTGAGATGTGGGATAATCATGAATTTTTAGGCCCTATTTCACCACCCGTGTGCAGGAATCACGTAGGATGACATCATAGACTCTGTATAGACTGATGTGACTAAACAATGGGCTACAAAGTATTGTAAAAAAAATATGTGCCGTAATGATTTTTTAGGGATAAGACATTATTGCAACAAGTATGATTATGATCAGTAAACACAAATCTTGAATTAAGATAAGATAGTATGGAACTCAGCTAGTTCCTCAATGAAGATGAATCAAGAATTTTAAAGAATGGGATTTTGTGGTTATACATCATACATAAATACGGTTCCTTATCATCTTGAAGTGACATTTTGAGACCACAGAATATTTACAACAACAGATCTATGGGGTAAACATTGAAATGTGCAAATATGATGAAGTATGGAAGGAAATACAGGGATGAAAATTTTCAGTTATACCTTTGAAGTGCATATATGACCTACTTACAAAAGGCCTGAAGAAGGATGTACACATTTTTAGTTATGTGTTTGATGTTTCTCAGAGGTATGTGGATTACCTAATTGATCACTTCATGTTAACTTCCTTACGTAAGTTTCGTAAGGGGTAGATCTGAATTAATGAGGAACAATATGTTATGTTTGAGACCTATAATGAGACCATGAGCTTGAGAAAAAGAGTGATTAATTTTTTGAAAGGTGTGCCATTATAATTTTATGGATCTATGAGAGTGCAATGTCAAGAGATGCTTGAGAGTTCGTAAAACAAGAATGTACAAAACTATTAGGAGGAATAACAAATTTTAGATTGGGAAGATGGTTACTTATGTATACATGTCCTAGTTTACACACCATTCTATTGTGAGATAGATTTAAGGTGCAATGTGGTATGAGTACCATTTTTAGTAAGGAAGATAATTAAAATTAGTTGCATGAGATGACACCATGAAGACTAGATTATCTTGTATCATGAAGGCGTGAGGATTGACAATCCCTATTGGATAAATAAAGCTTATTGGTATTTTGATAGATCCATTAGAAGAAACATCGGTAATATGTATTTGAGATAGATCCATTTCATGTGTTTCCTTTCATTGTTTCTAGTTTGATTGCCCTCAGGGATTTATAAAAAGTTATTTTGTGGTAAGGAACTGCACTTGTGTGCATGAACTAATACTATGTCCTATTTCAGCTTCATGCAAGTGCACGCAAAATAGCCCATTTTTTTGTGTTAAAGGTTGGCTTGAAGTAACTGAAGGTTTCTTAGTGTGTGCATTGATGACAATGTATTAGTTAGTTGGACTAAAGTACAAGAAAAAGAGAAAGATTGCTATAAATAATGAGAATGTTGGTGATAATAAGGATGATGATATTAATGAAAAGCCATGTAGGCAAGAAAGGATCACATAGTGTAATTCATGAGGTAGACAACGAAATGATGGAATACTTGGGATGCAATGTACATGTGATGTATGTATCTTTAGCTCATGGAGGTACATATAGGGAGGTTTGTGCCCTAGCAGTAGTAGGCGACCAGAAGGTTAGGACTGCGACATGATAATAAAGAAACAAAAAACATGTACTGAATTAGAAAAATTTCATTAAAGATGGAGTATTGGTGGTAGGTGAGGATGAAATTAATGTGGTAATATCTGCAAAATCATTATAATTAAGGGGTGCATATGAAGTTCATTCTTACCTTAAGCACATGTTATGATTTTTTTGACCTTGAAAGAGTGAGTATTGACTAGTGCGATGAGTGAAGTAAGTGTCATGATACAATCGAGAGTGAGCATCTATGACATTAGTGAGATAGTGAGCATGGCTATGAGCATCAATATGGTTTTTTTACTATGGTACTGTTAGTGAAAAATCATAGAACCCCCCGAATGGCCTGATTGTTTTGCGGGGAAATTCAGTGTAATCTGCACTAACATTGGACCATCTCTCAAGATGCGGGACTTGCAAACTTGAGATGGATCCTCTAGAGAAAGTTGGTTCTTGTTCCTAAACTACCTACCATAATCTACTCTAATGTAGGTAAACTAATCTATCATAATCTAACCCTTCTAAGGAACCAGAGAGAAAGAGAGAGTGAAAGAGAGCCTACACTAAAGTGGTAATACACCAGAGAAGGAAAGAGGTGAGATACTCTGTTGAGGGAGGATGAAACAGGGGAAAGAGGAGATGAGGGAGGCAAGACAGAAGTGAGACAGACCCTAGGTCCTAATCGACCATAAAAACTCTATGAAACACAACATCTTACACCTGCAAACATGAAATACATACACAAAAAAAAAATCTTAAAGGGAGAGGCATAAAGAAACAATAAAACATGAGAAAGGGTTGAAGAACACCACAAAAACATGATTTTATTGCTCTAGAAGGGTGCACAGACCATTACATTTCTGAAATAGAGGCACAAATACACTTGTCCAGGAGTATGGAGAAGGCTTACAACTCAAATTGAGTGGGGAAACAAATTTGACAGAGTTTCCCCATGCCCAGAATGTCTCTCTCCTCAAATGAGAAGTGTTTACAATAAATAGAACGCGAAAACCAGAGAGAACAGAAGAGAAAACTGAGATCTTCTCCCTGACCCAAGCTCAACCACCAACCATTAAAATGATCCTGAAAAATCCACCTACAATCTGTCAATTCTAGTTCCCATATGTGCTTTGGCGTGTTAGAGAAGGAAGAATCGGTCGGATCAAATCAAATCTGGGTGGTTGGTGAAGCCATTGGATCATGCATTAATGACATAAAATATGTTTCCCTAATTTTCACCCACCAAAGCCTACTGAAAATAATAATTTATGCTTCCATGGTGTAGAGGAGGTTGAGATATTTCCAATGGTACCAAATTTGTTTAATTTTGAGCAATGGATCGAAAGGTATGGCCATTTGAAACTTTAAATCAAATCCATGCAAAAGTGGCAAAAAACCAATTTTGCAAAGCGGATCCACGGGCCCGAAATTCACTTTGGCACCTTTTGCACAAAAATGCAAAATTATCAAAAACCTCCCACAGTCCCACAAGCCCAAAATCCACATTTTCCCAAAAGCCTCCGCGGGCCCAAAATTGAAATTGTGCCTTTTTCACAAAAATTTCAAAAGTGCAAAAAGTTCTATACAGGCTCGCAAACCCGCAACTTCACATTTTGCATTTGGCGAACAAACCTCCTCGGGCTCGTGGGCCCGTGCTTGCAAACTGCACCATTTGCAAAAGTTGCAAAATTTCCAAAGTTTTCCCCGACGGCCCGCTTCCCTACAGCTGACAAAGGCTTGACACGTGGCTTCTCTAGGCATCGGCGAAGGTGTGGCTTACTTTTATACTTTACGTCTTTTCAAAACAAAAGCCAAAAATTTGAAAGTTTCTTCGACGACCCGCCTTCCTGCTTTGACTTGAAACATGGCCACGTGTCCCTTTATGGGCCTTAGGCATTTTTCTTCATTTTGCACAAAGATCCTTCGCGGGCCCGTAATTGTAAATTGTGCCCTTTTGCAAAGTTGTAAAATCCAAAATGCCCCGCAGACCCGGGCTCACTTGGGCCTACAGCCCCACATATTCACTTGAAAAATAAAATCCCTATGACCCACACTTTTTAGATTTTTGAAAAGTGAAAAGTGCCAAGAATATCTCCCCAAGCCCTGCTGGTCCGTTATCTTCCTTTGGCGAAAATTCTTCCCCAAGCCCGCCGACCCGATTTTGGCAAAAAATCCTTCCAAGGCCCACCATGGCCCCTAACTTGCAAAATATGAGGAGTTAGAAGGACTTCTTTATATTTCTTGAAAGGGGAAGAAATTTCCTATTTGATGGAAATGTTTTCAAGGGACCTTAAGTGCTTAAATTATAAAAAAAATTAGATTGAAGCACAAAAGGGGGGAAAATGGTGTTAGTTGACAAAAAAAAAAGTGTGAGCTTATTTTGGTTAACATGTACCTTGAGAAATGAATCCAAGAAACATGAAGACCTCAATGAAGAGTTTATTAATCTTGAAGGATGTGAAATGTATGAAATGTATTGTGTGACTTGAATCAGGTCTATGAGAAGTCTTTGAAGATGGGAAAAGTGCATCAAGAACAGATCTTAGACATGTTGTTGGAACATTCATATTGATGAATTATAGAGACCATCACAAGGTCTTAAGGAGTCAGAGGATCTGATCATGATCTTCATGCTCCATAAGTAGATTTATAGTTCTAATTGGTTTTGTTAACATATTCAAAGCATTGTGTGTGATAAATAAATATTGCACTAGTTGTATCAATGGAAAGATCATTGGCATTTAGGTAATGCATAATTTCTAGCTGGAGAATGTTCCAAAAATAATTCAAGAGGCAGGTATGCATGTTCTTTTGATATGCATTTACTAAAAGGGAGCTATCATTTCTTTTAGGTTTTTAAAGCTCAAATAAAGAATGAACGAGGGGAAATGAAACTTGATTGATTTGTTTGATATTTCCAACCAAAAGATGAGCCTATTGTGTTGTTAGATGAAGAGGACAATGTTTTTACAAGTGTTGGTGCCGATATTTGTCACGTTAAATCTAGGCCCCTGTTTAATTATTTTCTTCCTAGTCTTGGTCACTTCCTTGTTCAAATATGTATTACTATCAAATTTAGTAAATCAACATTGTTTCTCCTTGTGGATCCTTATGTTTGTCCATGTTGTTTTTCGGCCTTGTGGTGTTTTTCCTTTCTTGTAGCTCCCCTTGTTTAAAGATGATAAAGAAAATGTGGGATTCCAACTCCAATTTAGTGTTGGGGGTACTTAGTCATTTTATAAGACTAAAAAATTTCATGCAGGTGAAAAATGTAATTCCTTCCCTGAGGCACATGAAGGAGATTATTTGAAGAATGTAAGGAGTTTTGAGGAAAATGCACAATACACTCTACACCCTCTACATACTTTTTTGTGTGAAATGCAGACTTTTATTCCCGACCACAAGACTCGATCACATGAATGCACATGGCAGATAATCAAAAGGGACCAACGGGTGCAAAAGCAAATTACCTTTTGCATCTGTGCGCTTATGCAAGGTGCAAGGTTGACTCCGAAACCCGGCAAGGGAGTTATTTGGTCAACAGGATATGTGCAGGCCCAAGAGTAAGTTGTGTTAGGGGTTGCAACATGCATTTTTCAATCTTTGCATTCACGCAAAGATGCTAAGTGCGAATAAACAAAGCAGGCCCAGTTGGTTTAGGCAAGTGGCGCACTTTCAGGACTCGGGAGGAAGGGTTGCATGTATAAAGCCCCGCATATTACATATGCGGAATGAAAATTGTTTTCACAAAGTCTCGATTTCCCCACTATTGTTGAAGATGTTACATGTGGCATCCCTCTGAGGGATTTGGGCACGAATTGTGGTCGAAAGGAAGTGCTCTGTGTTCCATGGCGAGGCTCGAAACCAGTTGATGCATTTTTAAGTAAAACTTATTCACTTATTGGTCAAAATTTAGTAATATTGCAGGCGTTCGAAGGTTTTATTCAAAGTGTTATCCAAAGTGTTATCTGTGGGGGTTCATTTTATTAAAATTGATGCATGAATCTAAAATGTGTTACTATTTTAAACATGCCGAAAGAAAACATTTCACAAGATAAGGGAAAGCAACAAATTGAAATTAAAGCAATGATTATTCAAATGCATAACAAAATGGGGTTCTATAGGGGCCCCTGCCCATGGTGAGATATGCAAAAAGGAGGAATATACATATGGTACTTAGTTAATTGCCAATGGTCATAATCTCTTTGGCAAACATTGGAAGGCGAGCAAGGAGCTTGTTACTTGCGGGATTAGAATTCTTTATGCTCCGCTGCACCAAACACATTGAATGTCAACGATGAGTCCTCGTGACATCCCCTTCCCCATCAGCTCCTTTTTGCCGACTCGCGGTCTATTGAAAATTTGGAACAGCTCCACCTTATTCTCCAATGAGGTGACCCACTCCAGGGGATTAGCAGCCCCCTTTTAAGTAGGGCTTTGTTCTGACGGCATGTCGATGATTGAAGTACAAAGAACCTGTTCGGGTTCATTAGCGGGGTCGTCCTGGACAGTCCGTAGCATTCTTCACGGGCGGAGTCTTTGCAATTACCTCCTTATCTTGAAGCTTCACCATATTTTCTTCTAAAGAAGAAACCTATTTTTAACTTCACCAATCTATTGGGTGTTAGATGGTTTTTCCATTGCGTTATACCTACCAATGCATAGTGTGGGAGTTCGGCTTTGAGAAAGGATTGGGGAATATGTACTCCTTAGTTACCAACAACTACCCACTGTAAATCATGGGGCAATGTTTATACTATAGATTCTTCAATAATTTTGTATGCAGATGATCTTTTCGGTGGAGGTGGTGGAAAATTAGGACCTGGAAAATGGGAAATGAAGGACACATTTCACCAAGTCTTGGCATGAAATATATTTGGAGTTTATTTTGAGATGAAACTTAGGGTAGATGCGTTCATAAGTTTAGCACTTTGATCACCGTCCCGATGAAATCCTCATCAAGACTAGATAATTGGAATGTCCCTCTTAGAATTTCAGGTGGTAGATCAAAAATATTAGCTTCTAATCTGATTGATTCAATTTTAAGAGTAGGGTTCGCACAGAAATTTACAGACTTGTGTTTATGAAGATGCTCAATGAATTATGACCCATGGGATAGTAAAATGAATTTAAATAGAGAATTCTCATAAAGTGGCTTGCGTGAACCATTGATTTGTATTTAATTTTGATATCTGGTATGAATCAGTTGGCACGAGAAAGCATAAATTATGACAATTCACTCATGGTATGATATATCCTTTGGGGGTAATTATGAATTAATGCACTTAAAGGGTCTAATACATTAATTGATTATATTTTTATCAATTTTTTCCCTACGAAAATATATTATCAAGTGGAAAATAAAATCATTAAATGACACTTGTAACAAACTTCCTTTAAGTGTATTCATATGATGGTGACAAGGAAGGAAAGGACATAATTGAAAACCAATTAAGGGAATATTATTTGTATTCATTACCTTATCCAAATGATGGTCTAGCATGAAGGAATAAGCAATCAAGTGGAATATTTGTGTGGGTTCCTTTCAGGATAATTTTGTATAAGAAGATATTTGATGGTAGAAAAAATGGGCATTTCAAGAAGAAAATGTGGCTCTTATGGGATTCATGCGAGGGTTGAGCGGGTTTTTTGTTATCA
This sequence comes from Taxus chinensis, assembly GCA_019776745.2. NCBI lineage: Eukaryota > Viridiplantae > Streptophyta > Pinopsida > Cupressales > Taxaceae > Taxus > Taxus chinensis. The sequence goes on from CM034157.1 coordinate 210,391,511, forward strand.
GATTCTTCTTCATGTGTAAGTTATTAAATTTTATCATCTAATATTTGTGTGAAGGTGGTTACATCTGTACAACTATTAGTAGGATTTGAGAGCATTTATATATATGTTAACCTTGTTTTTTCTTATGAGTGAGTGTATCTAGGTAGTATATCACGTCTTCTTTGTCATGCTATGTTATCGAGTTGAATAATATTCACTTTCCTTAGTGATCTTGTATGGATTGTGACATATGACTTGCATAGAATCGTGCATTCAATGTCTATGTGGTTTGGGAATTTAAGGGAATAATATCTCTCTTGTGTAATATTATTGGGCACCATTCCTTGAATATGTAAAGTGCATTCCTACACACTAATTTAGTGAATACCTGTAGCTACTAGATGTTTGTTATCCAATTTTTCCCCTCAGGTAAAACTGAACAACACAACCTTGAACACTAAGAATATGGAGGGATTCAATCTGCCATGGGAGCTTGCGTTTCGGTATTGGACAACTAGGTTGTAGGAAAGGTCAGAAAATGAATGGCCAAGGGAGTGTCGAAGGAGATAAGAGCTCAAGAGAAAAGAATGGAGGCCCAAGCTCAAATTTTTTGGACTTCAGGGCATTCGGCATTTCAGAGACAAACCAGGGAAAATAGGAAATAGAAAATTATGAAACCCCAAAGTATGAGTTGTTGGTATCCAAATTTGTTCTCCTTTTCAGTCTGAGCAGCATCCAGATATGGCATGGCTTGAAGTTAGATAGATCATGATGTGTGTCGTTGTTGGTAGCCGGGGAGGTGATCTAGCTGGCACTTCCGGTTTGTGGAGAATGGATAGAACTTCCAATCGGATTTGATCTTGACCCTCAGCTATTTTAGGTTGTGCCTTTTGAACCAAGGTAAGAGAACCTATATTGTAACCCCCAAATGGTGAAGGAGATGAAGATATCCTTTCAATTTACTTGCAAATAGTATGAAAGGCCTTGATGAATATATGATCAACACTCCAAATTTGAACTTTCACAAGTTGTCACTTCTCAGATCATGGACATATGTTCTCAATGCAAGGCAAAGGTTACTGAGAGACATTGGATAATACTAATTTGCATTGTCCATACTTTTATTGATGGATTTAGATTCTTCTGTGGGTACACACAATGTAAATGCAGGGGTAGTATATGATAGATTAGTTTGTTGTGAGATGAATTTTTTGGTGGCATGATTGGCAAGACAAACTAGGATATATCAGATCTTTGACAACCTCTACAATACTTGAACAACTATCATATAAAATGCTTCAAATAATCATGATATTCTTTCAACCAGAGGAGGCATAAATGGAAGCCCAGGTTGCACTCTTTACGCAATCTTTAAGAAATTCACCACAAAATCTTAAAGTAAAGAACTCAATTAAAGAAAAAATTCCTTGATCAAACCACACCTTAGGTACCCCAACGGGCTTACAAGCAATCTCTACAGTTAAGGAAGTTAAAGTGATTTTAAATTTGTTTATCTCTCTATCAGATGAAGGCTCTTCGGAAATTGAGATTGAAAATGCCACTAAACTATCAAAGAGAGATGGATATTCTGTGTGATTTCTAAAGACTTTCAATGTAAGATTGCAACAAGAACAATGAAAACTATTTACAGGCATTTAAAAAATGATAACATACATCATATTGCCCAGAAAAACATAGATTAACTCAAGAGCTTTTAGATTCATCAGCAGGGGAGAGTTTCATGAACAATCTCAGAGCTATGTGATGGCTATACACTTGTAACCAACTTACATACATGAAGATCCAACACAGAAGAAATTATCCTAGTTCTTTGGTGGGTTTTTTTCAGAAAAGATGAGCTTTCTCTCAGAATTTGCTTATGATTTTCAACTTTCCAACCTCTTTGCATGTCTCCAAACATGCATTATATATCTCTTTCCATCTTGGATCCTTCTTTCCCAAGCAAAGAATATGCCATGGGATCAAGTTTGTTACAAAACAATCCTCACGATTCAATGAAAATGACATCAAACAGAAAAACATTCGCAGGTTTTCCAGGTGTACCCAAAAAGATTAAATAATTACAAATATCTGGATCATTATCCATCCTAGAGGCACATTTTTCATCATTGAGGCATGCAAACACCTTTTACTCATCATTTTCACCTTTTTACCTTTTTAAATTACCTCTGCAACTTTTGATTTTGTCATTTCATGTTTTTTTGACGGATTAGGGAAAAATTTATTTCAAAATCACCTCAAATCAAAGAATTAAGCAATGAAAGTGATGCCAATGATCCTGGAAGGCCAAGAAGACAAAAAATCACTATAAATTTGATGAATTTTGATGCAAAAATCATGATTTCACGCTTCCTAGAGCTCCCATGGCGGTCAAAACAAATGGATGCACAACAACCGTCGATCTTATCCATCTTTTAATCCTGGCCTTCCACGTGGAAGATGCGGACTTAGAAATAAGCTTGAGTTACTTTTTTAATTTTTTTGATAAGTCCAGACACTTGGCAAAAAATGATTGGAGACAAATTCGGGCTCATTTTTGACTTTTCCACATTTTTTGGAAAAATTGAAAATTTTGAATTTTTTCTCTGCCTCTTCACCCTTGAAATTTGGAGTTGACACATGGCACATGGTGTGTCCCACTGAAATCACGTCCCATTGAAATCACACTTCAATTCTACACATTTTGACCTTTTTTGGAAATTGGGAAAATTTTAACTTTTTGCCCCACGGGCCCACAAACTCCAATTTCTCGCTTGCCACATGTCTCCTTGTGATTCTCGCGGGCTAACACATCCAAATTTTGATTTTGAAGCCTTATTTGTAAAATGGTAAAAATTTCTCTTTTGCCTTCCACCGACCTGACCCACTCTGTCCTCTCGTGTCCATCTCTATTTTTTCGAGGACACTGTGTGCCATCTGTCATTTTTACTCCCTTTAAGTCAAGGGAAAATTCTCAACTTTGTCTCCATGGGCCCGCGCCTTAGATTTTTCCCCTGCCACATGTCGCTCGATGATTCTCTAGTGGCCAACAGTTATAAAATTTTGATTTTAACCCCTTTTTCCATGCCTATTTACCCTTTTGGCACACACTGTCCCTCTGACCTTGATTAGAACACGTGTCCATCTATGATTTGCCACGGGGCCCACTCCGAACTTTTAATTTTAACTCCCTTCTTTTCGCAAAAGGGAAACAATTTCCCTTTTACCTCTGACTGGGCTGTCGACCCGCTCAAAAATGATGCCACGTGTCCTCCCCTGATTGGAGTGGAGGGAAAAAATTATTTTTGAAAGTTTAGAAAAATAGAGCTAAGAAAAACAAAACTCTAAGTCCCCCATGCGGCCCGCTCCTCCCTTTTTGAAACTTCTAGGACACGTGTCCACTTGCGATTGGCTGCAGGAGCTTTCGGGCCAAATTTTGTGACTTTAACATTTTTGCCAAAATACAGGTCTAAATACCTTCAAGGGAATTTGACCACCCATCCACATCCCCTTGAACCAATTAGAGCATGCCACGTAGGCAAATTTGGAAAAAATACGAGTCCTTGGGCCCGAAAATGCCCTATTTGTCAAAAAGGTGAAAAATGAAAAGTTACAAACTTCCCTTCTTTTCCTTAGCCAATTAGAAGCCGCCACATTGCCAATGCCTGTCTGAGGAAGAATTTGACAGGAAAAATGACACCCGTCTGACCATCAAAACATACAAAATTCTAGGGATGCCCTAGAATTAAAAATTTTCACCAAGGATGGCAGATTTTCTCGATTCTGAATTAACTGAAGCATGATTTCCACAACATTTTCGACCTTGGGATTGGATTTTCAATTGCGACACAAGTATGATTTGATCAAATTTATATTTTTTCCATGATCTGGGAAAGGGAAAAATGACATAGCCCGCAAAATTAGAAAAATTTGGGCACAGAACTTGGAAAAATTAGAATCTTTCATCAAACTAGGGAAAAACAAGAAGTTTGTGAGAATTTGAAAGCATTCAACTGGATGGGAAAAAAATTAGACCATTGATTCAGAGGGTAAAATGTTTTTTGAGCAGATATAGATTTGAAAATTTAGGGCAACATGGTGCAAGCTCAAAAATGGAACCAACATGAGTTTTGGATTATCAGGTCACTTCTATCGAGTTTCAAGATTTCTATGAGCGTATTTGTGAACAGTGTTTTTTGTCTACAACTGAAAAGGTACACTAACTCTGGGGGTCCAAAATTCATAGTGTCTTGTTTCATGCTGTTTCAAAGATAAGATATGACATTTAGATGGAACTTCATATGCAGGGTCCTGAAATATCAAAAATCTGAAGTCTGAAAGCATTCAAATTTTTTAGGTCAAGCCCCCTTTTGCAATCAACAATGCTGGAAATTTCAGGAACAACAGGCTCCGAAGTCCAAAGTTTTAACTTTACAGGTTTGGAGTCTTCACCAAACAAAATGGAAAAAAGAAACCAAATTCTTGAAATCCCAAAATTTTGAAGTCTGAAAGGGTTTAGAGGATTTATAGGTAAAACTATGGTTACCGGGAGTCAACACAGTAGGGGATTTATGCCACTTTCAAAGTGATACACGATTTCAGACTTTTGGAGGTCTATGTTTCAGTATTTTTGGTCTTCGGACAGTTTCAGAGTCTCAGCAAGATCAAGTGGATGAACAATGTGAAAGTTCCAAAAGGTATTCTAAGGCTACAAAAACCCATTAAGTTGAATTTGACTTCATGTGGGTTTTGGAGGTTTGGGGTGTCAGATTTTGAACTCTTAAGCACGATATTAGTGGATAAATAGTAACCTAAAGTATGGGAAATGCCAAACTCTAGAATCACGAAGCAAAAGTTGGTCTGAAATTTATATTTCAAAGTTTGTAGAAAGTTTTAGAGGATCATGCAAAGAGGATCTGTGCTACTCGCAATTTTGCAGAATGCGCATATGAACACCCAACTTCAGATGGCCATAACTTTTCACTGGGAGCTTGGATTGGGCACAAGGAAGGGATTTTTAAAGAGCTAGGTGGGTTCTTCAAAGGGATATGGGTTAAATTAACCTGCCATGAAGTTCTTCAAAATAAAGAAATACAGTTCATAATTTCATAGGGTGTTTCAAACTCCCCACCTACCACAATGATGAGGTATGGGTTCCTTTCTTCTCCAACAAGGAAAAATATAACAAGGTATGGGTTTTTCATTGGCACAAATCATTGTTGCAAAAGATTTTAATGCATTTTAGGGTGGTTGAAGAAATAATTCAAATTCTCATCTCCTCCTTTCTCTCCTTCTTCATATATATTGTAAGGAGGGTCATTGTTCTAATGTTGGACACCTTGTATGTGCCCATCCCTTCTTCTTCTTGTCTGTAATAGATATTTTGGAGATTCCAAACCTCCCTACTAGACATTGTAATTCAAAATTTGTACATTTGGCCCTAAAGGTGAGGTATTCTATCAACTTTAAGAGAAACAAAATCAGATTTGTGGATGTTTCAAACCCTCTTTTGTGTTCTATTGCATCCTTATGATATTTCATTGCATACAAGGTTATTGTGTATTGTTGTGTTCTCATTACAATTTTCTAGTTGTGTAGTGTTTATCATACAGTTTGTTCAACATCCTTATGGCACATCACCTTCCCTTAGACTAGGTTTTAATTTTATGCATTTTTCTCTGACTCTATCTCTTTGGGAAATCTTTAGATTAGGGTAAGATCTGCAAATCTCTGCACTTTGGAGTAGTTGGCACTAGGTTAGGATAGGAAGCCAGCCTTCTCTAGATGATTATCCCAATTGCAAATCACCACACTTTGGGATAACTCCATGTTTGATGAATCACACTAATAGTCTCAATCCTTCAAATTACAAACAGCTAGGGGTGATGTGATTTCTCCATAACAATGTCCTTTAGTTTTAACCATTTTCATGATTCACACATGGAATTCAAGTTACAATGGTTAGAAATGGTATTTCGTAGGATTTTTTTGTTATTTTTTTTGTTTGGAGGTTCCTTAGAGAAAATGACTTTAGGAAAGTGAGTTTATTTAATTCCTAGACCAGAATATGGTAGGAGTGCCATGAGAAGGTGGTTAAAATATTTTTCATCCCATTTACATTCCTCCATTTCCTTCCCTTAGAAGACCTATCCCCATCCCCATTTTTAATACCATCATTTTCCTACATATCTTACCCATCCTACTAATCTCATCACCATAGCATAATCTACATGAGATATGTTGGTAAGACACACAAACTGTGAACACCCTAAGTTTGTCTTCCTTGAATGTTCAAAGTAAAATATCCCAAACATCAGTCCACATAGTTTCATATATAAAATTATGTAGGTTTTATTTTTTTACTATATCTAATATGATTTCGGTGTTCTGTATCTGAGTTCCCAAGTGTCTACAGTGTGTCGTCACCACACCTTTAAGTAAGAACTACATTTAGAGGTTGGAGCTGGCCTCAATTTCACCTCCCCATCCAATTTTAAAGGTTTGGAGTGCCTCCATGGCCTTACTCCCTATCACACTGCACATTGGGCTCTTTGATCTTGGTCTAGGTAGAGCCAAAAGTAACAGGTGGGTAGTTAAAACCTTAGTTGAGTGCCCTCTAGCACTCCTATGAAGGCTTGGTTGGGTGAGTAGGGGAAGACCCCATCCCTAGCTAAAAAATTATAAACCAAATTGGTCTCTCTCCTTCCATTGCCTTCTCATGTATCTCGGGCATTCTCCCCACAGGAGTGTTAGATTGGGATCCAATAATAGATATGTTTCTCTTTTTCATTTATGTCAAAATTAGGAGAATGAGCTGATGACATATGATTTCCTTAGGGTGAATGTTACTTTGTGTTTTTTTCCATCAATGGGTTTGACATCAATGAAAAAGGGATAGATTGTTGATTTGGTTGGTGTTGAGTCATCTTGGGGGGTTGGAGGCTCCTTGTAGATTTTTATCTCTATCAAATTAGGGGTTGATGCTCTTCGTGGGGTTGGTGCATCACTAAACCTAGGAGTTGTTTCTCGTTTCTGATTTGGTTCTCAACTAAATTCTATACATGTGTATAATATAGTTTTTTTCAATGGTTTTTCTTCCCGTTGAGGGTTACCTACTTATATCTTGTTTTCATGTGTTGATGTGTTCTCCTTTGCTCATGTTTTTCTATGGTTCTTGAATGCATGATTAAGGGTTAATGGTTAAATTAATGAATATTTAATGAATGGATCAATTTTAAGTTATTGAATGTTTTAATTCCAAATGGTTCACCCCCCTCTTACTATGTGTGCTTCCAACATATTATGGAACAAAAGTGGAGAACTTAAGATGTCAATATGGTTTGGCATGATTACGTGACACATGTAACAATTGGATATGTATAGTGAGTGAATGTGGAGCATGATTATGATGTTTTAGGACAGTTAAAAGTGTCTTAGAGTCCCGATAATTGTGTTGAACATGGTTTGGTGACATATATCCTTACTAGATATTGATAGAGTCCTAGGTGCATGTGAATAAGGTGATTACTTTTGTTTGAAGAGGTATGAAAACAATGAGATATGTTAGAAATGTTTAATTTTGTCTGTATCAAGTTAGTGATGAATGAGGTCTGTTTCTTGAGCATTTTACCATCGAAACTCATTTTTTACGTATGTTCTTAGGCCTAGTACTTAAGAAAACATTCTCTAATGAGGTGTCCATTTAGGATCTATGAGTTTATTTTATAAAATATGATTATTGAATACTTTTTTCAATGTTTATATCAAGGTGTGGTAAAAATTTCAGGTCCTAATATTGAATATTTTTTAATATATTACATTTTTTCCTTACGAAGTTTTGGAAGCGATAAACTTAGGTCAATTTTTTTCCTTCAGATGCTCATTGACACATGTGTGTTTTTCATTGGGACCCAATATCTTGGGTATATTTAAGACAAGCCTAGTAATAAGTGTGTCCCAGAGTGGCATTAGGATCATTTAAGAGTTATATTCGTTATGAACATTCACCAAGTAAGGAGAGGCCAACTTTTCAAGAAATCTATAGTAGAGACTAGTGGCTCTACAGCAACCTGACAACAAGATAATTAAAGATTTCACCAAAAGCATGGGAAATAAACCAAGATGTGTTTTTGTAGAACGATTATTTTATGTTTAAACGGACTCCTCCATATTTGTGAAGGTGTAAATAAGATGTTTTTGTTGTGTGTTGACCCCACAAAAAATTTAAGTTTTTGGAAAAGTTTAGTTTGTGCTCAAGTTGTATGTTGGACAAGGTAGCTTTTTTAGATTTTGAGAAAGTATGATATTTTTTTATACATTTGCATTACTTTTTTAGAAAAAATTTGAACTCTTAGGAGTTCTGTTGATGTCCATTTTGCAAGACTTATTTTTGGGAAATTTTGGGTAGTTTATGGTGTTCTCATCTTAATGGTGTTTTAAAAGTTCTATAGTATTATTTATGGCATGATTTGAGTTTGGGATGATGCTGAGGTTATAATATTTCTATTCGTATATCACACTTTCATTTTTTATGATATTTTATGATGTTATAATCTTATCATAGAAGAGTAGTTTTGGGGAAGCTGATTTGTGTTTGTTCTTGAATGGATTCATTGTGGGTGATGATGGTACTAAGTTGTTATAGATTTCTAGAGGTCTTTGATGGTCTTAGGCTCCATGCTAGCATGTAACTGAACTTATTCATCCCACCCTTATGTCATTAAATAATATTTAAACAAGTGGTAAAATTAATTGAAATGAAAATAAAGGTTAAATAATCATGTATCATCATAACATGATTGATCTCATTTATATTCTGGTGACTCTCATCAATTACATAATATGGCTCACATGGAGGACTTTGGAAAAAAGAACTATATTTAATATAATGAGTAGATAAAATTTTCACATTAGAGATTCTAAATGAATTGAAAACATTTATTCTAAAAATAATATGCATATAACTTTAAAGCAAAACAAACTCATACACCTTTTTATATTGATCGACAATTGACATTTCAACATGAACCCATTTTTCTACTACATCTTGTAAGTGGTGAGGGGTAAATGTTGTCATCATCAATTTGGTATGCCTAAAATAAGTGTTATGTTCAAGCATATATATACATTTTCATGTATTGATTTAAAAATAGTGAAGAATACACATCTGCATGGTTATTTTAAAACGATAAAATTTACCTTATTGAAAGAAAATTATGGATGACTAAAACAAATTTGTGAATTAATCGATGGTCTATTGTCACCCTATTTAACATAAAATTTAAGGTACATAAAAAACAATATTCCTAGTTTGAATATATTTAATGAAAAATTAATAAATCATAAAATGTCCTTATTGTACAAAATACATGTGAAACAAAAGGGGCTATCATAAGAGATGTGGTGGTACAAAATGTGCCAAATGTATCTGGAATTGTTTTCTAAAATGGTATCCTCTATCTTTAAAACTCAATAAAGATACACATGAAATGTACAAGTGTGTACCATGAATGGGTCTCCTACTATCGCGCTACACACCCTCAGTCTCATTCTGAAAATGGATTTTGTGCTCAGTTGGTCTATTTATGAGTTATCCAAGGGAATACAATGATTCTCTCTCATATATAGAACAAAAAATTAGCTTAGGCTCAATGATTTAATTAGAACTAACTGTAGAAGGTTGATTAGGTACTTGATGAGACCCCTCTCTATCCTATATGGATCCTTTATTTCTACCCTAAAACATAGAGTGGTCAAAATAGTTTGGGATATAATTTAAAATTAAATTAAATTATAGTTTCCTCAAAATATAAAGTAGGACCTCATGGTTATTGCAAGGATCCTAATCAAAAACCATCCACGAGCACTCCCTAAAAAATTTTTTATACCATCATAAGTGCACAAATTTGTCAAGAATATTTTAAAATATAATGACAAAACCTCATTCATTCTAGCATCTATAAATATGGTAAATATTTAATCTTTTGTTATGTTTTTTTACTTTAATTTATTCTTCAGAAAATTTGGTTACATAATATTCCCTACATATATTTATATTTGGCTCACGTATATCAATTTCATTCGTTACCAAATAAACTTATGCTTTGAATTTTTGCAATGTTTTTCTTGAAGAAATATGGTGAGGGTATGATGATCATGGGTATCTTAATGTGTGTATGAACTTCTCGATGATTTTAAAAAAATTACCGATCAAATATTTAGGGTTTTTTGTTGGGTCTTGTTGAATTGAAGGAGGGTTCAGAGAAGGTTACTAAACAGGCTCATCAAAAACATTTTCAAGAGGATCTTTAGGTTAATTTTGAGGAGGCTCTTTCGAAATTTTAGGAGGATTTACACAATGGTGTTGAGAATTTGTGAAAATATACAATCTATATTTTAAAATATAACCAATTAGAAACTAATAGAATAGAAGATAAAAATTAGAAATTTAACCCTTTCGTACCACTTATTCAACTACATGTGGTTGATGATTATTAGTGAATCCTTGAGATGAATTGATGAAAGTTTTCTCCATGGAAGAGTGTGGCTTGTTTGCTTTCCTGCAGAAGTATGAATTGGAAGAGGAAACAATAAAAGTGATATAGGTTTGGGTTTTTCTATTTATACTATAAATAGTATGTACATAATATATAGTGTATACACGTTATAAAGTGCGTACACATTATAGGTTCATAAATATCAAAACCTAACTGAAACTAACCTGGATGAATTATAATTAGAAATGTGAATTCGTTCATTATTTTGGAAAGTTTCCCACTATTTTTGTAATGCATCTTCATGCATGTACATGATCTAAATAATATCTTGAGTGATATCACTGAATCAGACTCTCAAATTGAAGAAGCAAAGAGCTCTTCTAGTATGCATATAAATTATGTAATAAAATAATTGAACCTCTTTCTCTTATGGGAAACTCAAAAATTTGTTATGATGGATAGAATTGGTGAAGTGAACCTAAGCTAGGGGAGATTCTTTCAGTATAATATTGTTTCTATTGAATTAATTAATGATTACATGAAATTTGTTTCTATGTGTGTTGTTACAAAACATAACAGATCACATAGTCTATAATTTCATGACTATCTTCAACAAAAGAAAACAAAGCCCCGAAGGATAGATGTGTTATCTTGATGAAGACATTGAATTGGAGAATAGATGAAGTGTTAAGTTTTGGAACAACAATCATAATTACAGATTGCAACAATCAGAGTTCATTGCTAAATGTTACATGTATTCTTTAAGGTTCTTTCCTTCATGATTAAGACATTCAATTATATTATTGAGTTGTTTAATTCATCATACAATCCATATAGAAAGATGAAATGCAGAAAGAAATACACAACTCAATTTCAGAATTCAATGTTTTATTCATAAGGAATTTCAAATGTTCCCACACAAGCCGTGGGATGTAATTGAAGAGTAAATTACAACTACTGAAGTAAGAGGTACATATGCATGAAAAATAAAATAGAAGAGTATGAATGAACCCATCATTTCCTTGAGGTTTATTTTGTTTCGGTTGATGCATCTCCATCTCCAGCTTTGTTCCATCTTCATTTTTCTACTTAAGGGCAGTGTACCTGAAAATAGAAAAGAAAAACTGTCAATTTAGTTGAGCTCAGGGTTAATCCATATTCCTATACTATCCAAATTCGTGCAGATGAATCTCTTAACAACAGGAGAGTATAAATTACATGAGGATCAAAGGCACAACTAATAAAATTACTTTTCTGTAACAACATACATGATTTACTCACTCAGAAATAAGGAGAGAGAAGAAAAAAAAACTATGGAACATAAGAGAGGCCAAAAAGCCTAAATATTTTCTAACTATTTTCTTAAGTGTGTAGGTACAGGTTACAGTGAAGAAGAAAATAAAATCATGTCTTATAGTCCTCACTGTTAGATAAAGATTGCAGAGTTCAATGACTTTTATCCTATGGTACATCAAGATTGGAATAAATCAGAAGTACATATTGATATGAAGGAAGAATGCAACTCAAAGGTTCAGTAGAATCATAATATAAAGGCTGAAGTTAACTAGAAGGATAAGATTACATCTGAAAAAAAAAAAGAAAGAATCTGAGAAAATTTTGACAGGGCTTCGCCATGTAAAATTGATCTTTTATATTTTTTCAGCATGCATATAAAGCTGTACAATAAAGATCAAATACATTTATTATTTAAAAAAATAAATGGAAAACTACACTTTGAGTCACCAAGGTGGAGGACTTTGGAGCACTCATTATAGCTTAAAAACTGAAGAAAAATGAAGTTTCAAGGTAATCTTACAAGGTGCAGCCATTCTAGAAGTACAGTTTTCAAATGAAGCAAGTATCAAGTGTACAGAATGCTACAGTATAGCTTCAGAGCTCAAATTAAATGCAAGTTTCACCATGGAACATCTCAACTCTGAATAAAGAAGTCCTTCATGCAGCATTTAGCAGTGATAAAAATAATTATTAGTTATGCAGAGCTAGTCAAAGGTGCTATCCAAAACATAAAAGTTCTAAAAAAACAATGACATCAATAAAGATAGAAATCAAGCATGATGAACTCTAGCTTTTAGTTTTGGAGATCAAAGGTGTACACAAAATTTTAGAACAACTCAAGGTCTAGTAGCACAACAGTGAAGGAACCCACAACGAGTCAAAATAAAACTAAGTATCAAGAAGGCCATTCCCAGAGGGAATTTTCAGCTAAGAAAAGGAAAATGAAAGAATGGAAAGAGAGCCAAGCATCCTAAGAAGGCCTTAAGCAACAAAACTCATACAGATAAGAATGTAAAAGAATCCATCTTAGGACTTGAAAATTTAGGAAAAATTAGAGCTTATAGAGATAGAAATTTCAGAGTTTAGAGCTCAAAGAGATCATTATGGTGTCTATAAAAAAATTTCCAGGGCTTTGCCCTCCATATTGACATTACGAAATGAAAATGAAAAGTTATGGTTTGGGCTACTCAATTAACTTAACCACCTTTCACCCACTAGTGAAATTCAACAATGTATATCAAAAAATACAGACATCATATTGCAGGCTGCAAGCTTGAGAACAACTCAAAATGAAAAGCACAACTTCAAAGAATAGCTCAAGAAGAAGAAAAGACTAGTAGAGAAGGCATTTATAGTTTCAGAACATAGACAAGCTACAGATTGTAAATAGAAGTAACCATCAAGGAGTTAGAGAATTATTTTAAATGATTATGAATAATGCAGAATCGAAACAATACATTCAAAACCCTTCACACTAATACCCATCAACATTTATCCCCTTCTATTTCTAGTTTCAAGAAAAATATCCATCTTCGAGTGTTAAGGAAATAAAAGGAAATATATTTCAAGTACCCATTAAAGATAGAACAATGATTTATTATTTTGAGTCGTTACATATCTACTAAGGGTTTGACATAGAAATTTGAAATGGAACATAACTTACCGTGTTTGAGTTAAAAATTCAAACCCTCAAAATGCAGAGTAAACGATGAGGATGCAAAACATTTTCAAGCTCAGAAGACCCTTTAGAGGAAAGAAATTATAGAATCTTTAGCAACAGACCAAGATACAGTGAAGAAGCTCAATAAAATCAATTTGGAGGTTACATATAGAGGTCTTACCCTTTTCTAAAATTGTGGCTATTATATTCAGAACTAAATGAGTGCACAAATGCCAAGTAGTGAAGCTTCAAGTTCTCAACAATGGTGGCCAAGAGATCACATAGAGAGTGCAGACCAGTATAAAAAAATCACAGAAATCAAGAACAAACTCAGAATCCAAAACAACAGCCAAAAACAATGGCCTCCATAAGAAAACCTTCTACAGGTTGCCAAGTCTCCATTAACAGAGACCCCATAGGTTTAAGAACTCATCACAAATAGAAAACCCAAAAATGACAAGAGAACCCTTTGGCCGCAAGAAATCACAAAAGGTTGAGCTCGAAGATAATAATGGTGGTGAGAACAACCAAATCTTTCTCAAATACTTCTAAACCAGATCAAGCCAAAATCATTTCAAAGAATCATGGGAAATCAAAGAGAATTTCAAACTCAAAAATGAGAGTTTACAAAAATAGAAGGATAAAAGTGCCAAGTTTCTGCACTCAGCAGAGCTCCACCATTTCAGAAAACCATTACATAGATAGAGGAATCGAGCTCGAAAAATGTCAACAATGGAAGTGGAAAATTTTCTAGGGCTTCGCCCGCGAAATGAGAAATGAAAAGTAAACAATGAGTTAGGGTTGAGTTGTTTTATCAACCCAACTCAACCTCATATAATGTAACTCAACTTGAGTTAAGCATCGATGATCAATGTTCAACCATAGTACTGAAATCAATGATCAAGGATCATTACAAAGACCAAAGTAACCCAGAGGTAACCTAACTCACCCAAAGTTAGTGATCAATGTTCAGAGATCAAGCCGTGTAAGGATCAATGGCTGAGAAGTGTTCACAAGGTTCAAAACATAAATGTATTCACCTACCCCATTAAATGTGAAGGGTGAAACCCTTACTATGGGTCCTTGAAGATCAAAGACACAGAACCAACACTACACAGATCAACGGTCTTCATCAAAAATACCTAACTCAAATGATTAACCATGCCACCGACAAGTTTCCAAGGGATGAGTCATTGTGGACAGGGGGCTAGCCCCACGATTAAAAAAAAATTATCATTGCTTTGACCTTTTAAGGTCCCAAATATATGTGTCCCAAATAATCAAAGGTGACCGATTAAAGGCCGACAACAATGATCACCAAAAAAAGGTAAAGTCTAAACCTTAGTCCACTCAAAATACAAAAGCCGATAAGTATTAAAATACAATGATGATCCCAAAAGAGGATGATAAAAATTATATACCATGGAACCCAAAGCATTGTCAAGTATCATAAGCATATATTATGACTAGGTATTGAGGATCAAATGATAGGTAAGTGGTGGAATATAACCAAATAATATTTAGCTTAACATTTACAAAAGATAATACCCTTAAGTGGTCAACTGCAAAGGTGGTCCCCACTAGTGGGAAGGTTGGAGATGATTCACAATGTGTTATCCATGTGACCACAAGAAGATAAAACGAGTGTCAGCATCAGAAACAAAAAGTGGTCCCCATCAAGATAGATGTTTGAGTGAATTATTTTTGCAAAGTATTGCAAATAATGTAATTGATTTTTCTCACACACAGGGAGATAAATTTTGCATGTGCATCCAAGGAGGCAAGTGGATCAGAATTACAGATGTCACATCAGGCACAAAAGGACAAATTTGCATGCACCAAGAAGGAGACTTGCTCATCAAGCAAGATTTATTATTAGCAAATTATTCACCCATGATTTTTCTTAAAAATAGAACAGTCAACTGCAGTTTGACTGAGATGTAATCAAGGCTATTAATGCCTCTTTGTATTAGCTTGCTCTATTTTATTCCTTTATTTATTAATAAATAAAGGGTAAAAATAGGATGCATGGGTGAGTACAATTTTAGCCTATTTTTAGGAAGGGTGGGGGAATAATTTTTTGCTATATATTGTGTGCCTTGGAAAAGCACAAAGGAATTTTAGATACAGGAGTGCTGAAGCAGATTTTGCCAGTTTTTCCCTCTGAATGAGAAGTATTTTCTACCTTTCCAATTATTTGCAGTCTTGTGTATGTTTTATTAATCCTTGTGAATGATGAATTCCTTGATTAATCATCTTACCCTATTGCAAATTCAGTAATTTCTACATGATATTAATGTGCATGTGTAACTTAACAGTATTGTTGTGATACTTTCCCTCAATACATCAAAGTGTTTGCCCTTTAATATTCTGTAGAAAATTGTTGGCTTGTGCATCAAGAATTCATTCTCATATCAATTGTGCATGTACTCATTCAAAGACCTCATACAAGTTTGGTGTATCACCTCAGTTTTGAATTCATTTATAGTCATCTTTTACCCTCAAACCCAGAAAATTAGTTTAGGATGCATCAATAAGGAACCGGCCTTGATATCGGAGACTCACCTCAAAATAGGTATACCCATAGACCTGAGGTGTTTCCATTGTATCTACGAAAGAGAGAGATAAATTTTGCAAGCTTAGAACACCTACAACCATCTCTCTACAGGGTGCACTTTCGAGAGATAACAGTTTTTGGCATGCCCGGTGGGACACGAATGAGATCTGTGATCTAATTACAACAATTTACAGCAGAATCACAGTAAGCAAAAGTTACTTTTGGATCAACAAGATGCGGCAATTTATTCTAAAGATTTAAAGATTTATTTGGTGACTCCGTAAAGCTGATTTCAGACCAAGTTTTGTAGCATGTTCCATGCCTAAAGTGACTACAAGATCATCGGTAAGAGGAATTCCTTCTGATTTTATTTCTTTACCTTTGAATTCTGCAAGAAGGAGAAGAGTTGGTAATACTTTACCTTATAATAGGCCTAGTTTTGATAACCCTCCTCCTAATATTCCTTCACCACGTATCAATTTCTCTATTCAAATCCCAGTTTTTCAAATGGCTATTCAACCACCTAGGAATTTTGTGACCTTTACTAATGGCAGCCCATTAGTAATCCCAGTTTATCATGATATCCCTAATGCTGCCATGAAAAGCTTGCCTACATTCACTGGTGAAAATCAGGTTACACCAACAGAGCATATCAAAGATGTTGCAGCCCTATGTGTAGTTCATAACATAACCCATGAAGATGTGGCCTTAAGACTTTTAGCTGCATCCTTTAAAGGGAAAGCCTTGCAATGGTATAGAAATTTAGAGATTGGAAGCATAAGAACTTGGGATGAGTTAGGTGGTAAATTGCTGAAACAATTTCAAGATAATTCAGATCATTTATCTCTCATAGAACAGTTGTCTACCATTAGAAGAGCTCCTCATGAATTTATGTCTAGTTTCAACATTCATTTTTCCAGAACTTGGGAAAGAATCCCAGCAAGTGTTAAGCCTCAAGTTGACCATGCTTTTCTTTATTATCTTAGAGCATTAAACAATGATATTTCAACTATGATTCAGTCTATGGGAGGTGAAACTCTTCCAGCAGCCTATGATATTGCTATCCGAGCTGAAAATAGTCTTATTCAAGCTGGAAGTTAGCACCAAGGCCTTCAATGCCTTTTTTGGCAGATCTAGCACCTATTCCACAACCTATCATGATTATAGAACCTGTTATTGCAGCCCCATCAGATGACATGTTTAAAGCTTTGCAGACTATGGGAAACAAGCTGACTTCAATTGAAAATAGACTTGCACTACCTAGCAGGCCTTATCAGGCTCCTTATCAGCAAAACCAACAAAATAGGTAGCCTTACCAACAGAATCAAAATTATAGGCAGCCTTATCAGCAAAGGCAGTTTGACCCAAAGGCTCCTAGTTCATCTAATGCTTTAGTCCCAAGTTAATATGGCTACAGAAGAATGGTGTCAACCTTGTAATCAGCCTCATTCAGCTGCAAGTTTCCCAAATGCTTTTCTGAACATAAGTCTTGTTGCACAACCTCAACCTGAGACATTATTCATGCCTCAAATGGAGGGTGGGCAGCAAGAAAATCATGTTCAGAAGGCACCTGAATAGAACTTAGTCAGTTTTAGTGAGGATGATTTCATTGCAGTTACTACTAGGGCTCAAGAAAAAGATGCAGAAAGTCAAAAACAACAAAATAGGCTGTTCTACCCACTTTCACTGATAAAACAACAACTACAGGCCAAAAATCAGCTAATAGTTTTGTTGTTCCACAAAAAATAGCAAGTGTTTCAGCTGGTAAAGAGCAACAAAAATAACTACAGCCTGATCCAAGAAGGTTATTTATACCTCAGATATCAAAAGCAACTGAAGCAGAATCAGTTTTCGCTAAAGCCTATGCTAAAATAGTAGAATTTGTCTCTAAAATTGTTGCTTCTTTTAACATTGTTGATGTAATGAAAAATCATAATGTTAACATCTCAATGTGGGATGCTCTAAGTATTCCAGGACAACAAGATTTACTTTCTCACAAACTTGCTAAGCTGCAGATTTCTTCAAAAACAATAGAAAAGGAAGTTCATAAAATAGATATGGTCCTTGGAAAAATGGAACAGGACCACATTAAAGAAGTTAAATGGATGGTTCAAAAGGTTTTAAATGCTCAAGACATCAAGAAACCACCACCATTTTATTTATCACTGATTATTGGAAAACATCTTGTTCATAACTATATGGTTGACAATGGTGTAAGTAGCACAGTTATGCCAAAAGCAATTGCAGAAAAATTGGGTTTGCATTATGAACCTACAGAGAAGAGTGTTCTACAACTTGATGGGACTGCAACGAATACAGTTGGTGTCATCAAAAATCTAGAGGTAACATTGCATGCTTTCCCAAATGTTTCCATTTTGCAAGATATTACTGTTGTGGATTTACCTCCTTATTTTGCTATATGCTTATCTAGAGATTTCACAGCAAAAATAGGAGGTTATCTCTCTTCAGATTGGTCCTTCTTGTTTTTCACTACACGTTATGGAACCAAAGTTACTATCAATTCTGAACCATTGGCCAGATTTCACATTGAGCCTCATGCTTCTAATGCATTAGCTAATTATGCAGCCTTAGACCAGTTTGATTTCGATAATATAGCTCATGTTTCAGCATTAGATGGTGTTTCTAACATTTTTATGGATGAAAATACACATGAGGAATATGCTCATGATCCTTTCAAAGAAGTTTGAAGAACATCTGTTTGGTGTGTATTGCCTTGCATGAGTAAAACACATCAATTCCCTTGTTCCCCAAAATAGAAAATGCAGCAGAAGGGATTTGGAAGCTTCATTTTGATGGAGCTAAGAACAAGAAAGGACAAGGAGCAGGTTTGATGCTCACTTCCCCCACAAATGAAAGGTATTTTTCAGCTTTGAGTCTCCAATTTTCATGCACTTGTAATGTGGCTGAATACGAAGCATTAATTCATGGCTTACTTTGGGCCAGAAAGAGAGGTATTAGCATGCTACAGATTTTTGGTGATTCTGAGTTGGTTATCAATCAAGTAAGAAATTTCAATGTTTGTAAGAATCCATTAATGAAGTCTTATAGACATAGAGTTTCAAACTTAATGGAATATTTCAATGCTATTAATATCCAGTCCATTCCTAGAACAAAAAATAAGCATGCAGATAGACTTGCAGCAATTGGTGCCAGTTTTGAAGTGCTGGAACAGATTAAAAACAATGAGATTCAGCCTCACATAAAGCTAATTGTCAGGCCTTCTATACCTGATAATGATTTGAATTGGCAGGTTTTTGAAAATGATGAACAAATTTGTAGGTTTTTGCAGCAAGAAGCTGAATTTTCTGCAGTAAATCAAGATAAATTACAACACTTATATGGTGACCAGATTGTTCAATTAAAAATGAATAAACTACCTCGAGGCTTGGTCACATTAGAAGACATCTTCAGCACTGATGATCAGTTAAGGAAAGACAAAACTAAGATGTCAACACATGCTGATAACTATGAAGAGATCTCAGTTGATGAAGGAAAAATTTGTTTCTTGGAAAGGTATGTTCTCTAGCTGAAAAACATTCCTTTATTAATCTTTGCAAGGAATTTAAAGATGTTTTCACTTGGAAATACCAAGACCTGAAAGGGTTTGATCCCAGTTTGGCACAACATACTATTGAATTACAGCCAAACTCCAAGCCAGTTAGGTAAAAAATAGAGGCCTGTAAATCCCAAAATAGAGCCTCTAATGAGGAAAGAATTATCTAAGTTGATCAAATCAGGTATTATCTTTCCAGTTAAGCATTCAAGTTGGGTAGCCAATCTTGTTCCTGTTTGGAAAAAGAATGGAGAAATCAGATTATGTGTGGATTTCAGAGATCTTAATAAAGCTTCATTAAAATATCATTACCCACTTCCAAATATGGATCAGATTTTAAGAACAGTTTATGGTTCAGATAGACTATCTCTTCTAGATGGTTATAGTGGATACAATCAGATTCTAGTCTGAGAAGAAGATAGGTACAAAACAACTTTTACCACCAAGTGGGGTACTTATGCTTACAAAAGAATGCCTTTTGGCCTTTCAAATGTTGGTGCAACGTTTCAACATGCAATGGACATGGATTTTCATAGCTTGTTAAATAAATGCATCCTTGTTTATTTAGATGATGTTACTGTATTTTCGAAAAATTTAGAGGAGCATCTGATACATCTAAGACAGACTTTTCAGTTATGCAGACAGTTTGGAATATCTTTGAATCCCAAAAAGTCTATCTTTTCAGTACATCAAGGTAAATTACTTGGTCATATTGTTTCTAAACAAGGTTTAGCAATTGACCCTTTCAGAATTGAAGCCATATCACAACTATCATTACCTCATCACAAGAAGGCATTACAGAGTTTTCTGGGAAAAATCAACTTTGTTAGAAGATTTGTTCCAGATTTTGCAGCATTGGTGAAACCATTGACAACTATGTTAAAGAAAGAGAAGACTTTCTCTTGGACCAGTGAAGGGAGAGAAGGGTTTGAAGCAATTAAAAAATCCATCTCTCAAGCTCCTACTCTTGCAAATCCAAATTTTGATAAATATTTTACAATGTATGCACTTGCAGGAGCTGAAACAATCTCAGCCATATTAACTCAGGTTAATGATGAAAATATTGAGTAGCCAATTGCTTTCTTTGGACAGAGTTTGCATGATTATGAAACAAGGTACACATTTCTTGAAAAAAAAGTACTTTCAGTAGTCAGAGGGATAATTAATTTTAAGTACATGCTTTCAAACAACAAAATTCATGTTCTTGTTTCTCATCCAAGTGTAAAAGATTTCTTGTTAAATAAAGAATTGAATGAGAAAAGAAAGGCTGGATAACGAAGGTCATGGAATATGATGTTGATATCCATGTTGCGAAGACAGTTCGAGGTAAAGGTTTGTGTGAACACCTAATTGCTGATATGGAAAAACAACAGGCTACAGAATCAGATGATCCAAAACAACATGCTGAAGTTACGTATCAACAATCAGATGTCATGGTGCAGCCAGAAAATCAGCAACCTGAACTTGCTCAAGAAGTTCAGGAATCAAGATGGATGACTGATTTAGTTAACTATCTACAACATGGCATTTATCTGGAAGGTATGGACAAGAATAAACGAAGGTATTTCAGGTTACAAGTTGTACCTTATGTTTTTATTGATGGTGTGTTATTTAAAAAAGATATAAATGGAATCTTGCTGCGATGTGTTGATTATGATAGAATTCAGCAATTATTATCTAAATTCCATGAAGGACCTGCACGAGGTCATTTTTCAGCATGTACCACAAGCCTTAAAAATTATGAAAGTTGGTTACTATTGGCCCAACATATTCAAATACTGTTTCGAATGGATCAAAAAGTGTAAGAAATGTGCTTTCTTTGTTGGAAAAGAATGTTTAGCTTCACTGCCCTTACAACCTATTTCAGTTGATCAACCTTTTATGCAGTGGGGTCTTGACTTTATTGGCATGATAAACCCACCTTCGTCACAAGGACACAAGTGGATTTTGACTGCTACAAATTACTTTACACGCTGGACTGAAGCAATAGCCTTGAAAGATGCTAATGAAACTTTGATACTATCCTTTTATGAAGGTATAGTTTACAGATTTGGTGTTCCAACAACTATCATTTCAGATAATGCTTTAGCATTTCTTGGTGCAAAGGTAACAGATTGGGCTGTTAACCATGGAATTTATTTAATTTCGTCATCTAATTATTACCCACAAGGTAATGGGTTAGCTGAAAGTACTAACAAGAATATTTTAAGGATCATCAGAAGAACACTCAAAGATAACCAGAGAGCTTGGCATCTAATGTTGAATTCAGCACTTTGGGCTGACAGAGTGACTCCTAAAAGATCAGTTGGCAATTCACCATACAAACTTGTTTATGGAAGAGAAGCAAGAATGCCTATTTCAGTTGAGTTACCTGCACTAGATTTTCTACATCAAATGGAGCTGCTTGAGAATGAACCATTGTAGGTTTGTTATGTAGAATTAATGGAATTACAAGAGCTAAGAGATCAAGCTCATGTAAACATGGAAAAGAATCAGAAGTTGATGAAGAATACTTTTGATAAGAAGGCTAAGTTCAGAGTCTTCAATGAAGGAGATATTGTGTTGAAGTGGGATGTTGATCGTGCAAATCCAGGAAGACACACAAAGTTTGATACAATCTGGAGTGGTCCTTACATGATTTCAGCTTACAAAGAACACAATGCATTTCAGCTCTCAAGGCTGAATGGAGAGGAACTTCCCATTCCTGTGAATGGTATGTTTCTCAAACACTGTTATTGAAAATCCTACAGTGTCTGTTTAGAGTAGGATTTCCCTTCAATAAGTGCAGTTCCTACACATTGCAATGTTTTTCAATTCAATAAAGTGCATTTGTGCACGTGATCTGGTTTACCAGATCCTTTCTAGTTTTAGTTTGTTTTGGAAGGGTTGGACCTTCAGAAAGGTAGATTTTGGTTACATGCTTTGGACTCCATGCCCAATGGACAAGAGCAAGGCACTGGTTTACAAGCTAGCAGGAATCTTTCCCCGCAGGATTGCCAGAAATGTTGACAATTTTTACACTTGTGCAAAAATGGGCAACTCGAAACTTCATTACGATGGATGGAATTGGTGAAGTGAACCTAAGCTAGGGGAGTTTCTTTCAGTCCATATTGTTTCTGTTGAATTAATTAATGATTACATGAAATCTGCAGCTATGTGTGCTGTTACAAAATGTAACAGATCACATAGTCTGCAATTTCATGACTATCTTCAGCAAAAGAACACAAAGCCCTGAAGGATAGATGTGTTATCTTGATGAAGACATCGAATTGTAGAATAGATGAAGTGTTAATTTTTGGAACAACAATCATAATTACAGATTACAACAGTCAAGAATTCATTCCTAAATGTTACAGGTATCTTTAAGGTTCTTTCCTTCATTATTAAGACATTTAATTATATTATTGAGTTGTTTAATTCATCATACAATCCATATAGAAAGCTGAAATGCAGAAAGAAATACACAACTCAATTTCAGAATTCAATGTTTTATTCATAAGGAATTTCAAATGTTCCCACACAAGTCGTGGGATGTAACTGAAGAGTAAATTACAGCTACTGAAGTAAGAGGTACATATGCATGAAAAATAAAATAGAGGAGTATGAATGAACCCATCATTTCCTTGAGGTTTCTTTTGTTGCAGTTGATGTATCTCCAACCCCAACCTTGTTCCATCTCCATCTTAGATAGAAGGCACTGTACCTAAAAACAGAAAAGAGAAAACTGTCAGTTTATGAGCTCAGGGTTAATCCATATTCCTATACTATCCAAATTTGTGCAGATGGATCTCTTAACAACAGGAGATATAAATTACATGAGGATCAAAGGCACAACTAAAGAAATTACTTTTCTGTAACAACATACATGATTTACTCACTCAGAAATAAGGAGAGAGAGAAGAAAAGAAAAACTATGGAACATAAGAGAGGCCAAAAAGCCTAAATATTTTCTAACTATTTTCTTAAGTGTGCAGGTACAGGTTGCAGTAAAGAAGAAAATAAAATCATGTCTTATAGTCCTCACTGTTAGATAAAGATTGCAGAGTTCAATGACTTCTATCCTATGGTACATCAAGATTGGAATACATCACAAGTACATATTGATATGAAGGAAGAATACAACTCAAAGGTAGAAGAAATAGAAGAATCAGTGAATATAAAGGACTGCAAGTTAACTCAAAGAAGGATATGATTACAGAATGAATAAGACTGAAGTTAATGAGAAAGAATCTGAGAAAAATTTGATTTTGACAGGGCTTCACCATGTAAAATTGACCTTTTATATTTTCCAGCATGCATACTAAAGTTGTAATAAAGATCAAATACAGTATTTAAGAAAAGGAAATGGGAACTACACTTTCAGTCATCAAGGTGAAGGAATTTGGAGCACTCATTATAGCTTAACAGCTGAAGAAAAATGAAGTTTCAAGGTAATCTTACAAGGTGCAACCATTCTAGAAGTACAATTTTCAAATGAAGCAAGTATCAAGTGTACAGACTGCTACAGTATAGCTTCAGAGCTCAAATTAAATGCAAGTTTCACCATGGAACATCTCAACTCTGAATAAAGAAGGCCTTCATGTAGCATTCAATAGTGATACAAAATGATTTTCAGTTATGCAGAGCTAGTCGAAGGTGCTATCCAAAACAAGAAAAGTTTTAGAAAAACAATGACATCAATAAAGACAGAAATCAAGCATGATGAACTCTAGCTCAAAGTGTTGGAGATCAAAGGTGTAAACAAAATTTCAAAACAACTCAAGGTCAGTAGCACAATAGTGAAGGAACCCACAATGAGTCAAAATAAAATTGAGTATCAAGAAGGCCATTCCCAGAGGGACTTTTCAGCTAAGAAAAGGAAAATGAAAGAATGGAAAGAGAGCCAAGCATCCTGAGAAGGCCTTCAAGAACAAAAACTCATACAAAGAAGAATGTAAAAGAATCCATCTCAGGACTTGAAAATTCAAGAAAAATTAGAGCTTATAGAGATAAAAATTTCAGAGTTTAGAGCTCAAATAAATTGTTATAGTGTTTATAAAAATTTTGCTAGGGCTTCACCCTCCATATTGCCATTACGAAATGAAAATGAAAAGTTATGGTTTGGGCTACTCAATTAACTTAACCACCTTTCACCCACTAGTGAAATTCAACAATGTATATCAAAAAATACAGACATCATATTACAGGCTGCAAACTCGAGAACAACTCAAAATGAAAAGCACAACTTCAAAGAATAGGTCAAGAAGAAAAAAATCCAGTAGAGAAGGCATTTACAATTTTAGAACGTAGACAAGCTATAGATTTGTAAATAGAAGTAACCATCAAGGAGTTATAGAACATTTTGAAATGCTTATGCATAATGCAGAATCAAAAGAATACATTCAAAACCCTTCACACTAATACCCATCAACATTTATCCCCTTCTATTTCTAGTTTCAAGAAAAATATCCATCTTCGAGTGTTAAGGAAACAAAAGGAAAGATATTTCAAGTACCCATTACAGACAGAACAATGATTTATTATTTTGAGTCGTTACAAATCTACTAAGGGTTTTACACATAAATTTGAAATGGAACAAAACTTACCAGGTTCGAATTAAAACTTCAAACCCTCAAAATGTAGAGTAAACGATGAGGATGCAAAACTATTTTTGAGCTCAGAAGACCCTTTAGAGGAAAGAAATTACAAAATATTTAGCAACAGACCAAGATACGGTGAAGAAGCTCGAGAAAATCAATTTGGAGGTTACATATAGAGGTCTTACCCTTTTCTAAAATGGTGGCCATTATATTCAGAACTAACTGAGTGCACAGATGCCAAGTAGTGAAGCTTCAAGTTCTCAACAATTGGATCACATGAGTGTAGAGGAGATCATAAAAACAGAGAGTCCAAAAACAGACCAGAAATGAAAAAATCACAAAACCCCAGTAAAGAAGTCTCCTAGAGAATAACAATAAAAAATAGTGGCCATAGGAGCCCCCACAAATACCTCAATAAAAAAGAGCTTCACAAATGAAAAGAGAACCATTTTTGTAGAGAATCCAAGCTCGAAGATGATAATAACGGTGAGAATAGACCGAATCTTGCTCAGAAATCTCTAAATAGATCAAGCTCATTACCTAGATCTAAGGAAACAAAGATCTAAATAAAATAGAAGGATAAAAGTGCCAAGTTTCCACACTTGCAGAGCTCCACCATTTCAGAAAACCATTACATAGATAGAGGAATCAAGCTTGCAAAATGTCAACAATGGCAGTGGAAATTTTTCCAGGGCTTCACTAGTGAAATGAGAAATGAAAAGTAAACAATGAGTTAGGGTTGAGTTATTTTATCAACCCAACTCAACCTCATACGATCTAACTCAACCAAAGTTAGGCATCGACGATGAATGTTCAACCATAATACTAAAATCAATGATCAAGGATCATTAAAAGATTCCAAAGCAACCCATGTAACCTAACTCAAAGTTAGTGAAATCAGAGATCAAGTCGTGCAAGGATCAATGGCTGAGAAGCATTCACCAAGTTCAAAAGATAACAGAAGTGACCTATCCCATTAAATGAAAATGATGAGACCATAACTGTGGTTAATCAAAGATCAAAGACACAAAACCAACAATACAGAGATCGATGGTCTTCATCAAAAGTATCTAACTCAACCTGAGTTAACCATGCCATCGATAATTTTCCAAGGCGTGAGTCATTGTGGATAGGGGGCCAGCCCCACGATTAAAAAAAAATTATCATTTCTTTTACCTTTTAAGGTATGTGATATATGTGTCCCAAATAATCAAAGGTGGTCGATTAAAGGAAAACAACAATGATCACTGAAAAAGGTAAATTCTAATCCTTAGTCCACTCAAAATACAAAATCCAATAAGTATTATAATGATTATCCCAAAAGAGGCCGATAACAAGCATATACCATAGAACCCAAAGCATTGTCAAGTATCATAAGTGTATATTATGACTAGGTATTGAGGATCAAATGATAGGTAAGTGGTGGAGTATAACCAAAGAATATTTACCTTAACATTTACAAAAGATACCTCGTACCCTTAAGTGGTCAACTGCAAAGGTGGTCCCCACTAGTGGGAAGGTTGGATATGATTCACAATGTGTTATCCATGTGACCACAAGAAGACAAAACAAGTGTCAGCATCAAAAACAAAAGTGGTCCCCATCAAGATAGATGTTTGAGTGAATTATTTTTGCAAAGTATTGCAAATAATGTAATTGATTTTTCTCACACACAGGGAGATAAATTTTGCATGTGCATCCAAGGAGGCAAGTGGATAAGAATTACAGATGTCACATTAGGCACAAAAGGAAAAATTTCCATGCACCAAGAAGGAAACTTGCTCATCAAGCAATATTTATTATTAGCAAATTATTCACCGATGCTTTTTCTTAAAAATAGAACAACCAATTGCAGTTTGACTGAGATATAATCAAGGCTATTAATGCCTCTTTGTATTAGCTTGCTCTATTTTATTGCTTTATTTATTAATAAATAAATGGTAAAAAAAGGATGCATGGGAGAGTAAAATTTTAGCCTATTTTTAGGAAGGGTGGGGGAATAATGTTTGCTATATATTGTGTGCCTTGGTAAAGCACAAAAAATGACTTTTGGACATAGGAGTGCTGAAGCAAATTTTGTAAGTTTTGCCCTCTGAATGAGAAGTATTTTCTACCTTTCCAATAAATTGCAGTCTTGTGTATGTTCCATTAATCTTGTGAATGTTGAATTCCCTTATTAATCACCTTACCCTATTACAAAATTCAATAATTTCTGCATGATATTAATGTGTATGTGTAGACACCCACAATTATGCCCGATCTATTTAAATACTTAAATTGTGCCAATTATCTCCTTTCCCGTAAATTGGCGACATATCATCAAAAGAACTCATCTTCTCTCTTATCATCGTTAATAAATTACACTATGCTAATTAATTAAGTCACCTATCCAAAAAATATCCTAATTAATGATCTTCCATTAATAAATCCCCCCTTCTATCTAGACTAATTAATTATTATTAATTAATTATCTTCCCCTTTCATTTAACCAATAAATCAATATTTAATTGATTTAATCCCCTTCTATAGTCTAAATATATCTAGACTAATTAATTATTATTAATTAATTAGCTTCCCCTTTCATGTAACCAATAAATAAACATTTAATTGATTTAATCCCCTTCTATAGTCTGAATCATCCTAATATTCCTCTAAAAATCTTCTATAATCTTGCACATCCATTAATTAAATCATCTTGATTAATTAATGAGCCCACTTTATCCACATGGGTCACTAAAGGACAAGATAAACCCTCCTTAAGTTAACTCAACCTTATCTAAATCCCCCTTATCCATGCAACTAACTCAACATCCCTATTATGCCACATGCAAATGGATGTAGTGATTTCTTTATCCATTGGGCTATATAAAGATCCCTCCTCCTACCTTTACACTTACACCTAAAATTCCTTGAGAAGACCAAAGCAAAGCACATAGTAAATAGACTATAAGCTTCTTTTTAATTCTTTAAGAATCCCCCATTTGAAGATCTAAGCCTGCTTTCTTGCATTGCATTCATCCAAGTTCTTAGGTCATATGGGAATAATAAAAATGGTCTTGTAGCCATGCTTTGATGAGCACCCATTGCTAATTTCTTGACAGATCAAACAATCAACTATTGATTTCCATTGAATTTACATAGGTTCATTTGATTTTATTGGTAATCCAAAGAGTAGAGGTTCTTGATAATTATCATGTTAGTTTGATTTATGCTTCAAAGTTCTAATCACAATAATGTTGTTGTCTAACCTTACTTTTCTCTTATCTTGATGGTGTTTTAGATTTTGATTTAGCTTTGTTAATAGAACTATTTAGGTGTTAGTTCTCATCTTTGTAACTTAGCTAAACAAAGCAATGCACACAACTGAACATGCATGGTGGGACTTCAATCATAGGGAGATCCCTACTGAAAATCCAATGCATAATCTTCCTCTGGCTATATTGAGGTAGTTGTTACCTGCAGGAAGATCAAACGGGTGCTTGTGGACAACATGGATCAAGGTTGAACATCTACACACTAAAGTTGGTTAAGCATCTGGGCCACACTAATGAAGAAAACCTTGAGTCAAACATCATCACTATCACCACTTACGACGACGTGGAAAGGGAGTTGGCGGGTAGACATAATCACGTTGCCTATGGAAGTGGGTCCCACTTGTCATCAAACAAAGTTCCATGTCCTGGATTTGGAACTTCAGTATAATATGATTTTAGGCCGACCATGGATTCATGCCATGCAGGCCATGTGCCATCGATGTTTCATCAGTGCATTAAACTAAAGCACGAGAGACACACTGTTATGATACAAGGAGATTCAGAGCCCTTCGCTCACTGCAAAGCTCGCAATAGTTTTGCACTTAAGGGTACCTATGTGTGTCCCTCCACCGATATAGTTGTCCCTCTACAATCTGAAGCTATATGGAGTCCCGGGTAGATTCAGATTCTCTTAGTTCTTGCGCCCATCATGCCTCTACATCAACCTCTCCTTTTGATTCATGGGAGATGAAGGTTCTAGAAAATGGCTGTGGAGAATATAATGTGCAACAAGCCCTCTTGGTTTCAGACCTCTCATTATCACCTAAGACTAGAGATCAGACCCAACTATCGCTTCAGAAGACCTAGAAATGAACACACTATTAGATCATTCTTACCTGGAGGCTTGCTGGCTAAAGAAAAATTGTTGGATCCACCTATAAATTGGGTCCCAGAGGATACTTAGCCAACCTGCTATCAAACCACTGAATACGAGAAATCCAATAAAATGATGTACTCCATGGGCTACAAAGGCCTAAGATGCAGAAGAAATGAGAAAGGACAACGAGAACCAATGCCTCTCCCACATTTTAATATAGAAATATATGGCATTGGAATTTTCCCTTATGGAGCACATCCAAATGATCAAGATGTTGTTTGCTTTGAACGTGAGTATAGCTCTGACCATCTAGACAGCCATACGGATTCCCATTGTAGGCAATATGAGGATCTTGCCTCCATGAACCTATTCATGAATACCACTATCCTAACCATAACCCCTACAGAACCTACCCTTGACCTTGTTTACCATTCCCTTGTCGAATGGGACCAACAATGTCATATGCCACTAGATCTATTTGAGAATGACGAAGCTATTGCAAAGTTCATGGGCATTCAAGATACAATTCCCATTGGAGACCACAAAAAGGGCTTCTATATTGAATTAGATACTTGTGCCTACTTTAGAGAGGAGGCTGAGCTTTGTGGTCAGCAAAACTTAAGAAAAAGAAATGGAAAAAGTTCCAACGTAAAGCCTCGGCAAAAATCAAAGTCCAAGTTGCATAGTGAAAACCTCTTTGAGGCACTGGCCAAAAAACAGGTGCAAAAATCAAAGTACAATAAAAGTGACCACGCAAAGGATGAAAATCTTGTGGAGACATCCTTGGATGAAAATCTCAACCTTCCTCCTGATCCTACACGTATGGAGGACTTTTCAAAGTTGCTAGTAGAGGAAACTATTGATGTAAACATTGGTACAAAAGAGGATCCAAAAATAGTCAAATTGGGAGCATGGATATTCCAGGCTTAGATCCAACTTTGGTCATGCACAACTTAGTTGTACATGCAGATGCTAAGCCTATTAAGCAGAAGCTTAGAAAGATGCACCCAAGGGTGGCCCTACTGGTTAAAGAAGAATTAGAAATATTGCTTGCGACCGGATTCATTCGGCCCATTGATTACTTTGAATGGATATCCAACATCATCCCTATCCAGAAAAATCCTGTCAGGATCAGAATCTACATGGATTTTAGAGACATTAATAAGGCTTTCCCTAAGGTTGATTTTCCACTGCCAAATATTGATATGATTGTGGATTCAATAGCAGGATATGAGATGTTATCTCTTATGGATGGCTTTTTAGAATACAACCAAATCAAGATAGCTGATGAAGATTAGCACAAGACAGATTTTACAACTCCTTGGGGTACCTTCTGTTATCAGGTAATGCCATTTGGTCTAAAAAATGCAGGAGCTACTTATCAGAAGGAAATGACGGTAATTTTCCATGATATGATCCATGATATCATGGAAGACTATATGGATGACATCCTTGGAAAATATAAGACAAGATAGGATCACCCTATTATTTTGCGGCGTATCTTTGAGTGCCTACGAGAGTACAAAGTTTGGTTGAACCTAAAGAAATGTGTATTCGGCATACTATCAGGAAAATTGTTGGGTTTCATTGTATCAAGAAGGGGAATTGAGGTAGACCCTACTAAAGTGTCTACTATTACTGACATGCCTCCTCCTAAGAACATTAAGCAACTGCGAAGCTTGCAGGAAAAAATATAGGCTATTCGCCCCTTCATCTCCCAGCTTGCCGATAAGTGTCATTCGTTCACCCACCTACTTAAAAAGGATGTCAACCTTCATCTGGGGACCAGAGCAACAACATGCATTTGCTTTGCTTAAACAATACTTGGCCAATTTGTCTATCCTCATGCCTCCAACTCCTGGTGAGCTGCTCTTGCTTTATATCTTTGCTACATAATTTCCTATTGTTGTACTGCTTGCCAAATATGACCTTGGTCACAAAGAAAAAGTGGTGTACTACCTTAGTTGCACCCTCATCTCTTATGAGCTCAACTATCCCTAAATTGAAAAATCTTGTTTGGTTGTAGTTTTTACCTTTCAAAAACTTCACCATTATCTATTGAATACCAAAACCAAGCTTATATCCAAAGTTGACCTGCTCAATTTCTTGCTGTCTAAACCCACCCTCATAGGTAGAATGGCTAATTGGATCATTCTACTCAATGAATTTGACATTGAGTTTATGCATAAAAATCAGATTAAAGGACATGTACTCATTGATAAATTAGCAGAAGCACCTTTACAAGGCACTGAACCTTTGAATTTGGATCTGCCGGATGCATCATTGCTATACATTGAAGAATCTGTTGTATGGCAAATACACTTTGACAGGTCCTTTACCATTTATGGTTTAGGCACAGGTGTGGTCCTCATTACTCCTTCTGGCGACCCCATACCATAGGCTTTTCATCTGGGTTTTCCTTGCATGAACAACATCACAAAATATGAGGCACTTATCACAGGGATGAAGCTCACCATCAAATGGAACATTCATCATGTTAAGGTTGTGGGTGGTTCTCAGTTAATTATCAAGCAAGTTAATGATGAATACAAGGTTAAGGATGAAAAACTCATACCTTACAAGAAGCTGGTAGAAACTTTGAAAGATTATTTTGTACGCATCACATTTGAACAAATTCAAAGAGTGCAAAACAAATCTACATATGCTATGGAAACAATGGGTTCTATGCTCCGTATTCCGCCAGGAAATAATGACATGCCATTCTTTGTGGAAAATCTATGCCAGCATGCGTACGACATGCCAGAATCCTATCTGGCTTCTCATGTTGTTGGTCCTAATTCCCCATGGTATGAGCCCATCTTTAACTATCTCAAGGACAACACGTTCCCTCTCGACATCTCCCGCTCCGAGAAACAAAGCCTAATTCACCAAATAGCTAGTTATACCCTTTTAGAAGGTACACTTTATCATCGTGGCTATGATGGGAATCTGTTACATTGTCTCGATATAACAAAGTCAGTCCAAGCGAGCAAAGAAGTACATGAAGGGGTGTGCGGAGCACATACTAATGGAATGGTTTTGGCCAAGAAACTATTAAGAGCAAGCTACTATTGGCCTACCATGGAAACTGACTGTTGCAACTATGTCAGAAAATGTGTACTTAGTCAAAAGTATGGAAATTTCATCCATGCTCCATCAAAACCATTGCAAACCATTAATACTCCATGGCCATGTTCTAAATGGGGACTTGATTTGATAGGGAAGCTTATCCCTACTTCATCTGATGGCCATACCCCCATCATCGCGGCTATTGAATACTTTACCAAGTGGGTGGAGGTTGTTCCTTTAACCTATGTAATAGGAGCTCATATTTCTAAATTCATCATGAATCATATCATTTACCATTACAGCATTCCCGTAACCATTGTTATTGATAATGGAAAGTCATTCAAGAATAAAACTGTAAAGGGCCTCTGTCAGCAGTTCCAAATTAGGTTAAAATGGTCTACACCATATTATCCCCAAGGTAATGGATAGGTCGAGGCCACAAATAAGACTTTGGTGTGAATAATGGAGAAAATGGTAAGTAACATAGGTTGTAATTGGCATTTGTAAATCTAGCCAGTTCTCTGGGCTTACAGGACCTCTATTCGCACTCCTACGAGTGCGACGCCATATTCTCTAGTATTTGGGATGAAATATATTATCCCACTAGAAATTGAACTTCCTTCCCTAAGAATCTCTCTTAGGGATTATTTGGATAAAGATGAAGATTACCGGGTGGCTAAGATGGCTGAATTAGAACTCCTAGACAAGAAGCGCATCCACGACATTAATCACCTCAAAGTATATCAGAATAGAGTCTCCAGAAATTACAACAAAAGAATCATACCTCGTCAGTTTGAGGTTGGTGATTTGCTCATGAAGGAGAATCAATTCAACATAAGGGCAGAGTGAGAAAAGAAAGGAAAGTTCAAACCGCATTGGTTAGGACCTTATGTTATAGTGGCCAAGTATGGCACATGAGCATAAAAACTCGCTCGCCCCAATGGTGATGAGCTCCGTGAGCCCATGAATGCCATGTATCTTAAGCGGTTCTATGCTTAAACATGGCGCAAAATCAGAAAAGCAAAGATAAAAAACATATAAAATAATCAAAATACAAAAAAATAAAAAAAAAGAGAAAACAGGTCATCCATAAGTGAAAACCACGCAATTGTGGTACTTTTGATAGGTCCTTGGGTGAAAACCGATTTCCGGCGCCTTAGGAGGATTCGTTTTTCATAAGCATCTTGCATCTTGGGGGTACTTTTACTTAGCCTAGGGCTAGTTCCACTTCTACCTCCAAGATTCCCTGTGAGCCCAATCTTGTTAAGCCTTGATCCAAATTTGTCTCCTTTTATTCGTCTATGAAGGGCATAGTATTTTTCTATTCCCCATATTACGTTGGGGGCATTTCTGTGACTTCACCTTCCTATTTATAAGCGTGTGGCATCTGCCCTTGTATATTCCCCATCTAACGCTGGGGGCATCCATGTTTTCTTGGTTACCTTTGCATAGCTCTGGAAAAAACACAAAAATATTCAAAAATTGTTAGAAAAACACAAAAACAATAGAAAATTCACCCAAAAACAATAGAAAATTGTATCAAAAAACACCCAAAAATAATAGAAAATTGTTTCGCAAAAACACAAAAACAATAGAAAATTGTTTCACAAACACGTGAAATTTTTTTCACAAAACAAATCTTGCAAAAACATTTACTTTAGTTTACTTGCATTATTTTATTTCTTGCATTTGTCTTATTTCTTGCTCTACTTGGTTGCTTGTATAGTTGCTTCATGTTTCTGCATTTGTGTTGTTTTTTGTTTGGACATAATTTGTTAGGATTCATATTTTCTTGCTTAGATTAGATTTATTCTTACTTGTGCATATTGAAGTGTGTTTTTGCATGCTAGTGAATCATGGTGTATTGTTGCATGTTGATTCTTTATGTTATTTGTTAGCATTTGATTGTGTTTTTTGTTGCATGTGCATCATTTTGTTATCACATCATCATATTTCCATCAATATCATCACATCTAACATCATCTATACATCATATATCAAGAAAAATCTAAGTATACATCATACATGAATTTTAAGATAATCATCAAATATCGTATCATCAAATGGGGTAAGAGGGATCGCAAATATCAAAATCTATCCCCCCCCCACACCCATATCATCATATCATCTTGTCCACTAAGTCTGGCACATCACATGATAAAAATACATTTGATATACTCCTACAAGATCTATCATCTAGAAATCAAGACACATGTGATAGATCAACAAATCATGATACATATATATGTGAAATCAAATTAGCTAACATCATAAACACATCTATCTATCCATGAGAAATAACAAACAATGTCCATCTCATAAACACATGTGTCATGTTAAAAAGTCCATATAATACATTTGTGTGGTATCTATGTATCAAAAATGGATATACGTAATTGTGGTACATCAAAAATGCCTTCATCCGAGGTGTACAAAAATATGGTACACATCTATCGAAGAATAATTGCCTTCATCAGAGGCATATCTCAAAATTGCAGTACATCAAAAAAGCCTTCATCAAGAGGCATATGTGTCAATACAATCATCAAGGCTAACTTGAGCCCTCAAATGGGATGGTTGGTCTGTCTTGCGATGGTGGCATAGCGAGAGCATTGCTCAGTATCCCTGACTGTCCCCATGGCTGCTCCACTCAGGCCTGAGGCCTCTCTAAATGAGTACCTCTACTCGATTACTGGCTATTGGAAGGCACTCACCACTCTGCTGAAACTACCTCAAAGTAAAAATATCTGTAATAGGAGGTTATGCCCTCTACTGTAGTCAGATATCTGTGTGTCAGGGAAGTCACTGCTGTACCACTGTACTTATTGAAACCCACACCATATAAGATGGCTCCTCTGGATCTCGAAAACGTAAAGTTCCCATGGTGCACCTAATAGAAATGTGGTCCCATGACCAAATCTGCAGCAATGACGTAGGCAAGTAATAAGATGCAGGTCCCAGTAACGGTGTGCCAGTATATACTATCTCTAGCAATAGCGCTCACCACTGAAGATCCCCTATACTAGTGTCATCAACCCTCTCAAAAAGAATTTCCCAGTCTTTTCAGTGGGTAAAAACCCACTCATTAGTGACATAACATATAAGGTTCCTCGGTGCAGTGTCGGGTCGGTAATACACTTGTGAAATGAAACATTCATATCGTCATGTGGTATATCATCCCAATCAAACAAATCAATATTTGCTTGGATGTGCCCAATGTTGGAGGTATACTCGGTACAGTGTCGAGTCAGTAATACACTCATGAAATGTAACAGTCATATCATCATGCGGTATATCATCTTGATCGAACAAATCCCTAATAGTTGCTCAGATCTACCCAAGGTCGGAGGTATACTCGATCAGTGAACCTAAGATGGGCACACGGAGAATCCACCACACATCTTCTAAAGTCATGGTCATCTTCTGAGTAGGAAGTTGGAAACACTGACTCTCACTATGCCACTGCTCGGCCAGTGTAGTAAGTAGACCATGATCCAGTGTGATAGAGGGCATCTGAGACATGGGTCCTAGGCCCACTTCCTCTACAAGAATGGTGACTGCACATCGGTCTCGCCGATGCATGCTCCCCTCCAGCTCGATGATATGTGAATGACGCTCTTGTGTCTTAAGCACTGGAAGATGTCTTTGTAAAAATCATTTCATTCATCAGTTACTAACTTTTCCTTGAAATTGTACCTATCCTTTTTAGGGTTAACCCAAAAATCTTAAATTTTCTTCTAATTGCCATAATTTTTAGCATTTTCCTATCTATCCTTCATTTTCCTAGTGCACCTGCATGCCCTTTGGGGCATATGAGCCACCCTTTCGGTGCATGTGCATGCGTGCAACCATCTAAGGGTGCTTACACCATCATTTGGGTACCTACACATGTGTGTATATGTGAACCCTTTGTGTGTGCACTACGGTGTAGTGTGTGCATGAGTGCGTACATGTGTGGCATGTACGCATGCATGCAGTTGTGTGATGTGTGTGCCTGTGTATGCATGCATCCACATGAGGCCACTTGTGCCCCCATTTGAATTCCTATACCACCTTTTGTGCACCTACGCCCATGCATAAGTGCATCCGACGTGACTCCTAACCCTAATTCATAATTCTAGGGCATTAAATGTAAAAATTAACAAAGAGTGTTTGAATACTCATGAAGACGCCATCGTCGGCATGCCACTCGTACCCTCAGACTATGTCTTCCCATCTCAATTGGTCTCGTGCTATCACCATCGTCCTCATCGCTATCAGAGCCTCACGGTAAAAACTCAGCAGTGGTTGGTAACAAATGAATTGCTCGCAGTGATTTACCCCCCAAAAGTGGGTTATATCAAGTTATTCTTCACTGATGGGAATTCATGAAGGCCCGTTTTAACTGTTGTTTTCTCCTCTGTTCACCATTGAATAATTATTTTAATTTTATAATTATTTTTCATTTATTTTTCACCATGCTGGGGCATATTTTTCTGTCTAGTACCCCTTTATTCTCACTAGGAATATTTTTATTTCTCCTAGGCAATTTTTATTCTTATCCACACTCTCGTGAATAATTATTTTCAAAAATAATTATTTTATTATTTTTTCCACTTTACAGGGACATTATTTATCACTTGTTTCTTCTTTCTTCCACCTGGGGCATGTTTTGTTGCGCCTAGGCCCTGCAATCTATTTCTTATATTTTCTTCTATTGTCCATGGCATTTTATAAAACATGAAACATATATATATGTGTGTGTGTGTGTGTGTGTGTGTGTGTCTATATATATATATATATATATATCACTTCAAAAATCTAAAAATAGGGGAAAAAATTTCACAAAATCCTAAAAAGTAAAAAACCTACAAAACTGGGTAACCTGCTTATTTCAGCTAAAACTTGTGTCTTGCACATGGTATTCTCTCCATATCCTATTGGTTTGTTTCACATCTTCCCCAATTAACATGACTCGTGGATCACCGGATTCACAACCATCCACAAAGCTAGCTACTTTTTTCATCTATACTCTGGGGCACATTTTGTTGCCTGGTACTATTTCATTGTGCACAAAGCTTTCTACTTAGACCCAGTGTCCATTTTCATTTCCTCTTACATGTATCCTTGCTTGGGGAATCATTTTTAACCCTTGTCGTTAATCATGAACATGTGGATCTCTTCATCTTGATAACAAAATATTTGTACAACTGTCTTGACCATTGTTGGGCTGGATATGTGCGTTCATACTTGTTTTCCCTATTAATTGAGCTTGTTTCCTTCTCATATTGCATTGCATTTTGTATATTACATGGAGTTAGTGTTTTCAACAATGGAAAATTGTTCATATTATGGATTTTAATGTCATTCTACTTTTTTCATCTACTTATATTTTTAATAAGGACCACTGACATAGATATTTTGTTAATATGATGACACTGAAGTTGCTCCAATGCATAGGCTAGAGGCTAGTTCTTCTCTCCACTTATCCATATTTCTTCTACATCACTTTCCTCTCACTCCTAATCTTCCGTTTCACTGAGGCATTCTACCCCTACCCATTCTTCTATCTATTTCTCACCTTTTTCAATCGTCGATCATCTTCCTTCATCACCCCATCGACACTCAAGGGGGCACCTCTCCCTTCTACTAATTTTTCTTCTATCCCTTCAAAATTTCATCCATCTACTATCTTTGAATCGGTGTCACTTACGCCACCCCAAAGAGGGGAAAATGTAGACACCGATAATTACGCTAGAGAAATTTAAATAATTAAATTGCACTAATTATCTCATTTCCCACAAATTGGTGACATATCGTCAAAAGAACTCATATTCTCTCCTGTCATTGTTAATTAATTACACTATGCTAATTAATTAAGTCACCTACCAACAAATACCCTAATTCACAACCTTCCGTTAATAAATCCTCCCTTCTATCTAGACTAATTAATTATTATTAATTAATTAGCTTCCCCTTTCATTTAACCAATAATTCAATATTTAATTGATTTAATCCCATTCTATAGTCTAAATCTATATAGACTAATTAATTATTATTAATTAATTAGCTTCCCCTTTCATGTAACCAATAAATCAATATTTAATTGATTTAATCCCCTTCTATATTCTAAATCATGCTAATATTCCTCTAAAAAGCTTCTATAAGCTTGCACATCCATTAATTAAATCATCTTGATTAAATAATGAGACCCCTTTATCCACATGGGTCACTAAAGGAGAAGATAAACCCTCATAAAGTTAACTCAACCTTATCTAAACCCTCCTTATCCACAACTAACTCAACATATCTATTATCCCACATACAAAGGGAGGTAGTGACTCATTTATCCATTAGGCTATATAAAGAGCCCTCCTCCTACCTTTACACTTACAGCTAAAAATCCTTGAGAAGACCAAAGAAAAGCACATAACAAATACATTTTTTTCAGAGGAATGACAAAGATCTAGAGGGAATCCATGAGCATCAACACATTTCACTCAACTGTAGAATGGTGTAGTGTCAAGATCCAAGCAAGAACTCACCCATGGAAGCAATGTGCGTGCATTAAGGGAAAAAAGGCTCAAATCCCATACTCTACTCCATACATTTCTCAAGATGAAAGGGTGTACAGATAGTAGTTGGGTGTATAACTCCTCCACAAATGTAGCCGTCAAGTGGTGGGAGTTACATTCCGGGAATAGCCAGTCAAATGTAACTCCTACGACACTCTATGATGTGTGTAAGAGCCATAATGACACCCTAGGACACATAAGCATGGTGAATCACCTATGTGGAGGTATTCCATGTATTTAAAATAAATACATGAAAAATAACCTACACCAATACCCCCCCTGAAGCATAGCTTAGGTGGAGACATAAATGAAAACAAGGAGAGAAGTGGGTCCCAACAAGAAGCCTAATGAGGTACCGACGTACAATAAGCTCTCGAAAAGTGGAATAAAAAGAGAAAATCTAGGGGGAAAAAACTCCCCCCCAAAAGAGAGACAAGTCCACTCTCTAATCTAAGAAAGATGCCAAGGATGGGTCCCAGCCACAGACGAGCCTGTAAAGGTACCCATGTACAAAGAGGCAATCTCTCGGAAAGAAGAAGAAGAGAGAAGAAGAGGGAAATGAGAGGAAGGCAAAACATGCCATCGATGGATGTAAACTCTGCAAGTCTAGGAGGTCTCCTAGAAGAATGCCGATCATGAGATACTCTTCCTCTGGACTGAAGAAGAGCCACCCACACCGAACTGTGTGTCTGCCATTAGGAAGGATAGAAATGATGTG
This sequence comes from Taxus chinensis, assembly GCA_019776745.2. Lineage (NCBI taxonomy): Eukaryota > Viridiplantae > Streptophyta > Pinopsida > Cupressales > Taxaceae > Taxus > Taxus chinensis. Next base: position 210,431,124 of record CM034157.1, read on the forward strand.
TTGGAAGTTTGCCCACTCCACAAAGGAAACTGAAGGTAACAACATGAAGAACTATGAGTCTGGTGCATGAAAGTGTGACATGGGTCTAGCGAGTGAGTGTCAAGGAACCAAAGGTAATGCCACATGCATAGAAATGTTAGAGTGAAAAAGAGGAACACATGTAGAAAGGACATCCAAGTGATGTGAAGGGAACAAAACATCCTCCACAACAGAAAAGGGATCCACAACTGAGGGTGGATCAATGAAGGTCTCTGAAAATGTGGAAGTGACATGATTCCTGAAAGGGGCACTCCCAACAACAGAGATGATGAACTCCTCTGAAACACCTGTAGATGGATGAGGGACCTGTAGTGCATCACAAGTAGACTCTGCGAAAAGACAACTAAGGTCAGGTAGATACTCATCCCAATGAGGGGGCTCAACAAACAGAAGAGCGATGTCAGATAGGTATGAGTCATCCAATGAAGGTAGAGGAGTGAAGGGGCCTCACACACTGGAAGTGGAAAGGAGGCTAGTGTAATGATGTATGAGGATGAGTAGAAGACTACTCGATATCTGATGAGATGTGGGATGTGACCACATTGTTTGGAATAATGAGAGAAAGAGGAGAAGAATACTCTGTAGTACTCTCAACATCAGAACTGGATGCACAATCCTCATCATCAGAACTAGAACCAAGCAAGTCTATGTCAGTGCAACTATCATCACACAAAGAAGAGGAGACAACTGAATCAACAGTAGCAACAATGGTGGTAGTATGTGAAGGGCCTCCATAGAGGGACTAAAGAATGCTTCAGACACGGTGAGGTGGATTTTAGTGTGCCACGTGAAACCAGAGAGATCTGGAGACATGCATCATCATGTGACCAAATACATGGTCACAAGTGTCAAGTAAGTCCTCTAGATGATGATGATCAACGGGTGCAGGTGGCCCAAGCAAGAAGGGTAAAAGACCCTCGTGGGTGAAGTAATGTTCCATGGAAGCACACCAAGATGAATAGTTCCCTCTCCCGGTGAGAAGTGGTGGAGGCTGTAAAGTGATCCTACAATGCTCAAGTCTAGAAAGAGCACTCTCCATGATGAAAAATGCAAGATGCACAAAAGCAAGACGTCTAACACGGCTAATAATGCATCTATGTGTGAAAGCCCAAGAGTACAGTCAACCCCCCCAAAATGCGGCACTTTATAAAAGTAGTGAATTTACAAAACTGATAGTCCCATCATGTAGAATGTAAGAAAACATGTACCTTTGACTAAAGAAGTGCTCAAATGCAAGCAACGAGTCAAAAGTTATAGCAAAAAACAATTCCCACAACTGATGAGAAAATGCAATAAATGTTGCAAACACATTAAAAAAGTGCCCGAAATGGGTGCAAAGGGTATCGTGTGGGTACTCGTTGGAAATGGCATGAAATTTTAGGTAGGGTTTGTTTTGACTGTGAGGCAGGATTAGCCTCCTACCAACCCTGGACCTCGCTCTCCGTCTTCGACGCTCGGAGGAAGGTAAGCAATACAAGCCAAAAACCAAAATTTTAAAAAGTTACAATGCCAAATGAATTTTTTAATCCTTAAAATATTTAAAAAGGTGATTTGATGGACAGCCGGAGCAAAAGAGTGAGTTGACAAAGTTGTTGACCGAGCTGAGAACGGAAGGAAAACCACCACATGCCATGCCAATCCTCAACCAAGCCACATGCCTTTAACCACTAGACACCATGCAAAGAAAGGGCAGGTAGAACATTTGGTGAAATTACCAAAAAAAGGACTACGAGATATCAGAGCTGTCAGGTTTGAAATGGTGGTGATGCATAGTCCAATGGATAGGGTAAATCCAACGCACAACACATGTAAGAAAGAGTAACTCTAACAACAAGCTCACGAACCAGGTGAGGCAAGTCATGAACCAGGTGAAGCACCAGCAGTAGTGAACTGGTGAGCAAACTCGAGCCAAAATAAACAGAACTCTAGGAGTGGCTTCAAATACCTGGCACACTGTTTAAACGTAACAACCATGGATTTTCCTTGTCCTCTTCTTAGCCTCAGGCCTGTCTTCCAACTCCTGCTCCCACTCCTTAAAAAGCCACTTTAAAAACACACAAATATCCCTAGGTCTAACTAGAGCAGCTCCAATACGACCCAAGCCAATAAAGTACACAAAGCATGAAAACTCGGTGCAAAGGGAGTCTGAACTGTGTAATACGTCCAGATTGAACTGAGTGCCAATTCAAGTTGTATAAGCAAATGTACGAGAAAAAAAATGTAGGTTTGTTCAAGCTGAAAATTATGCAAAAACACATTCACAAGGCACTGCAACATTCACGCAGAGGTAAAACCGAGCCATGCAAATGCAAGGGGTGGAGTCTACATGGGTACCCAAGAGAGAAGTTGTTAAACCCAATTATCATTCCATGTCCACCATAAATGTGTGGCAAAAAAAACTCATGCATGGCTAACCCTAGAGATTAATGTAGAGCCAAACGAGTGTTTACAAGTGATTTCACGTTCAGGAATAATTCAAACTTGAAAAACACTAGCAATGAACCATCCAGACGGAGCTGAAAAAGTGTAAGTTGATGTGGATGTGACATGCATGAGTCACCAATGAGCTTTCTGTGAAGCCAATGTGAAATCCAGAGAGCTCAATGGAAGGAAAACACTAAACACAAAACCGGAGCACTTAAAAATGCAAGTAGAGCACAAAGCAAGGAGGTGGTTTTGCACATGAAACTATGAGGTGGTGAGTAGTAAGCAACTGAAGTGAGAAACATGATTCCAATCCTTGAGCTCTGATACCATGTCGAAGGAATGAAAAAGATCTAGAGGGAATCCGTGATCATCAACACGTTGCACTCAACCACGGAATGGCGCAACTTCAAGATCTAAGAAAGAACTCACCCATGGAAGCAATGTGCATGCATTAAGGGAAAAAAGGCTCAAATCCCATACTCTACTCCATACATTGCTCAAGATGAAAGGGTGTAAAAATAGTAGTAGGGTGTGTAACTCCCCCAAAAATGTAGCCGTCAAGAGGTGGGAGTTACATTCCGGGAATAGCCGGTCAAATGTAACTCCAATGACACTCTATGATGTGTGTAAGAGCCATAATGACACCTTAGGACACCTAAGCATGGTGAATCACCTATGTGGAGGTATTCCATGTATTTAAAATAAATACATGGAAAATAACCTACACCAATAATTATAAGATTCTTTGTTATTCTTGAAGAATCCACCATTTGAAGAGCTAAGCCTCCTGTCTTGCATTTCATTCATCCAAGTTCTTAGGTCATATGTGAATAATCAAAGTGGTCTTGTAGCCATACTTTGATGAGCTCCCATTCCTAATTTCTTGAAGATAAAAGAATCAACTATTGATTGCCATTGAATTTACATAGGTTCATTTGATTTTGTTGGTAATCTAAATAATAGAGGTTCTTTATAATTATCATGTTAGTTTTATTTATGCTTCAAAGTTATAATGCAATAATGTTGTTGTCTAACCTTGCTTAGCTATTATCTTGATGGTGTTTTAGATTTTTATTTGGATTTTATATAGAAATATTTAGGTGTTAGTTCTCATCTTTCTAACTTAGCTAAAAGAAACCATGCACACAGTATGTTTCACTTAGTAGTATTGTTGTGATAATTTCCTTGAATACATCCAAGTGTTTCCTTTACTATTTTATAGAAAACGGTTGACTTGTGCATCAAGAATTCATTCTCATATCAATTATGCATGTACTCGGTCAAATACCTCATACAAGTTTGGTGTATCACCTTAGTTTTTAATTCATTTACAATCATCTTTTTCCCTCAAACCCCAGAAAATTAGTTTAGGATACATTAATAAGGAACCAGCCTTGATACCAGAGACTCACTTCAAAATAGGTATACCCACAAACCTGAGGTGTTTGTGCCACTCTCCCATTGGTTGGATTTCTATCCCAAAATTTGGAAAACTACTTGAGCTTTTGCATTGGAGAGAGACTTGTCGGGACCATAACTTGAGTTATAGGAGGAGTTTTATGACAAAATTTTAAATCATATTGAATTAAAAATGCATTATGAATCCAATGGTGGGACTTTTATACCTTGATACAACCATTTACACCCTCAAATATATATTTTTTCTTGCTCCAAGGTTATGCATGAGGAAACCTGAATGAGAACATACTACACCAAGGTGTTGTGAAAAATATGATTCCACCATCTTGTATATATTTGAAATAAATTTCTAAATATATCTAGTTTGACTCTTTACTCCTTCTATATCTCTCGGAATCACTTCCCAAAGCTAAATAGCTTTTATCGTCCTTTGCACTGCTTAGGCCTCCAAGACCCACTTTTGCTAAACCTGCTCCAAAAATTTTGAAACTTCCAAAAAATTTCCAAAACTGATTGAAAAATGTAATTAGCTCTCATTTACATATCTCTGATGAATTAATGCCTTTCCTTAAAATCTAGGGGGTGAGCACTAGCATCAAGAAGATCAGGAAATGGCCTTTCACAAGTCCGCTAAAAAGATGTCTTTGTGGATCTTGCTCTGAAAGATTTTGAAATGATTGGATATACCTAAATAACCTAGGGTATATTGACTCAGGTATTAGGATGATATGAAGTATGGATCAGAATGACCTTTGAGTAAAATTTTTTGGGTAGGGTGTGGTTGTCATGCTTGAAAATTGAGGAATTTTCTTGTTGCACATTTGCATGACAACAACTAGCTCTAGCTTGGGGACATGTTCTGGATCGAGTAAAAATGAGGAAATAATATGAAAACTCTAGAATCTCAATTTATATTTACATATCAATTCCTTATCTGTTTGGCTTCATATTCACTAGAAAGATATACTACACAAAATTTTTTATTGAACACACACACACAAAGATAGAAAAAGAAGGGAAACACGTGAAATGAGGAAAAACATGAAAAAAAAGGGAAACTATGTTATAGGGGGGATATTTACAGAGGTGGAAGAGAAAACATATACATACCTGGAAATGGGTTGAGAGAAGTACATGCCATCATGAAACAATGGACTGAAGTCTAACCTTTGAAGCACAAAAATTTTTATTTGATCAAACCATGCTCCCATGATGGCTTTGCATGGCTTGAGAAGAAGAAGGATGACCATAATTCCATCTTCATACTCATAATGCATAGATGACATTCTTTCATCCAATGAATACTTCTTCAATCTCTCAAAACTCTTGTACCTTAATTCTTTCACTTGACGCCCTGTGATCATGAAACATTGTTCCTCCATGTCTTCAAGAGTGGGAAGATTGGTCATGAAAATATTCATCCTCTTTGAATTTCAACTTTAAATCATCTCCTACATCAACAAGGCACTCTAGAGGGGAGAGAAAAAAATTATTTTCTTCCCTTTCAAAATACTTGTTTTGATGTCTCACTTTGTTTCTCTGAGTAGATGTTTTCTAGAACAAGTGCCACATCATTGACACGGGATCTGTCCTTATCATATTTGAGGGCTTGATGCAACATGGAAACATGTTCAAGACACATTGGATCTTTTGGGGTGAGTGTGATCTAATTTTGAATCTTTTCAAAAAAATCATGCACCTTTTCACTTAGTTCTGAATAACTCTCTTCAACGCTAATCATCTCAACATTTTCCTTTCTATCTTCCTCCATGGAAGGGATGGTGTCTTTAAGATAGGGAATATTTAAAGAAGATTCCAAAACCTTCCTTCTTTTTCACCCATGAACTTCTTCACACTATAGTGAAAGAAAAGGTACATGCTTTCACATTCCCTCTCATTTCAACAAGAATTGGGGAAGACATCAAGTTATCCATTGACTCTGTCTTGACATCAAAAATTGGTGTATCAAAATGAGGAGCAAAAATTGATTCATACTTATCTTGTATCTCCATAGCCCTAGTCAAGAGTTCAAGACTGAGTTGAGGATCTTCAGTCTCTTTTGTAGCCTTCAAGATGTCTTGCACGATGGTCTTTTGAATTTTTCCATAGATTCATCTTCATCCTTATTGGAAGAATCTTCTTGTTGTTCCTCTAGGAGATGGTTGAAAATATGATCCATACACACCCATGATTCATTTGAAACATCCTCATTCACCTCTTCCATGCTTTGTGTTGCCCAAGATTCACTTTCTTGCAAGCATGGACATACTTGATTCATGACACCTTCTGACAAGGAGAAGAGGTCCATGCTTTTTGGGAAGGGCACTCCTTCAAGCTCAAAATCCATATCATCCTCTTCTTGGTAAGAAGAAGAGAACCATGTTGGGGCAACAATATGAGAATAATTTTCAAGCTACATCTTGATCATTCATTATGGATCCTCTTGCTTACATGGAAAATGAAATAATTCATATTCATCATGATGATCATGTCTACTCCTTGAGGTGATAAAGGTTGTGCTTGAGCTGTTCATTCTCCTTGGATTCAAAAAGGAAGTGGGCCTCTTCCATTTTATCATCCATGATTGAATCAGGAAGGGAATTTGATTCTTCAACTGTTTCCATTTCTTCATTCAACATTTCTACATCACTCAAAGAATCAAAATAGGAAGGAAAATTTTCCATGACCATTTTGAATTCATCCTCTTGAGTCTGGGATACATGATGGCTCTCTTGCACTTCTTCACATATATCCATTCCATCATTAATTGAAAAATCAAAATTTGAAAGGAGATTTTCCATGATTACCTCGGACTGGTCATTTTGTGCTTCTTCATCGTTGGTAGATTCTTCAAAAAGCATTGAATCATTCATTATGCAGTAAGAATATTTCTCTATTGAACATATTATTCCTTCCATGGGTTGCACCTTGAGCCAAAATGAATTTTGAATGGCGGTTCTACCTCCATGTCTCTTTCATCTCTTCAAAGGTGTTTTTTGATTTTCAATAGAAGGTTCAATGATAAGATCTTCTTCATGAGCATCCAAGAATCTTCTAGGGATGAACACCTCATAGTATGGATAATCATCAAGATCTTCTTGAGTCTCTTCATCCTTGATAACAAAAAGTGATTCAAGGTGTTCATACCTTCTTTGTAGAGATAAAGCATACCTCCAAATTTCATGATAGGATTCAAGGTTAAAATTTACTTCTATTATGCTCTGGAGCCTTTCCACATAGTCTCTTTTAAACATGTTCATTTCTTCATCACCATATACCGAAGTCATAAAGATAGTGGAAAAAAAGAAATGTTCTCAATTTTATAGTGAGTTGTGGAGATTGCAAAAATATTCTTCAGTGGACATCATCTTCCTTCATGAGTTCTTTTGTTGATTTTATCAGTCATCAGAGGGCTCAAGGATAGGATTTTATTCGGCACAATTCAAGAATATTGCAGGGATGAATACCCTACAATATGAATGATCCTTATAAGGATCCAGTTTCCTCCATAAGACAAATGTCATTTTCTTTTCCTTGCTATCTACTTCATTTTCTCATACATCTTCAAAGATTCAATATTTCAGCATTTCAAGGTAGATTTGGGGATTGGTATTTCCTTGCATAGTGTTCATCTTATTTCCATATACTCAAGTTTTCTCCATTTTATCATTCCTATATTAAGGAAATCCTCCCAAGGGATTGATGAAAGACATGTTGCAAAGAATTCATTTTTTGCATAACTGAGAGTATTTTGGAAAGTTTTTCTTCAAGAATCTTGCAGGATTTGTATTTTTTTGAATGCTTTTCAACAATTATTTTCTTCTCCTACACTGGAAAGTTTTGTTTTATTTCCTTTTTCTAATGCATATTATTTGGCTTGAAGTAGGAGTCTCTTTTATCATTCTCAAATTTTCCCCTTTGCAAAGACTGGTGAACCATGGTTGATCAACAATATTCATTTTCCAGGGCATTATTCTTCTTCTTCACTGTCACTCATTGGTACTTCACTCCAATCTAGAAATTTCTTCATTGTGATGGGAAATGAATGTGACAGGATTTGTTCCTTGATGGAGTCGCCTTCAAAAATGATCTTCTTTGAAATTTGAATTTTTTTTTTTTAATATATACTTTTTTTGTATTTTTATTTTTGGGCAGAGATCTTTTTTGGGCACACTTAGGAAAATATCTCCCCAGTGGAGTCACCAAAAATGTTGGTGAGAAAATTTTTTGGGTGGAAAAATTAGGTGTCTCCACCAATGTTCATGGGGCTACGCCCCTCTGCATTGAATGGTACAACTCCCATTATTGAATATAACTAATCCTAATCCTATCTAAAATGTCATGGGTGGAAAAAATTCCTGAGGATCACATAGAAACACTCCACTGAACATGTGGAAAATTGCTTATATAGGGTACAAGGGAGGAAATTACAATGATGAGGGGAAAGGAGAGAAATTATGAAAGGGAGATTACTGCCATGAGTAGGAAATTAGAGTCTCACACCTAGTAACTGGAGTAGTTCATCATTCAATATAGAGGAAACACAATGAAGCTAGTGGGATTGATGAATCAAAACAAAAAGTCTTCAGATTCACTTACCAAAGATACAAAGCTCTTTTGTCAATATTCTTACAAAGTGTATAAAAGAGGGAAATAGAATAACCATGAGATTCTTGTAACAACCATGCTTATTATTTCAATGATGAGAGGAAACCATGCATACAAAGTTACACACATTCATACATCTTGGAAAGTAGAAACTCTATTCCTTGATTGACATTTACACAAGTTGTACAAAGCAAGGGAAAAGAAGAAAACATGTAGAAGAAGTGTAGCTTTATTTCATGTATATGGATGACACAAAGTCCAACAACATATTACAATCCAGTATTGCTACAAAGTACATTTTTCATGCAATTTTTTTTATGTAATTTTAGGATCCTTTGGAATGGAGAAGCCATCCTAATTTATAAAATATGGATTGACCTCTCATCTCCCTCATATGACTCTTCATATTCCTATTCCACTTATGACCTTTTGTTTGCCTCTAGAAAATACAAATTAAGTATTTCTCTTATAATTTTGAGAAAATACTTTTACAATTACAAAATATGTCACTTAAGTGAATAGGAAAAACACAATGATTACAGCTCAATGAAGAATTAGAAAGGAGAGAGAAAGGAGAGAGAGAAGGAAAAAAGGATGCTGGTGAAGATGATGCCATGCCACCTTCACCTCATTTCCCGATTGATCTGAAGAAATATCCCATGTGGTGAAATTTGGATCTCTGACCTTTTTATACCATGAGAAACCTCCTTCAGATGATGCATGAACACCTCGAACTGAGTGTTTAGAAACACTTGTTGAGTAATCACCTTGATGACCACAGGAAATTGCTCACTGAGATCCACTCCAAAGAAGTTTCAGGATGGAAACTGATCTCTGATGACTTCTGCTACATAGACACATTATTGTACTCATCAATGCAAGTTTTGATGAAGTACAATTTGAACACTTTATCCTCACCAATGATGATCATAATTCCTTCCTGTTACATGATGCATAGACATCTTGGTCACGGAATGAGTGTTGATAAAAACTATTTCAGGACTTCCTAATGTGATCTTGGGATGGACACATGTAGTATTCACGATTATCCCCTTTGATACTTAATTGATGAGCCAATTCAAATTGTTGAGATCTCTATGACCAACTATTTCAAATCACCCAGCCCTTTGAGTGATGAAGATGGATCCACCTGTTGCATACTTGCGATGCCTTGCATTACTTCTGAGCACACTTGAATTCAAGACGATGCTTCCAAGACCAATATGAAGTTATTAAATGCTTTTTTTGAGCCTTAAAATCATCTTGCAATCCCATGAGGATGAAAAAAATTAGTGACATAAATTACTACAGAGATGGTAGCAGCTTTCTGCAACTGGAGCCGAAAACTGCTATTTTTAGAAAGTTAGTCCCATGAATTGTTATTTTAGGCAGTGTCATTTTTTCACCTTGTTGCTTAAACTGAGGTGTTTCCTTCACGTTATGGGTTTTCCAAATATGTATTGGGGTCAATTTTAATTACTTTCCATTTTAGGAAATTTAATTTTTTCTTTTTTGCTTTTTTGGGTTTTTTGACCCATGTGCCCTAGTTTTCGGTTTGCGCAATTTTCACTATTATGTTCTTTTGGACGAGTTTGATTTTTCTGGAAACTTACTAAAAATGGAAAGTATGAACTAGATGAAATTACTATTTTTAGAAGCTGAAATTTGGAGTGTTGGATTGATGAAAAAATTTCAGATTCCTTCTGGGTTTTTTCTCTTTAGTCTCCATTCGATTTTCAAGTCAAACCGCTTCCCGGATTGACGAAAAATGAAGAAGAATCAACTTAGGGCCAAAAATTTCAGATCGCTGCCATTAAAAATCAGGGAAACCTTTCAAGTTTTATTTTTTTTCATCTTCAAGGCATTTATATGAGGAACCTTTTCTCAAAATTTCATGGGGATCTGATGCACGGTTTGGGAGATATGAGCAATTTCTCGTTTTTGTGCCTTGGGGTTTCTGGAAGCTCATACTCTTGATTTTTCTTGAAAATCCTCTATTTATTTTTTGAAAGAAATGTTAAAGGATGATGAAAATATGGTGGAGGTGTTGTAGAATTCGGGGAAGTATCAAAATGGAGGATTGAAGGAAATGCCAACAGTTGGAGAGAACCTGTGCGTGCGTGAATGAAGAAGCTAGAAGCAACATGACACTGTTAGATTTTTTTTTTACATATTTTTGAGTTCTTGGTGCAAATTTTTTTTCCATATCCTCATAAGGCCATGTGGCAGAGCACAATTTTCCAATGGGTTGAGTGGGAGGCTTAGAAAAAGCACCTTAAGCAGCTGTCGGGGGCACATGGGTGACCAAGAGACTAAATAGGAGGGCTGGGGAGTTTTTTGCACCAGCTGCACCAAAGGTTTGGTGCAAATGGAACACAAAAATGTTCCCTCATTTGGCTTGACAAGTGGTGGAGCGTGATTGCATGGAGTGGGGGCTAGGAAATGAAGCCTGAGGGGCTTATCTTGCAAGGAGTTGAATTGCGGTCATGTGGAGGGTCCAGGGGCCAAAATAGGTTAGGGGTGAATTTTATTACACCTATTGCACAAAATATTTGGTGCACTTGGTATAAAAAGTGTGCCACTCTCCCATTGGTGGGATTTCCAGGGCAGAATTTGTCCCTTGGTTGTCCAAACATTTTGTTCTTTATATCCTTGAGGTCCATGTGGGTGACATTATTGTTTCCCACAACTCCATATTAAGTACTATTTTTTTAGTTTATTTATATTTTAACCTTTTTCAACTCTAGACCACCTTCGTTCACCTTTCTCGTTCCTATGAATGTCTCACTAAAAACTCTGCCTTTGCGAAAATATGCTCTTCTGTGAAGATTTTCTATTTATAGTAAGATTTTGTGTAGAGACTTACTTTTTTTTTAAATTGGTCCTCACGAACTTATGATTTTGATGAAAACTATTGACATTTTTTATTTGGGTTTTTTCTTTTTCATCTACACATATGAAGTTTCAACTAAAAATGATATCTGGAAACAAGAGAAAATAAAATTCAAAAATGTGCGGGTGGGACGAAACTAGGGTTTTCTCGCTACAAAAAATTATGGGCCATGCATGAAAAATATTTCTACTTGGGTATTTAAGGCTCCTAAAAATTTGGATGAATGCAAAAAAACCCCGTGTAAATCTGTGCACCAGTCTTCAAGATATGAAAATATTTTCACATTCACAGGTTTCCGAGAATCATTCTAATGAAAAAACATGTAAAGCAGCCTTTTTAAAAAAATTGGTACTTCATGAAATTTCCAGTCACTATAGATCATGGAAAACATGTGTGATAATGGATGGAAATGAGAAATATAGATTGGAGGAATTATAGAAATTTTTTTCCAGAGTTCCGAGGTGAAAAATAGAGAAATGTGGGGGGGAGATGAGGACAAATGACAAAGTGTTGGTATTTATAGGTGTGAGAGGGGAGAGACGGATGGGGGGGAGAATTTTTCTACTCCCCTTTTCCAATTTTCAAATGGGACAAGGGAACACAAAAAGTGTGCCTTATCCCTAAGAGTGACACATGTCACACATGCATGAGTGTGTGAAAAAGAGAAAAGTGCTTAATTTGAGCTCTAGATGTAAATTTTTGGTCACATAGTGGACTTGGTGTATGCATGGAAGGGAGGGGGGAGATTTTTCTTACCCATTATCATACCCTTGGAATGGGTACAAAGGGACACTAAAATTTCTCCTCATCCTTTGATATGACACTTGTCATGCATGTGGAGCGAGGGAGAGGTGGCTCAAAATTTAGCCAAATAGGGCTTTGACAGAAGGATGTCTGGGGTTAACACGGCAGTGACCACAAGGCCTAAGGTTGGGGAGTGAAGGTTTTTTCTACCCCATTTTTCTCACTTGGAATGGGAAAAAAGGGACACAAAAAAATTTCACCTCAGCTTGGTGAGGACAAGTGGCACACATGTGAAAGTTGGAAAGAGTGGGGGCTAGAAATTTGATGGAAAGGTGCTTAACTCAAAGCACCCTAAGGTCATGTTGAGGGTCCATGATTCTTAAGCTGGGGGGTGAATTTTTATTCTTCCCTAGTCCCCTTAAATATGAAAAAAGGGACACCAAAAGTGTGCCTTAGCATCATGCTGCCATGTGGTAATAGACAAAATGACTAAGCATTAAACATGTGCCTTGAGTGGTGACTTGAAAAGAGACATATGCGAGAGATCCAAGATTGAATTTATAGGACACTTATTTATATTATATTGATTAAAACTAAAATTTTTATAATGCATGGGAGTATGTTAAAAAGAATCTAATTCTAACTTGCAGCCTTCTCAAAAATGGGATCCTTGTTTAATTGGGACCGCCATGTTGTTCTTGTGAAGAATGAGTTGTGGAAGAGAATGCTATAGGTATTGTGAAAAATATTAGATTACCACCATGATATATCATTTGAATATAGATTTCCATTGATATGTTTTTTTGACCTCTAACACATTTTGAAGCTCCCAAAATCATCTCCTAAAGTTTAGGTGCTTTTTCGCAGTGTAAGATCCTTTGGCCTCAAAAGACCCACTTTTTTGCAAAACTAGCTCCTAAACCTCTAGTATATTTCCAAAAATATTCCTAAATTAATTTCAACAATGATCCTTAGCTCATGAATAAACCTACTTGATAAAGTTTGTATTGTAATTTAAAATTATAGAGAAGGGGGTGAATCAGTCACCAATAAATACTTTTACTCTTTATACTTCAATCATCAAACACACATTGTCATGAAATAGATACATTAATGATTGATCACAATCAGATATATTTCACAATGGAACATATTCAATAAAAGAAAGGATTCATGCATACATATAAAGAATCATACAGTATATACACAAAACATCCATTTTTGATATTCAAGTAAAATCACAACAATATTTACCTTCAGCAATACGACAACAAGATACAATCAAGAGATAACAATACAATCAACCTTGTCTCATGAATACAAAATAAGATATTACTAATTGCAAATGACTTAAAATATTTATCAAACCTTTAAAATACTTTAGATACTTGGTAATGATGTCAACATGATATGAAATTGACAATCAACAAATGACATAAATTTTTCCCTTCTTCATTAACTCCCTATCCGGTGAATTTCCTCATCCTTCACTTTTCTCAAATCCTCCTCAGAATAAGCCACCATATATTGACCTAGAATTTGATTCTAGGAGTTTTGGGATAGGCCCAATGGGTTTTCTTTACAGAAAGGGTTTCTTCTAAATAATATAAAAGAGATTCCAAAATATTAGCACCATTGTACCCAAAACATCACTTTTATAGCCTCTCCTACATTCAAATTCAAAATAGGTCAGTTTCCCTTATTTATATAGACTACACAAACCTAATTAAATCCCATAATAGTCACTTTAACTTTCATAATTTCCCATATAGGTTGGCCATGCCAAAAACATTCATTCATGGACCAAAAATCCTCAAAACCCCACCAATGGAATAATTAAATTCCCCTCATGCCACAACTATTTTTATTAGAGCTCTAAAAATAACCAAACATGAATAATATGTCATTTAAACATCATAAATGGTCACAATTTACATTAATAAATCATATTATTTCATTAAATGCGCCCAATGCCTCATTTCCTTCATAGAACAGTTGCTTCTAACGACTAGAATCTTGCTTTGGGCCTCATGACCCCTCAATATGAACTCAACTATGGCATATGACAACTAAATGTAAATCCCAGAATCTTTATAAAACTTATAAGAAATTTAGATCTCATGAAACAATCACATGTTAAAACCATATTAATATTTTCCTTGACCAAATGTTGTCCCCTCAAAATTCCCCTCTTTTGAAAGTTGAAAAATTTGAAAATTTTGAGTTGGCACCCTTCAGTAATGTTTCAGTGAAGAGGAAATTTGAAAAGATAGTGAAAATGTCATTTCTTGGGGTCATTTTAAGTAACTTGCGGGTCTGTCAGACATTTTTGTCCCTCATGTCCCAAGTTCCTTGGGCTTCATGTTCACCGATTCCCCACATCACCTGCATCAGCCGAATCGGGCCTTCTTGTCCCATATTTCCTAAGTTCTTGGCAGACCTTTTTTTGGCTCATCTGATCAGCTTTTATTTGATTTTCCCGCAAGTTCTTGTCTGTCAGCTTCTTCATGTCTTTTTCACCATTTGTCCCAAGTTTTCACCAGGCTTCCTGTTCCCTGATTTCCCACATCAACCTGCATCAGCCGAATGGGGTCCTCGCATCCTTCACATTTTTGTGTCCCTTGACCTCCCGTGCTCTTTTGGCCCACATCCCACATCGACCGAATTGGTTTTTCGCGTCCCACATGTTGCAATGTCCCATGGACCATCCGAGCAAGTTTTTTTTGCGTTTCCCAAAATAAAACTTTTTTTAGTCGTTGTAAGGGGTATTTAATGCACATTTATGATCTTCTCTCTCCTGAATGGCTATTTAAAGGGACCACCATCTATGCATTTTGTCACATTTCTTGCTTGTTATTTCTTTCCTGCATTCTTGCAATTGAGTCATTTGCTCATCTTCCTATATCCCTTTGCATTTTTATCGCGAATCTATTCTTTGAAGGCCATTCCTCTGTGCACTATAAAAATGAAGATCAAGTTTCAAGGGCACAAGCATTTTTCACCTCTGGAGACCTCTGTGCCTAATATCGGGGATAGTGAAGTTCGACACTTAGATTTTGATGATTTCTGGGGCATGTTAATGTGCGACAACCCTGCTCCCATGGCCCAAATGATCAATGATAGTGGAATCACATATGCTGCTAGTTTTCCCATCTCTGTGCAGTGTTCCGACACCGTGCTCACCTATGGAGCTCATTTCAACCCCGATACCAAGGAAGTGGTTAATGTGCATGGAGAATTGATTACAAAACTAGATGTTTCCACCATCATAGCTGCCCTATGCATTTTTGAGATAGAAGACTCCACTATTCTCACTATTTCTCAAGCTCAGGCTCTGTTTGATAAGGACAATGATAAATACAAGGCACGAGTGGCTAAGTCATGGCTGAAGTGCCCTAAGAAGGGAGCGTCCTCGACTCTCCAAAGCATTGTACAGGTTGATTTCAATGAATAATTATCATATTTCATCATCTTTCTCACCTGTATTATGGGGATGCCCTCTACCAATGAACTTCCATTTTTGGATGTGCCCTTTCATAAGCATCATCTGTGAAGGTAAACAAAACATAAACTGGGTTGAGATCATCTGTATGAACCTGACTGAACAATTGACAAATGTTCAGCAAACTAAGAAGTTCTACATGACTTCTTACCTCATGTACACCCTGGCAGCATCTCGGGAGTGGTTTGGCTTCACTTACATTGAGAGCAAGAAGGATGAGCCCATATACACATATTTGCCCTCAATTTACCCTCAAGGACAACAATCATAATTTCAGAAGGGTGAATGATGCTTTCACCATGTACATTGTGAGACTTTTGGAGGGTGACACTACTAGGAGGTTTTCTGATGAGGCTATGGCTCTGATAGCCAAGTATGGGGCTTTCTTCATCTAGTTCAGAAAGTTCTCATACATCAGATTGGCTTGTTTTGAAAGTGCACCTCTCAAGCTGCCCATGTTTTGTAATGATAAAATGGCTCTAATTGAGATGTGCAAGTAGCTGGAAAAACTCTATAGAACCTGCAGAGACAAGAAGATCACAGGACTTCATTTCCCTATCTCCTTGGGGAATTATACATGCAAGACAACCCTAGATGCCCAAAATATAGAAAGGGCTATTACTCCTCTTACTGTTCATTTCTTCAGGTCTAGGACTTGTTTTGATCTGAATAAATTCATCAATCAGAATCTCAGAATAACCTATTATCATCATCCTGACACAGAGGATTACTGGGCTGACTGTGTTGATGATTTTGAAGCCGGGAGGAGGCATTTTGGTAGATTGTCTCTGCACAACAGATCTTAGATCTTAATCTCTACTAGGTGCCTGAAGGGCTTGTGGATGATGATGAGGGCTTGCAATCCTTTGAGTATGAAAGATCCATCAAGCACACACCTCTAGAAACCCTGGATTGGTATGTGAAGGAGAAGGATGATTTGAGTGAGATAATTTCCCCTGTCATTGTCAGAACCAAGGTTTGGTTTGACAGGAAAGTTCATGAATTCAGGAAGAACCAGGGCAGATCTTCTTTAAGAGAAACTTCCACACCTGGGAAGGAAGTGCATACACCCAGTACTGAGGTACTTGAGAAAACTCCTCCTTCTTCCTCATTGAAAGAGCGTGAAATGTCTACCCCTTCTTCTTCCACTCAAGTGTATCAGAAGAAGGTCAAAGAGGTTAAGAAAGAACCAATCGAGGAAGAGACTCTTCTGGAGCACTCAGAATTTCCTGTTGGACCAGAGAACATTATTGTTCTAAGCAAGAATGAGGATGATGAGACAACAGGACCAGAAGAAACCCTTGCAACCACTACTGAGATGGAGAAGGAAGAATCAAGAACTGAACCTCCAAGCTTAACAGACTCCTCTGCAAAGGAGATTCTTGAGGTTCCATGCCCTTCCCCACTAGAGGAAATAGTAGTTCAGACTCTGAGTGCCATGAGTTCTCTTGCACTCAGACCTCTTGACTCCTCTATTTCTTCTTCTTCCTTTGCCTGGGTGCAGCCCCTAGTAGACAGTAGGAAAATAAAGTCTTCTTCCCGATCAATTGGGCCTAATTTTGATGTTGTGGCAGCTCTACTTGGTACTACCCCTCCTCCTCTAGAAAAGAAAGAAAAGACTACTTCAAGGTTGGTATCTGATGCTCAAGGTCAGTAGTTTCTTGAGGTTTCCAGACCTAGGGTAGATAAGGAGGAGAAGGATCTCTTGATCTTTGACTTGGAACTTTCCAAAATTCCACTAGGAGAATCTACACCTGAGAGTGAGGTTCATAACCTTCAAGAAACTGTCACTAAGGTTATTGAACGAGTTGAAAAAGGAAAACAAACCATGGAGCAGTTGGAAGAACAGAACCAAGTTCTTTCCAACTTTATCAGATCATTATTAACAAAAGATAAAGTTTTGGATCCAGCTCCATTGGCTACTCTCCCACCTCCCATGGTTCTCAGTCAGGATGAAGTTCAAAGCATCAAGGACATACATAGGTATTCAACTTATGGGAAGGCTGTTGAGGCCATGGTTGATGATATGACTATAGAAGGTTTGAATTTCATTGAGGAAGCCTTCAAAACCAATGAGAAGGTGATCAATTTGCAACAGAAACTCACTTCCTCAATCAAAGCCATGGACAAGGAGCTGAAGGTCTGGAGTGGATGTATTACAGACCTCCATCTAATGGGCCAAACCAATGATAAGATCCCACTAGCCAAGATTGTGTTTGATGATGTAAATAATAACCTGTAAGGAACATGGATCTTCAGTATTGAGTGGAAGATAAAGGTTCTGGAGGAAGCATTGGGAGAACTGAGAAATGTGTGGAAAAAAGGGGAGTCCTTTAAAACTTGTGTTTTATCTGCCTTCAAGGATATCCACTACCATCTTCAGGATGAGACTACAGGTGTTCCTTTTTCTCTTCAAGAAATCAAGGCCCAGTTCAGAACCTTTATCAAGGATGATCTGTTCAAAGAAGATTCATTCACTAAGGAGAAGATGAAAGACATTTGTGCTCTTTACTCAGCTATTGCTGAAGCTAATAAAGAATATCTAGAGCATACCGAGTTTGATAAAGATATGGAGAAATGTCTAGGCACGTGGACACATGCTACTTCCAACACAACAATTCCAAGAGGCATGGAAATAGCAGAAGCATTGAAAAGATTCAGACATCGAATCCTCAAATCAGTGGCCCCCCTCAGTCATAATCAGATGTCTCTACTTCTAGCTCTTCTTTCTCTTCTTCTATTTTTAGTGTTGATCTCCTTGTAATTTAATTAAGGACTTTGTATTGTGCATTTCCTTAATTAATCTTTTAGTTAAAAGAAACGGTTACCAAATGTAACCACTTTGTAAGCTATTTATTGAGCTCTCCTCGCCATTCCAAGGGGCTGGAACTCTGATCATTTTTGAAAGTGTAAAAGGACTTAAAGCTATCAATACAAGAATATTTTCCCTTCCTGTTTCTATCTGCATTTATTTATTCCCTCTTACTTGTCTAAAGTTGTTGAATCATTAATCTATTTGCATTAAGAAGCTTTGTATTCTTGTGGATGTCATCTCTGGAACTTTGTGTCTATGAAATAACATCTGGTGGTTTTAATATGAATGATTTATGTTGTATATATTGTCCTTGCTCAGCATTTATAAGGAACTATTTTGCTATCTATACTTCCTAAAAGTGCTATTCTACCTTTTCCCTTCATTAGTTTTTTTATTCTTTTTTAGTGTTGATTTGTCTTGGCATTAAAACACTTTCATGATATCAGAGATTTCCTCATCAAAGTTAGAAGTTGTACATTTGTAAATAGTTGTACCATTTTCTTTCAATAAGGGAACCTCTCCCATTAAAGAGGAGGTAATTTCTATACCATGATTGTTGCTTTCATTAAAGTCCTAATTTGACAACCAACAGTTTTTGGTGACTCCACTGGGGATTCGTTTTAACGAAGTCCAGTTTCAAAGAACTAATTTCTTGATCATTTCTAATCTGGTGACTCTAAGATTTACTCACAGAAGAAGGGCTCTTAGAATT
Organism: Taxus chinensis; assembly: GCA_019776745.2. Classification (NCBI taxonomy): domain Eukaryota; kingdom Viridiplantae; phylum Streptophyta; class Pinopsida; order Cupressales; family Taxaceae; genus Taxus; species Taxus chinensis. Next base: position 210,450,283 of record CM034157.1, read on the forward strand.
GAAGATTCACAATTTCAACTCCTAGAGCAGCAAGGCTTTCCCCTTCCTTCAACAAGGAGAGATAGAAGGACTCATTCTGCAAGCACACCACCTATTGAAGACAGAGCTTTTGGGAGTGGTGTCCCTCAAGAGCAACCCAACCCTAATCTTCGTGCTTTGGTTCTTGCTGGTGTTTCAGTTCCACTTCAAGAAATTTTTCCAAGGATGGCAGTTCCATTACCTTGGGGCCAACGAGTTGGGCCTCTTTCCCTTCCTCAACCTTTGCATGAGTTACCAGGGGTAACAGAAAGAACTTTCCCAAGTTCAGAGGTGATGGCAAGGTACATCCTGATGAACACATTGCAGCCTTCATAGTTGCATGTGGAGTCCTTGGAGTTGAACATGAGGATGTCTCTGTGAGGATTTTTGTGGAGACTTTACAGGACAATGCAACAGATTGGTTTTATCATCTCCCCACTGGGGCCATCACCAATTGGACTACCATGAGAACTATATTTGAGAATCATTTCAAACCTGCTGAAGATGTGCATGCTTTACTAGCCCAGATTTCTCAAATCAAGAAAGAACCACAAGAGCCCATGAGAGAATTTGTGGCCAAGTTCAATAATATGATTAATAAGATCCCACAAGACACCTGGCCTATGGATAAAATCCAAAAATGTTTCTTCCTAAATGCTCAATTACCTAAAGTAAGATATGCACTGAGAAGAGCCAATCTTGTAACTTTAGATGTTGATCAGAGATTAGCCGTAAGTGTTGAAGATGACCTGATCATGTTTGGTAAATTGAAAAGAGATCCTTCCAAATCTAAAGCTTCTTCCTCCTCTTCCTCTACTCCTAGAGCTAATCCAGATCAGTTAGTACAAAACATTGCTAATGACCTCATTGCCATCAAGAAACAATTGGCTCAGCATGCTCCTTATCAAGATGTTCCAAGGAGGAATTTTCAGCCTAGAAACCGTTTTCCTTCTTCTCAGACAAAGGTTGGCAATTGAAGGACCACCCATCATGGTCCTTGTTAATGCAACTTGTGAGATTGAATAACATAATGAAAAAGAAGTTAATGAAGATTTTGAAGAACCTGAAGAAGAGGTTGATGAATAACTAGAAGAACTTGATGGGTCTCGAGTTATCACCACTGAGGGTGTTGATGAGGAAGATGATTATGATGAAGTGGTAGCAGAGATGAACAGTGAGTCATATGTTGTTATGACTCGTGAGCAGACAAATAAGAAAGAAAAAGTGATGCATCCTACTAAGAAGTCCAAGGAGCATCCCATGACTATTCAAGTAATTGTAAGAAGAGGATCTCATATTCCCACTACATCCACGTAAAAGGTGAGTTCTACTAATTCTTCTTCTTCTACTCCTACTTCTAAAACTTCTTTTTCTCCAGTTCCCAAACCTGATAAGCCTAGGATTCCTAGTGATGATATCCCATCCATCTCTATATATTTTGATATCATTGATCACCTCAAGAAGAAAAAAATACATATTTCTGAAGCTGAGTTTTATCAAACTCATCCAAAATCCTTTGCCAAAATGGTCCACTTTGTTAATTCCCATTCCAAAACTTCACCCAACACTTCTAAAGGTATTTTTCCCACTCCCTCCTCCACATACCAATCAAATCTTGTGGCTGCAGTCACCTCACCAAATGTGAAAATTGAACCATTCTATGTAACCCTCCTCATAGCTGGCCATAAACTCAGCAACTGTGTCATAGACTTAGGAGCATCAGATAATGTCATGCCTGCCAAAGTGTCTCATGCTTTGGGTCTTACTCTCACACACACTTATGGGTCTTGCTATTCCATGGAGAGTAAGGAGGTGCCTTTGGTCGGAAGAATTAAGGATGCACAAGTAGCTTTTGCTACTTTACCAGAGAAGAAGGTTTTAGCTACTATTTTGGTAGCTGATATCCCTCCTTCATATGGTATGTTTGTTGAGTAGAAATTTTTGTAAGGATGTGGGAGGAGAAATTCAAATGGATTGGTCACATGATCTTATACCAATTAATGGAAATATGAAGAAGCTACTACTCTGAGAAACAATCTGAATATATTGTGCAAAATATAGATGATCCCAAGGCATAAATAATTTAAGAAGATATTGGGCATAGAAACTACATGATCATGTCTCAAGATGAGGTGAAACATCCTAAGGTAGTTCCCAATGATCCTAATAGAATTTGGAATTTAGAATTTGATGGAAGTTGTTCTTCAGATGGTTCTGGAGTTGGTGTAGTATTGATATCTCCAGATGGGAAGATTCATCCTTTCTCCTTTAAGATACAGTTTGAAAATACAAATAAAACAGTAGAATATGAGGCTCTCATTATTGGACTAAATGCAAAAAAATAAATAGGTGTGAAGAACCACCTCACTCATGGAGATGCGGAACTGGTTGTCAAGCAAGTTAGAGACCTATTTCTAGGTAAAGAATAGAATGTTAAAGCATTATATGAATCTGCTCTAGGATTCTATATAAATCTTTGATGCCTTCTCTATCGAAGCAATGCCAAGGGAGAATAACACTAAGGCTGACTCCCTAGCTTTTTCAGGATCTCTACTAATACCTCATCCTGATTTTTCTCAAGACAAATTCACCATTGAAATGATCCATAGACCAAGTGTACCGGACAATGCAAACAACTGACAAGTTTTCAATGATGATCAACATTTTCTCTCTTTCCTAGAACTTAAGGATAACTTTGATCAATTGTATTTTGAGGGAAGTGGTAATAGGCCTCAAGAAAGTTTCTCTTCCAATGAGGAAGGTATCCAAGAGGAGATGGATCAAGAGGGATGCATCAAACTCAAAGGCAACAAGATCCCTAAAGGACTAGTGAGATTGAACGAATTGTTTGATAAACATGACAAATATGTCAAGTCCAAAGCTTCCAAAGGACCTCAATAGTCTAATGAGTATGAAAAGATTAACATTGGGAGCTCTACGGAACCTAAAATGGTGAACATTGGAAAGTGTTGTACCCATGATGAGAGGAAGAAGGAGATGAACTGTCGACACTAAAATTTTCCTCCATAATTTCTATTTCATTAATGTATGTATTAGGAATAGGATGTTGTTAAGTGTAATTAGTAGTAGCTTCCGATAGAAGATAACGGCGCCATCAGTACAGTGCCGCCAATAATGTGGAGTACGGTAACAGTCAAAGTACAATAGGAATGTTGTAAAAAGTAAATATTTGTCGTAAGTGGTCCGGTAATGTTAAAATGTCAAAGTTTGGGTAATTAGAGAAGTAGGGTCTACATGATTAGGAATTAGAAATATTATATTGGTAATAAGGACAAGGAGTGAGGTCATAAATATTTTGTGTATTTTATTTGTAAAAAGTCTAAAAATGTGGAACCCATGTAAAATGATAAGGTTTATCTTATCTTAACAGATAAGCTTACATGTACAGATAAGAGTTAAGGTATGGAATATGATTCGTCAGAGTGGATTTCTTATCCTATCTTAGAGATAGGATGGATAAGCCTGGAAGTTCTATAAATAGAGAGGCCACCCCCCTCATTTAGCATAGAAAGAAGTAGTGAGAAATATTGTAGGAAGTGTGCGAAGGAAGCCATCAGTTAAAGGTGTGTTGAAGAAGCCATCAAGAGGTGTAATTGTAAAGTTTCTCCCATAGTCTTGTTGAAGTATCTCATGGGTGAGATTGTAACAGTTTCATGTTAATATTATAATTTATTTTGATATTTCAGATTTGTCGTCATTCTGTCTTATCATAGTCAATGGTATTCTTGTGTTCGGTTGTTGTTTTGTTTCCAGATTACATCCACCAAACTAAAGGCTGTGCATTAGTAAATAATCATAGCACGAGGAGTTCCCGGTGAAGAATTATCATAGTGCCGGATTGGTGATGACATTTTGGCTCCGTTGCCGGGACCATTCCTCGTTGGTGGATTTTCTGGAGAGATATTCCCACTTAGGCAAAAATTAATTGGAGGGTAACCTTGTTTTTATTGTGCATAGTAGTTACCATGGTAAAGTCATTTTTACCGTTTTTACCATGTTAAAGTCATTTTTGTGAATAGTAGTTACCATGTCCTTTTTGCTAAAGTCACTTTTACCGTGAATAGTAGTTACCATGTTAAAGTCATTTTTTCCATGAATAGTAGTTACCTTGGTAAAGTCCTTTTTGATGGGAATAGTATTTACCACAGTAACTTCACTTTTTACCGTGAATAGTATTTACCGTAGTAACTTCACTTTTTACCGTGAATAGTGTTTACCACAGTAAAATCAGTTTTTACCGCAGTAAGTCAAGTTTTACCATAGTTTACCGTGGTCATTTCTATAGTAATTCCAATTATTTGTGCACATAAGTCTTGTTGATTGTACTTGTGAGTTGGTATTTCACGGTGGTTACTTTTGAAAATGGGAAAGATTCCCGTTTTTTCAGCTCAATCTAATGAAGATGCTTCTTCTTTCATTCAAGAATTTAAGCGATCTTGTATTTGTAATGGCCTTATAAGAAGGGAACAATGGACTGAATTTTTTCCTACCTTTTTGGATGGATCAACACTTAGGTGGTTTGAAACACTAGGAGATAATGTGAAAAATTCATGGGATTTATTAACTAAAATTTTTCTTGAAGAATTTGGTGAACAACAGAAATATGCAGATCTCATGATCGAGATCACAAAGCTATCCCAAGGAGAGAAGGAGAAGATAAGGGATTATCATTCTCGTGTTCTAGAGCTAAGAAGGAAGCTCGATGCCCGGATCCGGAAGGAAGGACTAGCGGATGGGTTGATGAATGGCGTGGATAATCTCCTCTGTAAGCACTTCATTCTTGGGATGAAGCCGAAGATTAGACAACGAGTGAAGTATGACCACCCAGCTACCATTGAACAAGCAAAGGAGATTGCAAGAAGGCAAGAAGAAAGCATGGAAGAGGAGCCCAAAGAAATTGTTGCTAAAGTAGAGCCTACACCAGCACCTTTGGTTCTGAATCCACAACCACTCCTGGTGAGAACAAATATTTCTCCTAATACATCTACTGAGTATGAAGATCTGCTCAAAAAGATGGGTCAGTTAACTATTAATCTTCTTCAAGGAAAGGAATTTAGTTCTCAGGGAGGAGATAGAGGTCCAAAGAGAAATATTTCTGAAGTTGTTTGTTATGGTTGTTATAAAAAGGGTCATTATAAGTATAATTGTCCAGATAGAGCTTCTACATCTGGTAAGGGAGATAATGATAAAGGAAAAGCACCTGTGAATTCTTTTGATGTAGTAGATAAGAGCAGAAATAATGAAGTAGATGTGTTTGTAACAAAAAGAAAGAAAGAAAAAGATAATCAAGATGGAAATGATCCTAAGAAGATGAAAGAAGAAACTAGTAAGAAACATAGGAGAAGAAAGTTGGGTGTGCAGGATTTTTTGATTTCACAGGGGCAAGGACCATACTCCATCTTGGAAGATCTGTCCAAAAGGCCTGCAAATATTACATATGGTCAACTCTTGGCTATGTCTTCTGAAAAGAGGCGGGAGTTGCGAGGTGGACTCAATGCTCAAAGAAGGAAGGAGGTTGAGGTCCCTGTTTTGGAGCCAGAGGCAGATCCCTATGCTCCACAAGCTGAGGTATTATGTAATGGTATTTCAATTCATGATGTCTTACTTGATGGAGGTGCTGCAGTTAATGTAATGACCGAGTCTGTAATGAATATGTTGGGGTTAAAAATTGATCGCCCTTCAACACTTATGTTAAGGTCATTAAATAAGGGAAAAACTAAACCAGAAGGTGTAATTTCAAATGTGGCAATATCTGTTATGGGTGTTGTATGTGTGGTAGACTTTCAGGTGATGAAAAATGGTATTGTTGCGTACCCAATGCTGCTGGGAAGACCATGGCTAAGGAGAGTTCATGCAAGAAACTACTGGAATGAAGGTTTCATGACACTTGGACGTGGTAGAGAGAGGGTGAAGATAAACATGATCCCTCGACATCATAAAGCAGAACCTGTGGATTCAAGTGATGAAACTGATGATTGGACATCCTCTGATTACTCTAGTACCAGTGAAGTGGACACTGAAGATGAAGAAAGTGAGGTGGATGTTTCAGTCATGGATATCCTGCCAGTCACACCAACTCATGACCCCATAAAATTATCTGAAGAAGAAGTTGATGATCGTCTCCAACAAATAAAGATTGGTGATGTTGTGATGGAAAGTGAGAAGGAATCCTACCTCCAGCTCTTTCGAAGGTACATACACCTATTCACTTTTGATTACAAGGAACTCCATCAAGTAAGTTGGGTAGAACATTGTATTGAGCTGGTAGATGGTGCTAACCCCATAAAGCAAATGCCATATAGAATGAATCCTAATTTTTCCAAGACTGTAAAAGAAGAAATAGATAAGTTGCTTGATGCAGGATTCATATTTGCTGTGGAGAATTCAGAATGGGTTTCTCCCATTGTGATCTCAATAAAAAAGAATGGGAAGCTACGCATTTGTGTTGATTACAGGAAGCTCAATAAGGCAACAAATAAGGATCATTACCCTCTTTCATTCTCATATCAGATCTTGGATGAAGTAGCTGGCCATGAGTGTTATAGTTTTGCTGATGGATATAGCGGATACAACCAAGTTCGTATAGCGGAGAAATATCAACTGAAGACCATGTTCAACACTCCTTGGGGAACGTTTGCTTATAGAGTTATGCCTTTTGGGTTGTGTAATGCTCTGGAAATGTTCTAGCGTTTGATGAATAGGGTGTTTAAACCCTACATTGGGAACTTCATCAGAGTATTTCTGGATGATTTTTTCATCTATGGGAGCAAGATGGACCACCTGCACCAGATGGAGACAGCATTTCAAAGGTTAGATGAAGCACAAGCCTCACTAAACCCTACAAAGTGTGTCTTTGGATGTTCTAAGGGCGTTTTGTTAGGGCATGTTGTATCCAGAGATGGTATTGGTACTGATCCTAAAAAAGTTTCAAAAATCAAATAGTTACCATTTCCTATGACTAGAACTAAGTTGAGATCATTTTTAGGCCATGTGGGTTACTATAGAAGGTTCATCAAGAATTTCTCAAAGATTGCATAGCCACTAACCCAGTTCTTGAAGAAGGATGTTACTTATGAACCAGGAAATAAGGCACATGAAGCTTTTGAAAAACTAAAGGAAGCCATGGTGTCTTCACCTGTTTTGAAGAATCCAGATTGGAGAAAGCCATTCATTGTGTATACTGATGCCTCAGATGCAGCACTAGGAAGCACTCTGAGCCAAAAGGATGAAAATGGGAATGATCATCCAGTTTACTTTGGGAGAAGACAAATCAGCAATGCTGAGGTAAATTATACTGTAACTGAAAAAGAGACTTTAGCTATCATTTTTGTTGTAAAGAAATTTAGAAATTACTTGTTAGGGTAGAAATTTATAGTTTTAATAGATCATTAGGCTCTAAAATATATTGTCAAATAAGCCTAACCCATCAAGGAGGATAGCAAGATGGATAATTTTTCTACAATAATTTGAATTTGATATTATAGATAGGCTAGGAAAGAAGCATGTCAATGCAGATGCACTCTCTTGAGCCTATGATGGTTTAGGTTCATCTTGTGATGATGATGATTTTCCAGATGCAACATTGTTATCCCTTGACACAATCCCTAGTGAATACATAGATATTTGGAATTATCTGAATGAATTCAAGTTTCCTAATGGTGCCAATGCAAAGACTAAGAGGAAGATTACTCAAGCCAGTTGTTCATATTCTATTCTGCATGGAGTATTATTTCGAATAGGACCTGATGGACAGTGCAAGAGGGTAGTTGGACATGATCAAGGTAAGGAGCTGATAGAAGAATTCCATAATGGTACATGTGGAGGGAACTTCTCTAGACAACTTACAACAAGAAGGATCTTGGATGCAGGTTATCACTGACCTACTCTTTTTAGAAGATTGTTATAATTATTGTAAGACATGTGATATTTTTCAAACACATGGTAACCGTAAGACTTCATCAGCTCCATTATGCCCTATTCTTCCACTTGGTCCCTTTGAAAAGTGGAGAATAGACATTGTAGGTCCACTTCCAACTACCTCACACCAAAATAAGTATATTGTAGTTGCCACAGATTATTTAACCAAATGGGTTGAAGCTAGGCCATTGAAAACAGCTTCTATGGATGAAGTGGCAAGGTTCATATATGAACTCATTATCACCAGATTTGGTTTTCCATTAGAAATTGTAATAGATCAAGGAAGCCACTTCATTAATGAGGTAGTAGAAGACCTAGTCAATAATTTTTCTATTAAGCACAAGAAGGCAACAACATACAAGCCAAGCACAAATGGATAGGTTGAATGAACAAATTTTGTGTTGTGTCAAATTCTAGCAAAAGATGCAGCCTTGCAGGTACATAAGTGGGATAAAAGGATTCATGCAACATTGTGGGCATATAGGGCAACATCAAAGTCAGCAACAGGATACTCCCCATTTCAGTTGGCTTATGGCATTGATCCAGTTCTTCTTATTGAGTTTGATATTCCCACTATGAGATTTATGAAAAATGAAAGGATGGATGAAAGTGATTCAGTAAAAGAAAGGTTGGTACATCTTCATTTGCTAGAGGAAATGAGGGAAATAGCGAAGGATACAAGCTATAAGAAGAAAATGAAGTAGAAGGAATACTTTGATCAAAATATCCATTGGTCTCCATTTCATGTGAATGACTTGGTTCTAGTATATGATTCCAGATACAAAAAAAGAAGATAGAGAAAATTTCTTCCAAAATGGATGGGGCCCTACAAAATAGTAGTTGTGCATGAAAATGGTACATACTGACTGGAGGAATCTGATGGTACTCCCATTACAAAATGGGTCGACCATGACAAGTTGAAGAGTTACCAAGCATCGGAATAGTCTACTCCGAGGAAGGAGTAGAATCTAGGGAGGGGGAAGATGTCGACACTAAAATTTTCCTCCGTAATTTCTATTTCATTAATGTATGTATTAGGAATAGGATGTTGTTAAGTATAATTAGTATTAGCATCTAATAGAAGATAACAGCGCCGTCAGTACGACACCGCCAATAATGTATAGTACGGTAACAGTCAAAGTACAAAATGAATGTTGTGGTAAAAAGTAAATATTTGTCGTAAGTGGTCCGATAATGTTAAAATGTCAAAGTTGGGGTAAGTAGAGAAGTAGGGTCTACATGATTAGGAATTAGAAATATTATATTTGTAATAAGGACAAGGAGTGAGGTCATAAATATTTTGTGTATTTTATTTGTAAAAATTCTAAAAATGTGGAACCCATGTGAAATGATAAGGTTTATCTTATCTTAGAAGATAAGCTTACATGTACAGGATAAGAGTTAAGGTATGGAATATGATTCGTCAGAAGAGATTTCTTATCCTATCTTAGAGATAGGATGGATAAGCCTGGAAATTCTATAAATAGAGAGGCCATCCCCCCTCATTTAGCATAGAAGGAAGTAGTGAGAAATATTGTATGAATAAAGGAAGCCATCTTTTGAAGGTGTGTTGAAGAAGCCATCAAGAGGTGTAATTGTGAAGTTTCTCCCATAACCATTGTTGGAATCAAGTAGAGTTGGTAACACTTGAAGTACCTCATGGGTGAGATTGTAACAATTTCATGTTAATAATATAATTTACAGTTGATATTTCAGATTTTTCATCATTCTTTTTCTTATCATAGTATGTGGTATTCTTGTGTTATGTTTGTTGTTGTGTTTCCAAATTACATCCACCAAACTAAAAGTTGTGCATTAGTAAAATAATCATAGCACGAGGAGTTCCCGGTGAAGAATTATCATAGTGCCGGATTTGTGATCATAGATCATTAGGGAAGCTGAGGCGATTATTACAGAATTTGGTTTTTCATTTTCACCCCGTGAGATATCTTTTCAATTGAAAAGGAATAAGGTCATCTTTCAATGGAGTCCCAAACTTTATTTCAGTGCTTTAGATGATCATTCTTCACTTGAAATTGATTTCTAACTTGCTTCACAACCAAATTTGCATCTCCTTGTGTTTTCAAATGCTTGATTCTTTTTTCTTCATCATATTGAAGGTCGAGTATTAAAGCTTCATATTCTTCTTTATTATTTGTGTTAGAAAATGAAGCTTGTACCAGAATGGGAACATCTCTCCACTTGGTGAATGAGAACCATTCCTATACCAGACCCTTTTGAGCAACAACTCCCATTAAATGTCAAGATTCCATGTATCATTGGGATTTCCTTCCATTAGTCCTTCAGGGAGCTTTAATTTCACTTACAAATGTCATGAAGATAGTTACTAATACCTGCATCTTCATATATAATTTTTACATGAGGATTATTTGATTTGGTGGCTCTCCAATACTTCGCTTCAGATAATAGGATCTAAAATTTTCATCTCTCCCATAAGAGGAATCACTTGCATGTGACTAGTGCATCTAAATTTCATTCCAAGATCTCTACATAATTTTATACATTCCATATGATGCAAGGCCCATATTCACTACCAGGATAGTCAATGTCACTCTCTTTTTTGGGTAAATATCCAAAGCTACTTGAACATCTTTAATTTAACCGATCAAGGGCACTTGTTTTCTCTCCATTGAGTAACATATCCCATATTATATTATATAAATAAGTCTTCAAGAGGTGAATGCGTTATTGTAGCTGGCTATGACAATTATCAGATGTTCTAGAATTGATGGTGTAATTACTTATCTTGCTCTAAGAGTTGATAAAAAGAGACATAGAAGGGTTCTAACGAGCTATATTTAGATTTTCACCAGATCAAGGTGATCATGATGATTTTGGTTTTTGAACTTTTGGAAATTGGAATGATTCAAGATTGAATGGTAGTTTAGAAATTTAGCAGTGCTTTTGGAGCTACCTTTAATAAAATTGATCAGTCTCTCAAGTTGATCGGTATTGGGCTTGAGGTATTCATCTTGAGACATATGAATCCTTGTTTTTTATGTGTTCAATAATATAAAATTTAGGTATGGTATTTAAACTTTGAAATTCACGAGGAGCTTCTTTTTGAATTGGAGATGGATTGCTTTTAGCAACAGCACTAACTTTTGGGGTAGTAATAGTAGAAGGAGAATCAATAGATGTTGTACTAGTCTTTTGTATGCACACTTTGCCTTGAGATGAAATCGATAGAAGTTTTCCTTTCTTCAAAATGTCTTTCACGATAGTTGCCTTTGTGGATTCTTTGTTTTGAGTCTCTTTTGGAGATACAGAGTAGATGCATCCACGTTTAACCTTTTCTTCACAATTCATGGATCAAAGCCTATTCCTTGTGAACCAATGATTTTGCTCGTAAGGTTAGATTCGTCATATCAGAACCACATAAGAAATGAAGTTAGAAGAAAAAGGGAAATTCCTTTGTATTTATTTCTTCCAATTTAAAATTACACAGAATAATATCATATTCCTTATGATCTATGACATACTCAAGTGACTTATCATATCTGATCATATTACTCAAAAAATCATCTTTGGGTTCTTCATCCTCACATTCATAGATACCTGAATTTTCCTCTTCATCAACTTTTAGAGACTTCAATCTCTTCAATCATTACTTTCTTCAACAATATCACACTTGGAATTGGTTGGAATTGGTTGCAAGTGTAACCTCAATTTTTGATCTCTGTTGAGGAGCTAGAATCCTATTTCTATTGGAACAAAGTTTACTCCTTGGAACATCCTTTGATTTGCTTTTAAGTGTTAATTTGTTTTATGCAAGTTGTTGGTTGAATGCTAACACAACATCTTGCCAATTTTTGTATCAGATATTCAGAAGATATCTGATCAACATCTTGAGTATTTTCTTTTACTAGATATTTTCTTTAGTTTTCCCATCATAATGAGATCATCCTCTATTTCAATGGCTTGAGTTTGTGTAAGATTCAAGTTCACAACTCTAGCTCTCCTCAAGAGGAAACTAAATTCTGGAAGTTGTGTGTTGACGAAGAAACACTTTTGATTATTTGTTGTAGGTCGTAATCCTTGGGGAATTCACTTTTGAAATAATTTATTGATTTTGGAAACAAAGTCCCACATAGGCTCATATGGTTCTTTATTCATTTGGTAAAGTTGTGATAAGAGTGCATGTTCATATTCTGTAGGTTTGAACCTTTCTTCAAAATTTTGTTTCATAGAATCCCAGTTATTAGTACTACTTACTCCCAAGTGATAGAACCAATAAAAAAACCTTCATGTAGAGTCTTTATGAATAAGTGATTAGTGACATTGTCATGTCCATTTCCAAGGACCCCACATGCGGTGACAAATGTTGTTATGTGATCGTCAGTAGATGTTTTACCAACACCATTGAATTTTAGGAAATTATTCATAGAACCTTTAGGAATTTCATGAAGTTGTCCAAAAGCCAATGGACCAGTGATGAGTCGGGAAAATACAAGGTATAACAACCATCTTAGGAAAGATAGTGTGTAATGGAAGGACTGGGTTAGGGAGAAGAATGGATTGAATGGTTGAGACACCTTCTTTCGGCTTATTTTTTGGGACTTGAAGTGAGAATCACTGACTTTCTTGAGCCTTTCTTCTTCGTAGGAGTAGGTTTAAAATAGGGGAAACTTTTATTGAAAATCAAAGATTAGGTCACTAACACTTTTTGATTTATCACCTTTCGTGAATATTTTCTCAACTAGTTTGAAAGAACTGATAATATTTATTGTTTTCTAGGTTGAGGAAGTTGTGGAGTAGCAATTAAAACAAGGTCATACTACAACTTTCCCTAGTCTTCTTATGCCTTATGAGTTTGATAACTCTTCTTGCAAGTTGTACACAATGTACTTTGGTATCAATGAATCTTTCAACTCTCAAATATTTCCCAAAACTCTTGCGATTCTCCCATGCAACAACTTGAAGGTTTGTTGCAATATTTTCTTGATTCACTTCTTCAAAGGTCAATATTGGGCTAATAAACCAGAAATTGGATTGATGGAATAGCCATAGGTCATGGACCTTAGGAGTGGCAAGGGAAATGTGTTTAATTCTTCATGCTTTGATAGTGAAGGATAAGTCATTTCCGTCTAATTTTAACAACTTATGTATTGATCTTCACAGTTTAGGGATCAATCATGTTTTTTCTGGGCTTCATGTTATGATGTTAGTTTATGAGCATACATGGATTTATGGAATGATATTACTATGTATGTATGTCAACTTCTGTGTTTTACAGTAATTAATACAATGGATCCATGCAAGGTTGGATATTGGTTTTTGACATATCTGTGGTGAGTTCTTATATGGTAACATCCTAATCTTGATTCTTGTATATGGTTATGATCATAGCAACTGTTTATGGTTTATCATGTGCACATTATTATGGATCTGGACCTCTATATCTATGCGTGTGCTTATCATGCCGATAACACATTAACAAATCTTCCATTGATAAAGAGGTGACCTGGTACCTTTGTGTGCCTTTGGGTGAGCACTCAGTTCTAGATAAGTAATGTGTCAGTGTGCCTTAGGGTTATTTTGGTAAAATAAAAGACTACATTCTTGGCTAAGTGACTCGTTCTTGCATATGGTTATGATCTATATCTATTTCATGGAATATCATTCCTTATGTTAGGGGAACTGGTTAAGGGGGAAGATACCGTGTGTTGATCTTCCTATGAGTGTGAGAGAAATGAATTTTACATGCTAGACTTATCTCCTCATAGTTTCGATTCTTAAAAAGAGATCATGTTGAATGCAGTCATTGTCACCTTGGATGGTTCTATGAGTAACATTTGAAGTGAATTGATATAGGTGCAGAAGTGAATGTACTCACCTTGGACAGACATGGAACCAAATAGGGAGACCACCATTACAGCCATCTTCAAATGTTCTATATATGTGCGAACAGAAGTAAATCCACACCCATTAGCAGTTCTAAAGGATGCCACTCTGTGGACTATACAAGGGACCAAGTTTACTAAGGGATTTTGAATTCTTGTCGCTTTCTGAAGAAGATTGCAAAATTTTTGGAAATGCTTGGTTTCCCTTAATGTTATGAAAATAATTTTGATCTGTGCTTCAATAAGGGCTACATTAGTTTTGAGAACAAAATAGAGTGTGTGATCATTCCTTTTACTGATGGAAAAGTTGCACCTTATGTGGAACCTTTGAGTGAAGAGGATTTGAACATAATTTATGGGTGCACCATTAGAGATCCTAAAGTTATTGATCCATCAAAGGAAGGAGTTATTCAACGGGATTGTGCACAATTTATTAGTGATACAACCAGTTTTTTTTGTGACAATTGGGTGCAAGGGACTTATGAAATGATTGGGTGTGAGATGAAGAGTGTAGTTACAACGTAAGTAGGCCACGTTGTGTTGGGAATTTGGACCGTAACTAGGTACCAAAGTACATGGGTGAGGGAAATCCTAAATTATTTTTGGGCTATGACAGGATCCAATGGAAAGACCAAGTGAAAAGAAGGAATATGATGGTGTATACCTTGCATAGGACACTGTACATACCCAAACTTGTGGGGTACTACACTGCCAGAACAACGTAACACGTGCCCTAATGATGATACAGGTCTCCTCGCAAGGTGTTTGGGATCTGGAAAAGCTTTCTAAACATGTGTTAACATCCCGCATGCCCTGCTTAGACCCTGCGTCCTTTGTTTTTCTCTTTTTTCCTCTTTTCTTGACCTTTTGCTCTTCAGTTACAAAACCGCCGCCCTGCCTCGGTGGCGGTCTCATGACCGCCGCCCTGGTCAGGGCGGCGGTCCTGTAACCGCCGCCCTGCTCAGGGAAGCAGTCCTTCACGTGTTTTCCATAATGTTGTTTTTATCATGAATCGCATAAATTTTCAACTTTTACGAACCTTTTCATCTGTTTTTGCTTGTATTAATGATTCTAGTTCCCTGTAATAGTGTTTCTCCATTGTTTATAGTAAAAGAGTTCAAATTGGATTTCACCTTTGGGTAAATGGGAATTCTATAAATATCTAGTTTGATTACAAGAAAATGGCCCTTCAAATTTGTCTCTCATTTTCTCATTTCAATATCTTAGTCTTTTAGTTTTGCTTAGGAATTCAGCAGTCTTCATTTGTTGCATGCATAGATAGTCTTATTTTTCTATTTAGAAGATGATATTCTTGTTTTAGTGCTATTACTGTTTCATACAATCAATTGAGATAGGATAGTTCTAGCTACATTGGTCCCTTCCCTCTACAACCCCTCCCTCACTCATAGTCCCCTTGTCGCTCTCCAGTTACCACATTGATAGGGGGTCGTGAATAAGAGGAAGGAGGGAAAATCTCTTTGCTTGAATGCCTCGCTACGCTCAGTAATAATTCCCTTCCAAACCCTCCCCCTATAGTTTCCCAATCTAGAAGAGGGGCCCGATCCTCTACCCTATAATCTGTGTAGGGATCAAATCTGGAGATCTACGAAGGAACGCCAAAAGTGAAGGTAGCTCTATGGGTTTACACTGATGCTGGGGTGTAAAAGCATGGGGAGAAAATGATGAGTGTTCGTCCTTGGTCTACCAATATATTGGTCTATACTAGAATGGATCAAGGGCCCAGCTAACACGTGAAACACTCTTCCTGGGGAGTACGGTCGTAAGACTGAAAATCAAAGGAATTGACGGGGACTTGAATAAGTGGTGGAGCATGTGGTTTAATTCGATACAATGCATAGAACCTTACTAGCCCTTGACATATGAACAACGTGTGCCTATCCCTAACAGGATGGTGTGAAGTGTATGGTTCATATAGGTGCTGCATGGCTGTCGTTAGCTCATGTCGTGAGATGTTTGGTTAAGTCCTATAACGAGTGAAACCCTCGTCTTGTGTTGCTGGTCTCTATCGCTCCCCATCCATTAGAGTTGTAGGTTTTGTTCATCAAGAAGGATAGTTTCAGGTTCTGGATGTTTTGTGTTGCATGACTCACAATAAATCCCGCGAAGAATTGCATAAGCCAAGCTCTGTTCTCTTGCGCTATCCCTCTCCTACTCGCATTGTATTTAGTCTACATCCAAAGCTGCCATTGTTCCAATACCTACTTCTGTTGATGCTAGCATTACACACTTTTCTGGATTCACGTGAGCATGAAGGAATGAGGAGATCACACTGAGGGGACAAATCACACACACCATCAGATTCGCCACTGTTCTGCAAAATCCAGGTTCAAGCTTTCAAAGTTCTAGTTAAACATATCAAATAGAGTAGTGAATTACTTTATTTCAGTCAAATTCATTCTCGATATTGCCGGGGAAGCTGTGGGGATTGATAGTTTCTGAGAAACTATGATTCATTCCTCACTTCTGAGGTAGGATCGAGAATCTTTCAATTAAATTAGATAAGTTATTTTAGTTATTTAGAATAGATTCACAACTACACAGACAAATAGCTATACACTCAAGCTATTTTGTTTGTTTTAAATTTTGTTATTAGATTAGTTATCATTTTTCTAGATATACTATAATAAATAGCTCTATCTTAAATTCTGTTAAAATATCATTGAAAATACAAAAATAGAGAATGCTTCATATGTTATAGATATACTTCGACATAATCAGTTGATTATTTTACTTTAGTTAATTTAATTGTTTCATTTTGTATGACAATCACGGGACCTAGGGAGCCCAGAGAATACGTATTTGAGCCAATAGTGCCTCAACCCAATCTACCTGTTGCAGCAATAACTGATATAGATCAAAATTAGGATTCAGGTCTTTCGAACAATGACAAAGACCTACAAGAAAATTAGCCAATCATTTCTCAACAATTAAGAGGATTAAATAGCAGAAGACGACAAATCTTCCACATACACATTTTGGTCAAATCATAGAAGACGCCAAACTACAGAATACCCTAATACAAATATCATATGACTGTAGAAGGGATTGAAAGAGAGCAAACATTTGGTTGTGATCCTTTGGTCCCACAGCCAGATGCAGGAGACATCCTCATTGACATAGATACTAGCCTAAGAATTCAAGTTGCAAGAACACCTGTAAGGTATTCTAAGAAAGATTACACAAGTTATTAGTTCTAAACATAGAGGCTGAGAAGGCATATGATTACTGGATACTAGGGATTAGGGATTGATTCTCACACATGACCATAACAGGTCCACAACAACCAAGAGTCTACGGTTGTGATCCACAAGTCCCACAACCCAACGGGCCTGTAAGGTCAATTCAGACATTGACACTGGTTTACGCACACTAGTATTTAGATCCTCTCCACTTCCACCTATCATATCACACAATTATCCTTCACTAGACATATAGCAGCTAATCAAGCTAATAGATTTTTGGACTAGACCAGAGAATCGTCCATAGAATCCACCATATATCCATCCACCATTTTTCATGACCTTGTCTGGAGAATATATACGAAGCTACCCACAGGTCATCTTCCACGTATCCCACAACCTATAGATCGAATCACGCTAGAGCTCGATATTGATTGGAGCCTTCGAGCAGTCATCCTTCCGACCGATCTATCACACCAGTTCAGGTTAGAAGGGCCTTCTTTGCCTTAGATTCGCAGATTCCATTAGTGCGTATTGAAGACATAAGATTACCTAACTAGTTTGTCTGCACCCCACATATATTCCATCCCCACTGGCTGTCTCGTCACGACCTCAGGAGGTCAGGTGCAAGGAAGAGTTACTTGTAGATTCCCATGCTCGCATGTCACTTTTCCATCGTACAATGATTGGCAACACACATAATGAATTCTTAGACGGGTGAATGTCACCTTCTTACCATTTAAATGTGAAGTTCACCATGAGACTGCTTGACAAAAGGGTGAACCTATTCTGAATGCAACTTTCTTTTTATCGGAGGCATATTATTACGTGATAGCCAAGTCTTGGTATACTTTTTCATCTGATTTATTGAAAGGTCTGCAATACATGTAATGGGTTGAAAGCTCCTTCCCATTATTCTGCGGGTATTCATATGATCCCCCGAATATGAGGATGTCGATAGGCATTGGCAGACCCCTCTTAGGTCTTGAGACATACTACGCATCAACAGAATAGACTTCATTTCACCTATCTCCTCTGGGAGTATGGGGTACATGCAAACTAATCTAGATTTCAACAAAATCCAAGAAAGGGCTATAACTCATCCTTCCAAACTAGAGGAGTTGTTCATTTCTCAAACTCAACAAATAGAGCCTTTAGGCTCAAACACTGACGTTCACCGGAGAATTGGTTCGTCTCCTCAGAATGCTCTTAATAGACCATTTAATCATTAGTAGACAATCAGATTCACATTACTGGGCTACTTTGTTGATGATTTTGAAGTAGCTCTCGGAGGAACCACCATTTACGAATGGTAGAGTTGTTTCTACATTTAGAGGTTAATTTAGATATCAATCTCTACCAAGTGAAAATTCTTGGAAGGGATTACATGATAGGAAATGACTGAGGAAACTTGGCATTTTTCCTTTGATATGAAATATCCATCAGGGTATCACACAGTTTCTATAGAAAACCATGGATATATGTGAAGGACTAAGGCAAATTACCAATTTGACTTGAGATAATTGAAATCATTTCAATGTTAGTAGAAAAGGTTTGAGAGGATTAGAAATTTCATGAATTTAAGTCCTAGAATCATAGGTTGATCTTCTTGCAAAGAGGAAGTTCCAATCCTCCACACCATCCTAGGAAGTAACCTCATACAACCAGTAATAAGGCACGTTAGAGCATGTATTCCTCCAGTCTTCTTCAATAATGCCAACTAGGCCTGAAATCTCTACACCTTATTCTTCCAACGATCAAGTGTAAGGCCAGAGAATCCAAGGACAAAGTAGGTTAAGTACTTAAACCAATACTCCAAATCTGCTTCACAAGCGATATGTTCTCCTCTCGACATCAGAGAACAAAATGTTCTTAGTGCCACAGACCAGTGAGGATGATGAGACAATAGGACATCTACATCTAGAAGATTCCAACCGCTCCCTGCAACAAGCACCACTGAGATGGATTGAAGGAAATGCGATAGGGACTTCTTACTTGAATACTGAACCTCCAGAGCCCTTAGACTCCTCTGCAAAGGAAGATTCATGAGATTCCAAGACCCTTCCTCAACTGGAAGAAACAATAAGGGGATTCAAACTCTACAATGCCATGAGTTTACGCTACACTTGGATCTCTTACGAGAACTACTCCTTGGGATGGGGTTTCTTCTTCTTCATTTTCTTGGGTGTAGCCCTTAGTAGACATCAAGAAAATAAAGTCTTCTTCGCAATCAACTGGGATGGATTTTGATTTTATGGTAGATCTTCTAGGTAGTACCCCTCCTCCTCCATCAAAGAAAGTAAATACTACTTCAAGGTTTGTATCTGATGCTCAAGGCCAAAGGTAAGTGTAAGTTTCTTGAGGTTTCTCCGACCTAGGGTGGATAAAGGAGTAAGGATTCTTAATCTCTGATTAGGAAATTTCTATAATTCCACTGGGAGAATCTACACCTGAGAGTGACTAGGTTCATAACCTTGAGAAACTATCACTAAGGTTATTGAACAAGTTGAAACAAATGAAAACAAACCATAATCGCCAGTTGGAAGAACTATAACCAAGTTATTTCCAACTTTATCAGATCATTATTAACAAAATCTCTTAAAATTGGGGATCTAGCATCCAGATGGCCACTCTCCCAGCCTCCCATATTCTCAGTCAGGATGAAGTTCAAAGCAACAAGGACGTATATAGGTATTCAACTTATGGGAAGGTTGTTGAGGTCATGGTTGATGATATGAATATAGCAGGTTTGAATTTCATTAAGGAAGACTTCAAAACCAATGAGAAGATGATAAATTTACACTAAAACCAGACTCACTTCCTCAATCAAAGCAATAAATCCTTAAGGAGCTGAAGGTCTTTGGAGATGGACGTATTACAGCTACGTTAATTTAATTTTCCAAACTGATGAGAAGATCCTACTAGCCAACAATGTGTTTGATGATGCAAAGAATAACTATTTGAGAACATGGATCTTTAGTATCGAGTGGAAGATAAAGGTTCACAAAGAAGCATTGGGAGAACTGAGAAATGTGTGGCAAAAAAAGGAGTCCTTTAAAACCTGTGTTTTATCTTCCTTCTTGGATATCCACTACCATCTTTAGGATGAGATTATATGTTCCAGTTTCTCTTCAAGAAATCAACAACAGTTTAGAACCTTTATTAAGGATGATATGTTCAAAGAAATTTCAATTACCGAAGGAGAAGATGAAAGGCTACATTTGTGCTCACAAAATTCAGCTATTGCTGAAGCTAATAAAGAATATCTAGAGCATACCAAGTTTGATAAAGATATGGAGAAATGTCTAGGAATGTGGACACATGCTACTTCCAACACAACAATTCCAAGAGGCATGGAAATAGCAGAAGCATTGAAAAGATTTAGAAAACGAATCCTCAAATTAGTGGGCCCCTCTTAGTCATAATCATATTTCTCTACTTCTAGTTCTTCTTTCTCTTCTTCTATTTTTAGTGCTGATCTCCGTGTAATTTAATTAAGGACTTTGTATTGTGAATTTCCTTAATTAATATTTTAGTTAAAAGAAACGGTTAGCAAATGTAACCACTTTGTAAGCTATTTATTGAGCTCTCCTCATCATTCCGAGGGTTTGGAACTCTAATCATTTCTGAAATTGTAAAAAGGACTTAAAGCTATCAATATAGAATATTTTCCCTTCTTGTTTCTATCTACGTTTATTAATTCCCTCTTACTTGTCTGAAGTTGTTGAATCATTAATATATTTGCATTAAAAAGATTTGTATTCTTGTGGATGTAATCTCTAGAATTTTGTGTCTATGAAATAACATCTGGTGGTTTAAATATGAATGATTGTGTTCTATATATTGTCCTTGCTCAATAGTTATAAGGAACTATTTTACTATTTATACTTCCTGAAAGTGTTATTATACCTTCTCCATTGATTAGTTATTTTGTTCTCGTGTATTCATAATCTATCTTTGCATTAAAACACTTTCATGATATCAAAGTTCCTCATAAAAATTAGAAGTTTTACATTTATAAATAGTTGTTTCGTTTGCTTTCCATAAGGGAACTTGTATGTACCAAAAATTGTAGGGTACTGTACCACTGAAATGATGTTACACATGCCCCAATGATGATATGAGTCACCTCACAAGCTATTCAAGATGCCACTTGAAAGCTCATGGAACTATCATATGTTAGCTACCGCTTAAAGCTTTATCCAAGTCCCTTGTTCTTCACTTTATCCTCTGTTGTTCTTTTCCTAAGCTTTTTGGCCTTCAGTGATGAAACCACTGCCCTGTCAGGATGGCAGTCCCGTGACCGCTGCCCTGCCAGGACGGCGGTCCTGTAACCACCACCCTACTCAGGGTGGCGGTCCTTCCCGCATTTTTTATCATGTTCTTTTTATCGTTACTTGCATAATTTCTTCAAATTTCACCAGCTTTTCTCAGATCATGGAAGAGCTTGGTGTAATGATTTACTGTTCCCATGAATAGTCTTACCTTTAATCTTCACATGACACAATGGTAAAAAAGTTCTAATAGGAATTACCTTTGGGAGAATGTGAAATCAATAAATAGCCAGTTTGTTTTCAAGTAAATGGCCCCTCAGACTTCTCATTTCCATTGTTTAGTCTTGGAATTACTTGCTTAGAACTCATTTTGTTTTGGATTAGAAGCAAAAATTTCTAGTTTTTCCTTTGTTATTAGAAGCCATTCAATCTTCTCAAGGATGGTAGGTCTTGTTCATTATTGTTCATAAAAATTATTTCAGAGTAGGGTAGTGTCATTTGTAGATTAAATCCATTAGAGTTACAGGTTGTGTTCTTCACAGAAAGGTACTGTCATCACCAATCCGGCACTATGATAATTCTTCACCGGGAACTCCTCGTGCTATGATTATTTACTAATGCACAGCCTTTAGTTTGGTGGATGTAATCTGGAAACAAAACAACAACATAACACAAGAATACCATCGACTATGATAAGACGGAATGATGAAAAATCTGAAATATCAAAGTAAATTATAATATTAACATGAAATTGTTACAATCTCACCCATGAGGTACTTCAAGTGTTATTGACTTCACTTGCCTTCCACAAGACTATGGGAGAAACTTTACAATTACACCTCTTAATGGCTTCTTCAACACACCTTTAAACTGATGGCTTCCTTCGCACACTTCCTACAATATTTCTCACTACTTCCTTCTATGCTAAATGAGGGGGGTGGCCTCTCTATTTATAGAACTTCCAGGCTTATCCATCTTATCTCTAAGATAGGATAAGAAATCCACTCTGACGAATCATATTCCATACCTTAACTCTTATCTGTACATGTAAGCTTATCTGTTAAGATAAGATAAACCTTATCATTTTACATGGGTTCCACATTTTTAGACTTTTTACAAATAAAATACACAAAATATTTATGACCTCACTCCTTGTCCTTATTACCAATATAATATTTCTAATTCCTAATCATGTAGACCCTACTTCTCTAATTACCCAAACTTTGACATTTTAACATTACCGGACCACTTACGACAAATATTTACTTTTTACAACATTCCTATTGTACTTTGACTGTTACCGTACTCCACATTATTGGTGGCACCGTACTGACGGCGCCGTTATCTTCTATCAGATGCTACTACTAATTATACTTAACAACATCCTATTCCTAATACATACATTAATGAAATAGAAATTATGGAGGAAAATTTTAGTGTCGACATCTTCCCCCTTCCTAGCTTCTACTCCGTCCTCGGAGTAGACTATTCTGGTGCTTGGAAAATCTTCAACTTGTCATGGTTGACCCATTTCGTAATGGGAGTGCCATCCAATTCCTCCAGTCGGTACGTACCATTTTCATGCACAGCTGCTATTTTGTAGGGCCCCATCCATTTTGGAAGAAATTTTCTCTGTCTTCTTTTTTTGTATCTGGAATCATATACTAGAACCAAGTCATTCACATGAAATGGAGACCACCGGATCTTTTGATCAAAGTATTCCTTCTGCTTCATTTTCTTCTTATGGCTTGTATCCTTTGCTATTTCCCTCATTTCCTCTAGCAAATGAAGATGTACCAACCTTTCTTTTACTGAATCACTTTCATCCATCCTTTCATTTTTCATAACTCTCACAGTGGGAATATCAAACTCAATAGGAAGAACTGGATCAATGCCATAGGCCAACTGAAATGGGGAGTATCCTGTTGCTGACTTTGATGTTGCCCTATATGCCCACAATGCTGCATGAATCCTTTTATCCCATTTATGTACCTGCAAGGCTGCATCTTTTGCTAGAATTTGACACAACACAAAATTTGTTCGTTCCACCTGTCCATTTGTGCTTGGCTTGTATGTTGTTGCCTTCCTGTGCTTAATAGAAAACTTATTGACTAGGGCTTCTACCACCTCATTAATGAAGTGGCTTCCTTGATCTGTTACAATTTCTAATGGACAACCAAATCTGGTGACAATGCGTTCATACATGAACCTTGCCACTTCATCCATGGAAGCTATTTTCAATGGCCTAGCTTCAACCCACTTGGTTAAATAATCTGTGGCAACTACAATATACTTATTTTGGCGTGATGTAGTTGGAAGTGGACCTACAATGTCTATTCCCCACTTTTCAAAGGGACCAAGTGGAAGAATAGGACATAATGGAGCTGATGAAGTCTTACGGTTACCATGTGTTTGACAAATATCACATGTCTTACAATAATTATAACAATCTTTAAAAAGAGTGGGCCAGTGATAACCTGCATCCAAGATCCTTCTTGCTGTAAGTTGTCCAGAGAAGTGCCCTCCACATGTACCATTGTGGAATTCTTCTAGCAGTTCCTTCCCTTGATCACGTCCAACTGCCCTCTTGTACTGTCCATCAGGTCCTATTCGAAATAATACTCCATGCAGAATAGAATATGGACGACTGGCTTGAGTAATCTTTCTCTTAGTCTTTGCATTGGCACCATCAGGAAACTTGAATTCATTCAGATAATTCCAAATATCTATGTATTCACTAGGGATTGTGTCAAGGGATAACAATGCTGCATCGGGGAAATCATCATCATCACAAGATGATCCTAAACCATCATAGGCTCGAGAGAGTGCATCTGCATTGACATGCTTCTTTCCTGGCCTATCTATAATATCAAATTCAAATTCTTGTAGCAAAATTATCCATCTTGCTATCCTCCCTGATGGGTTAGGCTTATTGACAATATATTTTAGAGCCTGATGATCTGTTACAACTATAAATTTCTGCCCTAGCAAGTAATTTCTAAACTTCTTTACAGCAAAAATGATAGCCAGAGCCTCTTTTTCAGTTACAGTATAATTTACCTCAGCACTGCTCATTTGTCTGCTCCCAAAGTAAATTGGATGTTCATTCCCATTTTCATCCTTTTGGCTCAAAGTACTTCCTAGTGCTGCATCTGAGGCATCAGTGTACACAATGAATGGCTTGCTCCAATCTGGATTCTTTAAAATAGGTGAAGACACCAGGGCTTCCTTCAGTTGTCCAAAAGCTTCATGTGCCTTATTTCCTGGTTCATAAGTAACATCCTTCTTCAAGAACTGGGTTAGTGGCTGTGCAATCTTTGAGAAATTCTTGATGAACCTTCTATAGTAACCCACATGGCCTAAAAATGATCTCAACTTACTTCTATTCATAGGAAATGGTAAATCTTTGATTTTTGAAACTTTATCAGGATCAGTACCAATACCATCTCTGGATACAACATGCCCTAACAAAACGCCTTTAGAACATCCAAAGACACACTTTGTAGGGTTTAGTGAGGCTTGTGCTTCATCTAACCTTTGAAATGTTGTCTCCATCTGGTGCAGGTGGTCCAACTTGCTCCCATAGATGCAAAAATCATCCAGAAATACTCTGATGAAGGTCCCAATGTAGGGTTCGAACACCCTATTCATCAAACGCTGGAATGTTGCTGGAGCATTACACAACCCAAAAGGCATAACTCTATAAGCAAACGTTCCCCAAGGAGTGGTGAACGTGGTCTTCAGCTGATCTTTCTCTGCTATACGAACTTGGTTGTAGCCGCTATATCCATCAGCAAAACTATAGCACTCCTGGCCAGCTACTTCGTCCAAGATCTGATCTGAGAATGGAAGAGGGTAATGATCCTTCTTTGTTGCCTTATTGAGCTTCCTGTAATCAACACAAATGCGTAGCTTCCCATTCTTTTTTATTGAGATCACAATGGGAGAAACCCATTCTGAATTCTCCACAGCAAATATGAATCCTGCATCAAGCAACTTATCTATTTCTTCTTTTACAGTCTTGGAAAAATTAGGATTCATTCTATATGGCATTTGCTTTATGGGCTTAGCACCATCTACCAGCTCAATAGAATGTTCTACCCAACTTACTTGACGGAGTTCCTTGTAATCAAAAGTGAATAGGTGTATGTACCTTCGAAAGAGCTGGAGGTAGGATTCCTTCTCACTCTCCATCACAGCATCACCAATCTTTATTTGTTGGAGACGATCATCAACTTCTTCTTCAGATAATTTTATGGGGTCATGAGTCGGTGTGACTGGAAGGATATCCATGACTGAAACATCAACCTCACTTTCTTCATCTTCAGTGTCCACTTCACTGGTACTAGAGTAATCAGAGGATGTCCAATCATCAGTTTCATCACTTGAATCCACAGGTTCTACCTTATGATGTCGAGGGATCACGTTTATCTTCACCCTCTCTCTACCACATCCAAGTGTCATGAAGCCTTCATTCCAGTAGTTTCTTGCATGAACTCTCCTTAGCCATGGTCTTCCCAGCAACATTGGGTACGCAACAGTACCATTTTTCATCACCTGAAAGTCTACCACACATACAACACCCATAACAGATATTGCCACATTTGAAACTACACCTTCTGGTTTAGTTTTTCCCTTATTTAATGACCTTAACATAAGTGTTGAAGGGCGATCAATTTTTAAACCCAACATATTCATTACAGACTCGGTCATTACATTAACTGCAGCACCTCCATCAACTAAGACATCATGAATTGAAATACCATTACATAATACCTCAGCTTGTGGAGCATAGGGATCTGCCTCTGCCTCCAAAACAGGGACCTCAACCTCCTTCCTTCTTCGAGCATTGAGTCCACTTCGCAACTCCCGCCTCTTCTCAGAAGACATAGCCAAGAGTTGACCATATGTAATATTTGCAGGCCTTTTGGACAGATCTTCCAAGATGGAGTATGGTCCTTGCCCCTGTGAAATCAGAAAATCCTGCACACCCAACTTTCTTCTCCTATGTTTCTTACTAGTTTCTCCTTTCATCTTCTTAGGATCATTTCCATCTTGATTATCTTTTTCTTTCTTTCTTTTTGTTACAAACACATCTACTTCATTATTTCTGCTCTTATCTACTACATCAAAAGAATTCACAGGTGCTTTTCCTTTATCATTATCTCCTTTACCAGATGTAGAAGCTCTATCTGGACAATTATACTTATAATGACCCTTTTTATAACAACCATAACAAACAACTTTAGAAATATTTCTTTTTGGACCTCTATCTCCTCCCTGAGAACTAAATTCCTTTCCTTGAAGAAGATTAATAGTTAACTGACCCATCTTTTTGAGCAGATCTTCATACTCAGTAGATGTACTAGGAGAAATATTTGTGCTCACCGGGAGTGGTTGTGGATTCTGGACCAAAGGTGCTGGTGTAGGCTCTACTTTAGCAACAATTTCTTTGGGCTCCTCTTCCATGCTTTCTTCTTGCCTTCTTGCAATCTCCTTTGCTTGTTCAATGGTAGCTGGGCGGTCATACTTCACTCGTTGTCTGATCTCTGGCTTCATCCCAAGAATGAAGTGCTTACAGAGGAGATTATCCACGCCATTCATCAACCCATCCGCTAATCCTTCCTTCCGGATCTGGGCATCGAGCTTCCTCCTTAGCTCTAGAACACGAGCATGATAATCCCTTATCTTCTCCTTCTCTCCTTGGGATAGCTTTGTGATCTCGATCATGAGATCTGCATATTTCTGTTGTTCACCAAATTCTTCAAGAAAACTTTCAGTTAATAAATCCCATGAATTTTTCACATTATCACCTAGTGTTTCAAACCACCTAAGTGCTGAACCATCCAAAAAGGTAGGAAAAAATTCAGTCCATTGTTCCCTTCTTATAAGGCCATTACAAATACAAGATCGTTTAAACTCTTGAATGAAAGAAGAAGCATCTTCATTAGATTGAGCTGAAAAAACAGGAATCTTTCCCATTTTCAAAAGTAACCACCGTGAAATACCAACCCACAAGTACAATCAACAAGACTTATGTGCACAAATAATTGGAATCACTATACTAGAAAGTGACTTTACACCTTTCTATAGTAAAATAGAAATGACCACGGTAAACTATGGTAAAACTTGACTTACTGCGGTAAAAACTGACTTTACTGTGGTAAACACTATTCACGGTAAAAAGTGAAGTTACTGCGATAAATACTATTCACGGTAAAAAGTGACTTTACTGCGGTAAATACTATTCCAGCAAAAATGACTTTACCATGGTAACTACTATTCATGGCAAAAATACTATTCACGGTAAAAATGACTTTACCATGGTAACTACTATGCACAGTAAAAACAAGG
Source organism: Taxus chinensis (assembly GCA_019776745.2). Taxonomy (NCBI): domain Eukaryota; kingdom Viridiplantae; phylum Streptophyta; class Pinopsida; order Cupressales; family Taxaceae; genus Taxus; species Taxus chinensis. Next base: position 210,477,931 of record CM034157.1, read on the forward strand.
TTACCCTCTAATTGATTTTTGACTAAGTGGGAATATCTCTCCAGAAAATCCACCAACGAGGAATGGTCCCGGCAACGGAACCAAAATGTCATCACCAATCCGGCACTATGATAATTCTTCACCGGGAACTCCTCGTGCTATGATTATTTACTAATGCACAGCCTTTAGTTTGGTGGATGTAATCTGGAAACAAAACAACAACATAACACAAGAATACCATCGACTATGATAAGACGGAATGATGACAAATCTGAAATATCAAAGTAAATTATAATATTAACATGAAATTGTTACAATCTCACCCATGTACTTCAAGTGTTATTACTTCACTTGCCTTCCACAAGACTATGGGAGAAACTTTACAATTACACCTCTTAATGGCTTCTTCAACACACCTTTAAACTGATGGCTTCCTTCGCACACTTCCTACAATATTTCTCACTACTTCCTTCTATGCTAAATGAGGGGGGTGGCCTCTCTATTTATAGAACTTCCAGGCTTATCCATCTTATCTCTAAGATAGGATAAGAAATCCACTCTGACGAATCATATTCCATACCTTAACTCTTATCTGTACATGTAAGCTTATCTTTAAGATAAGATAAACCTTATCATTTTACATGGGTTCCACATTTTTAGACTTTTTACAAATAAAATACACAAAATATTTATGACCTCACTCCTTGTCCTTATTACCAATATAATATTTCTAATTCCTAATCATGTAGACCCTACTTCTCTAATTACCCAAACTTTGACATTTTAACATTACCGGACCACTTACGACAAATATTTACTTTTTACAACATTCCTATTGTACTTTGACTGTTACCGTACTCCACATTATTGGCGGCACCGTACTGACGGCGCCGTTATCTTCTATCAGACGCTACTACTAATTATACTTAACAACATCCTATTCCTAATACATACATTAATGAAATAGAAATTATGGAGGAAAATTTTAGTGTCGACAGTACCATTCTAGAATCTTCTCCAGTACATAGTGTTGTAAACAATAAATCCCAAAGGAACATGCATGTACGCCAAGGTCACTTGCCAAACATAATTCTCCTCTGCATTATATTGCACTATATCAAAATTTCCCATTGTTCAAAATACCTTTTCTGTTGATGCTAGCATATGAGTCTCATGTAGATTCACGTGAACACAATGGAATGAGGAGATCATTCTGAGGGGACAAAATCATACACTACTAGATTTACTAAACAAATTCCAAGGTGATCTGTAAAGTTCTAGATAAAACATATCAAATAGAGTAGTGAAATATTTCATTTCAAGTTAATGCCTTCTTTCAAATATTGATGGGAAGCTGTGGGGATTGATAGTTTCTCAGAAACTATGATTCATTCCTCACTTCAGGTAATGCGAGTGTACTTTCAAATCAGTTAATGAAGCTATCTAGTTATTTTCATACACTCATGAACTGCACAGGCAAGTAGCTACACCAGGCATATGCTTGTTTTAATTTTTTTATTAGACTGCATGTTTTCCAAATTAGGAATATATTAGATTAGTTGATCTTTCAAAGGATATTAAAATTCTTTATCAAAAATACAGGAAAAATCAAGGAATACTATATGTTGTCCTATATCTTGCATAATTTGTTTATTTCACTTCAGTTAGGTTTATATTGATCTTGTATGACAATACAGGACCTAGGGAATAGGGAATACATTTTTGAGCCAATTGTGCCTCATATATTATTTGCATCAATAACTGACATAGACCAAAATATCATTGAATTTTCAGGTCTTCCAAACAACCATAGACCTACAAGGAAATCAGCCACCCTTCTTAAACATAGAAGATGACATGACACCGTTCTAGTCAAAACCCAAATTATAGCTCCAATTTCTTGATAGAACCGTAAATTGTAGAAGAATTTTGAAATTGGTTCTGATCCACTAGTCCCACAGCAAGATGCAGGATCCTCCTATTTGATTAACACTAGCTTAATATGTTTTCTATGATGATGAGGTACTGAGAAAATCTTGAAACTTCTAGTTCTAAACGTCATAGGCCGAAAAGGCATTCCACTGATTTACTGGATCTTAAATGAAGGGGTTGACATTTCATATGACCATAAAGGTCCTGCAAAACCAATTCACTTACGGTTTTGATTCAACAGGTCCCAGGTATGGGCCACAAATCTCCATATTGAAAATATTGTAAGGTGAAGTGTTTATTCATCTCCTAACCCTTCCATTTAGATATTTATTGTTATCCAAAATTCACCCCTCAAGGTAAATTTGATAACATGCATCAAAATTATTCAGTCCTGAGCAAGTAGATTGATTCGAGGTCCAAAATCATGTTTTTGGGGGCCCCTCGGCTTCTCTCTAACTCTCCCATCCAAAAAGAAATCCCAACGAGTTAGAAAAAATGAAAAAATGCAAAAAATAAGGTTGCAGGAGTCAAATTGTTTTAAAGCATTTCGGGTCTGAAGGGTTCGGGTCGTACCAGTTCGGGTACAAGGTTCGTCGTACCAAGCTTGGGGCCTAAAATGGCTAAGTTGAATTTTTGTCCCATGGTCCACGGGAAGTTGGGATCGGGACGTGAAAACATCACCCAAAAATGAAATCGGCCTAAACTAGGGAAAATCATCAAGTTTTTTGTTTTGCGCAGTTTGGGATTTCCGGGATGTGAAAAAGTACGCAAGGGTGCTCAAAGTGTTCAACCAACAACTGACAGTTTGCTGTTTAAGTTTTTTAGGCCATACAAGGAGACTGTATCATATGTAACCTTCTCTGATTTTAAGAAGAGCCTGTTTCAATCTTAGCATTGGGATAGGATAGTTTTGTTCATTCAAGCTTAGTTACAAGAAAGTGGCAAGGAAATAAGGCCAAAGAATGTATTTGGGACAGTTGGGACAAGAGTTCGCAAAAATCCTGAAATAGGAAGAAGCCAAGAAAAGTCAACGTTTGACCCGTGAACTTCAAACGGCCATAACTTTTGACTCCGAGCTCATGATTTTCACAAAATTGGACTTTCTGGAATGAGCACGACATCCTCTATGCTCCAAACAACTAGATAGCATTTTTAACAAGGGTAGATATATTTAACTTAAAAGAAACAATATTCGGCTCCAGTCAGTTAATGCTCATTCCCGTCAAATGAGAAAACGTCCTGTCAGACCCAAAATAGCTGCCCGCACTCAGAAGGCCATAACTTTTGCATTTCTCAAGAAATCACACAAAATTGGTTCAAGCTTTCAATCATGGCTCTAGTTAATGCTATATCAAATCAATAAATTCTAGATTTCATGAGATATCACTTTTGATATTTTTCACAAAACGTGGACGGGTTCATAACAGTGTTTTATTTGGTGATTGGGAGTGCAATTAAGAGGCATGGATCATCATTCTTTCTAGATTGCAGTTAGTCACCTACAATAGATTTTTCAAGTAATATATAATCATTTTACTCCATTTAATGCCTCTTACAAGTGGTTGAAGGACAATTTTGGGATTTCCATTTTCCTTTCTCTTCTCTCTTCAATTTTTTCTATAAATTGGAGTGTTGGGCTATTATAAAAGGGGGAGAGTAGTTTTGTAGCAAAGCTCTGCACAAAATTTTACTTTTGAAGCCAATGATTGAAGGCCCTTATTTGGATCCTTGCATGGTGATCCAGGCCCTTATACTTGTAACCGATTCAACTGTGCATATCAGGAAGCAATAAAATACATAGTTTGTGGATAAAATCTTCCCCTGTTCTTGTTTTCTTGCATTCTTCTTGCCCCTTCAACCTTGATTACAAAATATTGTGTCTACCAATTATGTTCTTGCAAAATCCATTATCATTGTGTATGTATAAATATTTTGTGAATGCATTTTACTAGATTTGGAGAACTGTAACCTCTTCTAGTGTGCACTTTGCTTTGTATCTCACACATTTGAGGAGACTACTCTCACACCCTCCTTTTCATGGTGTATCACCACTTTAGTGTAAGATTTCATTTTATAGCATTCTCTCTCAAGGTCCCTTGGAAATTTAGATTAGAATAGTTAGAATACAATAAATTAGAGTAGAATGTGGCAGGTAGTTTAGGAGACTAAGAACCACTTTCTCTGGAGGTCATCTCAAGTAGCAAGTCCCACAACTTGGAGATAGTACCCATGTTATCCAATCACATCATGAGTTCAAGTATATGCACTTGTATACATTAGTATTCAGATCTCTCCACTTCCACCAGAGGTCCATTATCACACAGTTTCCTCAGTTGATATAGACACAGCAGCTAATCAAGTATAAGGATTTCTAGGACTAGACCAGAGAATCATTATAGAATCCACAACTCATGGTACCCATCATCCAAAAAAGATTATGACCCTATCTGGAGATATACACGAAACAATCCCAGGTCATTTTCCATGTACCACAACCTATAGATCGGATCACGCCAGAGCTCGATATTGATTGGAGCCTTCGAGCACATCCTACCGAACGATCTATCACACTGGTTCAGGTTAGGAGGGCCTTCTTTGCCTTAGATTCACCAGATTCCATTATTGTGTGTTGAAGACATAAGATTACCTAACTAGTTAAGTTAACATCCCTGGGTGTATTCCATCCCCACCGGCTGTCTCGGCACGACCTCAGGAGGTCGGGTACAAGGAAGAGTTACTTGTAGATTACCATGCTCGCTTGTCACTTTTCCATGGTACAAAATTGGTGAACCTGACATGAAACTTCCTACCTTTTGATTCAGAGCCTCTGATTAGCTATTATATCTTGAATGATACATTACACCAATTCAAGATTAGCCTTCGCATTAGCTTTACCAACCTCATTGGTGAAACTTACGTGAGGATCAATTGCTTACTTCCACATATACTTTCTCCACTGGCTTTACCTCGAGAGGTCAGGTACGAAGAAAGGCTACTTGTTAATCTCATTTTGCTTGCATCCACCTTCACTCTTTCCCATTATTCTGCATGGGTATTCATATACCCCCCGAATATGTTGGGATATGATGCATATGGCAGACCTCTCCTAGGTCTTGAAGGATACTACGATCAACTGAATAGACATCCATCACCCTTGCTCTTAGCATGGGGTGACAACTATTCAACTAACCAGTTGTCAACACAAACTCCACCTCCAAGGACTAGATATAGTTATTCTTTCCAAATAGAGGAGTTGGATCAACTCACTCAAACACAACCACCAAAGCCTTCAGGCTCGAAACAATATGATGTTCACTGGAGAATCTGGTTCATCTCCTCAGGTTTTGCTTAGACCACAAATTAGTAGACAATCAGATCCATACCTGGTTTTAGATGATGAATACTTACCACGTTATGCCAGGAGTGAACAACGCTCTCAAAGTATGTACCCACCTATAGGAAGTTTACAAACACAACCCGAGGTCTCTTTCCAAGAAAACACCTCCATTCCTCTACCTATAGGAAATACCCTCGGTGAAACTTGGCAGGGCAATGATCAATTCATAGTAGGGATATCATATGCCTATACAACCTCAAGATATACAACAAACGCCACTAAGGAAAAATACTGTGACTTCACCAAATGAGGTCATCTCAACTTTAGTAGAAAAAGTTAGAGGGTTAGAACTTGCTCAAGCAAATAAAAATTCTCAATTCATGCAGGCAGGAAATTCCAATCCTCCACATCATCCTAGCCAAGTAGACCTCCTCACAGGAATAGGCATGTTGGGCATGCCTCCTCAGTATTCACAAGAAAACACCAACTAGAACACGTTTTCAAATGCCGCTCCAGTGGAAAATATGATACCTCCCGGTTTAGTACAAAAAAATCCATTTCTAAGAAATGTTCCTCCATACTTAAACATGTATTCCAAATCACCACAAGGGAGATATGTTCTCTTCTCCCGGCATGTTTACTCAACCACAGGGATTTCCTTATGTCCCTGCAAATACATACACTATGCCATATCAACAACCCATTCCACCTCCACCCCCCTCAGCAAGCACCATCAATGGTTGAAACCTATGCGATAGGGACTTATTTGAATATTTGAAAGAACCCTTAGATTTCACCATACGAAGCGTCATGCTTCCAAGACCTCTTCCCGATTTTCCCAAATACAAAGGGGAGGGAGACCCGAATACACATATCAAGGCCTATGCCACATCCATTTGAGAACTACTCCCTTGGGATGGGGTTGTTGCTAAAATATTCCCCAAAACTTTAGAGGGCATTTCCCTCGATTGGTATTACAGAATACCTGAAGCCTCAATACATTCATTTAAACAGCTTGTTTCAGAGTTCATCAAGGCGATTGACATGAACAAACTGTTGAGAACAGGAATCAGGGAATTCTTGCATATTAAACAAGAACATAATGAATCTGTTACTCATTTCATCCAAAGATGGCGTACAATCCTCTATTCTTCAGCAAGTGCTCCAAACATGGATCAGATGGAACTATGTGATTTATTCCTTCATTCTCTCAGCAAAGAGATAAAGGAAGAAGTCCAGAAGTTCCCACTAAGGACTTATGATGAAGTACTTGAGAGCACCCTCCGAATAGATCAAGCTGCGATAGATAGCGGTCACAAGACATATGGAACAAATGGGAGGTTAATCATCCCCAACCAAAATACTATGACTTATCCTACTGCCAGGAATGCCAATCAAGGACCTAAAATCCTTAACAAAAATCTGCGGAGTGACAACAGATGGAGTAACTGACCAGGCTAAAAAAAAACATTGTAAATACTCCACCACCCGTTAACAATCAACGAAATAACAATTTTACCCCAACAATCAATCAGTGGATTTTAATCCATCACGACAACAACAACAACAACAACAATGGAAAATCCAGACACAGGGTCCAAGCCAAAACTCAACTGGATATCAAAACAGAACCAAAACCAAAAACAACAAGTGCAAAACTTTAATCCTAACTATTCAACGGTTTAATCAAAGTTTTGGACCACAATATGTGCCAAACCAACAACCTAGGAATTACAATCCTAACTCATATTGTGGTTTTCACAAAGATTCGAGGCCATGACACTAGGACTGTTGTGACTACAATAAATTCATGCAACGTTTTCCAGAAGAACAGAGACAACTTTTCATAGATATGTTCTTAACAGATCCTGCATTCACCCATGCCAAATACTTATACAGGAGTAGTTTCCCCTCAAAATGCATCCCTCAAGATCTTCAACAATCCTCTCCCAAATCACTCTAACAATAACATGTTAAATTCAAATGGGACAAAAAAGGGTGTAATGACAGGAAATAACGATCATGAAGCCTCAACTTCACTAAATCCACTAGTTGCACCACAATTAGGAACTCAGCCACGACCCAAGATAGTTGGTTTAGTGGATTTAGACATTGAACTACACGTAGAAACCTGTAACAAGGAACACGAGAGTATTCCTCTCAACCAAGTTCCAACCTGCCCACTAGACTAAAGATAACATTCAAAAAATGTTAGTAAAACCTATAGGTGCCTACGATTTAATTAATGACCTAACAAAGACCTTCTCTCACATTTATTTTTTGGATTTGTTGAAAGAACTCTCCCGCCCACAGGGCTGCTCTTTTAGAAGCATTAGGTTTAGGTCATTTAATTAACATCACTCCACCTCCTGAAACACAAGTAAACCATATAGACTTTGATATTCACCCTCCAGGGCAGCCAGATAGGGATACTGAGTTTATATTCGAATATAAGCAAAATGCCAACAGACACTGAGATTGCACGTAGAGGTGATCCTAGCCTTGCATTTGCAGGTATGGGTTTATATTAATTACGTTAAACATGTAATGGTTGACGATGGGGCAGTAGTTAACATAGTCCCCTTCTCTTTCCTTCAAAAGCTAGGGTATGGAGAAACAAATTGTTCCACAACTCGAAATACACTAAGAGGCTATGATAGCCTTAAAGCCACTTCGATTGGGACTATAATACTACCAGTCACCTTAGGACCCAAAACAATCCTCACTGAGTTTTATATTATAGATCAGGAAACCAACTATAATATGATCCTCGGGTCCAACCATGGATACACGTATGAAGGCAATCCCTTCTACGTTATTTCAAGAAGTAAGATTCTTGCACTTAGGAAAGATATTATGTAGTAAAAAGGTGATCCGAAACCATTCGATATACACCTAGCACACCTGAAAGAAAAGACCAGGCATTCACTCTGAAGTTTGAACTCCCAACAAATCAACTTAACAAACCAACCGACTCAAAACCGGAAGAAAAGTTGGTACCTACAACAGAACTAGAAGTTACGAACCTAGTCAAGACGCATCCCAACCCTCAAAGATGAGACTAACATTGTAGAAACAGTATCATTAGGAACTACTACAAAAATTGTCGAATTGCTAGAACAGGATCTACCAATTTTCCTACCATTTGATTCCATGTAGGTATAGGATATACCCTAGGAGTTGGTTCTCTTCCAGTAGATGAACTTTGCATGGTAGAAGTAACTGAGGAAGCATAAGAAGACACAATAAATGTCCCAACATCCATCTTCCAAAGCTAAATATTGGACTCTCCATTTTCGATGGAGCTAGATGTCGTTTACGGGGCTGGGGCAGGTGTGATCTTTACTTCTCCCGAGGGAAAGATCCTACCATTTTCCTTTAAACTAAATTTCGAATGTACAAACAACGGGGCTGAGTACGAAGCCCTCCTCCTTGGCCTCATCTTAGCTAAGAGGCTCGGTGTTAATAACATCAGGGTGTTAGGAGACTCGTCAATTAGTTAGTAAACAAATTATTTGAGGTGTATGAGACTAGAGTTGAACACTTATAACTCTACAAAATGGAGGTATTAGATTTGACCAAGGGATTTAAATTCATATCAATTGAAGCAATCCCACGAGAATAGAAACCTTCTCACTGATTTGATAGCAACCTCGAGCTTCTCAATTCACTCCTAGAAGTGAGTTGTAAAACACAAGTTTCATGGTATCCCTTCGTACTAAACCATTGGTGCGTAGGAATATGTAATAACCCTGATCTTGACACATATAGAAGCTGAGAATACAGTTTACCATCCTAGATCGCTTTGAAAATGATAGGGCCACTCTTAGATTACCTAAATGCGTCTATGCATAACTGCATCTCACTCATCACATAGTATGGATTTCTCCATGATCCCATATTCATCTTCTTATTTTGGAAACCCCATGGTAGAGATCCCCCCACAAAAGAATCTCAAAATATATGCAGGTAGAGAATGAAGAAGATCTAGAACTACCTCTAACCTTGCCTAAGTTTGAAGAAGGAAATGCTTCCTTAATCAAAGGAAATGATTGATATCAATATCAGAAAAAAAGGAAGAGCCGAATATCTTAAAACTAGGATCTTCATCTAATTCTAGAGGAGATAGAAATAAATACTCATATCCTCAAGGAACATCAAAAGGATTTCACATTTAATTACAAAGAAATGACAGGAATTGCACCACACAGATATCACAGTACACAACCTCATCACCAAATCAGATGCAAAGCCAATTCAAGTAAAATACAAGACTAATGAAACCCAAGGTAGCTCTCATGGTGAAATAAGAGGTAATGAATCTTCTCTAGGTGGGGTTCATCAAACCAGTCGATTACTCTCAGTGGGTATCTAATATCGTCCCTGTTCTCAAAAAGAATGGGAAGATACACATCTTGCATAGACTTCTCGAGACATTAAAAAAGCATGCCCCAAGGATGACTTCCTTGTTACCATCCATTGACATCATCATTGACACAATAGCTAGATTTGAGATTTTATCTCTCATGGACGGCTTTTCGGGATATAATCGTATCAGAATATCTGAACAGAGGACCAATCCAAGACTACGTTTATAACTCCTTGGGGAACTTATTGCTACGTTGTTATTTCGTTCGGTCTTAAGAATGATTGGTGCTACATACCAATGGGAAATGACATACATATTTCATGACCTTATTCATAAGATCATGGAATCCTACATAGATGACTTGTTGGCCAATGCCAGGAAGCACTGTGATCACCCGGAAGTGCTCCACATCATTCTTTCACAATTGATCGAATACGGCAGTCACACTGAATCTAGAAAAATATGTATTTGGTGTGACAGGAGGGAAGCTCCTAGGTTACATTATATTGTCATCAAGGGATCAATGTAGACCCTAGCCAAAATCTAGGTTGTTATTAAAATGATTCCACCTTTGAGATGAATCTAGTATCAGATCGTTTCTCAGGAAACTCGGTGCAATTCAAAGATTCATCCTTGACTTAAGTTTTTTTGTTCATCCAATCAACAATTTATTAAATAAATATTATAACATTAATTGAGATAGAAGAATACAATGACGCTTTCGAAGTAGTTAAATGCGTTTCTTGTTGTCTCCTCCTATGCTAATGCCTCCTAGAGCCAGATCATCCATTTAATCTTGTATTCATGGGCTACTGATGTCTTGCTAGCCTACATGTTGGTTCAGGAAGATGATGACAAAAGGGAACGCGTGTAGTCTATTTCATTAGCCAGACATTGCTTGATTATGAAACAAGTTACACACAGATAGAAAAAGAATGCCTTACCATAGTATTCACAACAAAACGTTTAAGACATTACATGTTGAATCAAGAAACAAGGGTTATTGTAAAAATAGATCACCTATGGACATTCCTCATGCAAGAGTCTTTATCCAAAAAGGTTGGACATTTCATAACCTTAATGGGTGAGTTTGAACTAACATTTGTAAACCAAAAATCCATTAAGGGATAAATCATTGCAGACTGGTTGGCTGAAAATCCATTGGATGGGGGTGATCTAGTAGATCTAGACTTTCCTGATGAGTGCATATATTTTGTCGAAACCAGACCCCCCATCTTTATATGTCATTGGTACACTAACATTATCAATTTCATCATGGACCACACATACCCAGAAGGTGCCACATCGCAACAAAGAAGGAGGTTACACATTATCGCTGCTAAATGTGTTATTTTAGAATAGGTACTCTATCACAGAGCCTTCAACGGCATGCTTCTAAGATGCGTCGATATAGAAGAATCCAAAAGGATTCTTCATGAATCCCATAGTGGGATATGTGGGGGCCACTTCGGTGGTCACACCACCACTCGTAAAATACATTGAATGGGCTATTTTTGGCCCACTCTCGAACATGATGAAGTGGAATTTGTACGTAAGTTCCACAAATGTCAAGAATTCTTTCACGAGATTCACATGCTAGCACAATCTCTGCAACGAATAGCGACCCCGTGGCCCTTCTCCACTTGGGTTCTAGACTTAATAGGGAAATTATCTCCCTCATCAACCGATGGCCATAATTTTATAATCATAGCCATGAAATATTTTACCAAATGGGTGGAGGCCATGCCTCTCACCACTGTACCGAGTTTGGTGATTGCCAAACTCATTTAGAACCAAATTATCTGCAAGTATGATGTCCCACAAGTCATTATCTCAAATAATGGCATGTCCTTTAAGAATGATGAGGTTCATGAGTTATGTAGCAATTTTAAGATAAACCATCACACAGTTTCTCTTTACTACCCTCAAGCCAATGGACAGGCTGAAGTGACAAACAAACCATTGAAAGCTATTCTCCTCAAAATAGTAAAGGAAAACAAACGAGATTGGCACTTAAAATTTTATCCGGCCTTGTCAGCTCACTGAAACTCAATAAAAACACCAATAGGAGTAACTCCTTTCTCACTGGTATTCAGAGCAGAAGTAGTTCTCTCACTTAAGGTTGAAATACCCAGTCTCTGCATCTCATTACAAGGGATCCTAGATGAAGAAGCTTACAGGGAGGCATGCCTCTCGCAACTAGAAATCCTTGACGAGGCCAGGTTAAACACCAAACAATGGCATAGATCCTATGCTGACTGGATGTGCCGGCAGTATAACAAAATAGTATATGAGCGAGAAATATATGAAGTAGATCCAGTTCTAAGACTAGACAACCAGATCGATAAGAAAACCAGTGAATGAAGAAAGTTCCAGCCCAAATGGTTGGGCCCATACTGAGTCATTAAGGACTACGGAAATGGTGCGTATCTCTTGTGCACACTAGAAGGTGAGGAATTTGGTGAAACTGTCGATTCCTTGCACCTTAAGCGGTTTTACGAATAAAATTTCAAATTCATTGCTAGTACATTATAGCTACCTACATTGCATTAGTCTTTTAGCTACTTCATTCTATCCATTTCACGAAAATGGTAGTTCAGAAGCTTACTCTTAAAAAATTGTTACAAATTTCTGAAGATATTGGCAAAAATATTCATATCACATCTCTTCGAACATCATCAAACATTTTCAAATCTTCTCATCAATTTCGACAGACAAACATTGACGAAACCATACCAAGGCCTGCATACTTTTCTTTTCTCTTTCTTTCTACTAGGTAAATTTTTCCTTTCCTACGGTCTATTCTGGAAGCTTCTTGGTGTCACATCTATCCCTCTTAAAATCTCTTATGAATGAAAGGATGTCCCAAGTATACATTTAACCTAAAAATAAAATCACAACAAAATCCATTCTCTGATACCAAATGATGTAGAGTTAAACAATATTTTAGTCGTACATTTAGTACATCAATAAGATTAAAAAACTACCTCATTTACTCTGCATAAGAGGATCCTATATAGGATTAAAGTGTTCTAAAATATTGTAAAATTGCCTTAAATGACATCAACCCATGGCCTCTTACTAGTAGCATCAGGCAGGGGTGTGCCTCATCATCCTTACACAAACTGTCATTTTACTTGGTATGCTAAATCAATCACAAGTCAAATTATTTTAGAGATTCACAAATTATTCACCATCCTCCAACTAGCTCTTGGCATATTGTACTAGTCACTTGTTTAGGTAATATATAACATTCTATCATCCTGGTTTCCATTTATGAATCTCAATGTCTTGTTGACACAAATGAAAAGTAAATGGTCTTCCCACAAGCTTGGTAGCTCAGTTCTACTAAAATGGGTGTGTAGCTCAAACTTTGTTTTTTTAGGACTATCCTTTGGATCTTATGTCACTAATCATTCACATTCAAGGAAACTCACTGTTAGGTACTTGTTTTCTCCTTAATATCTCAAAAATCCTCTGAGCCCTCACGTCCTAAACCTCAAAAAATTTCAACTCCACCTTGGGATCTTGAATCAAAAGGTCCAACTCTTCAGTCTTGCAACTATTCTCCTTCATCACATTTTACCAATATAAGATCAATGAATTCTGGTATGTGTATGCCAAAGGGTTCAACTAAGTTCAGTACCCACAATATTTTTAAAACTTATTTAGGTCATATCTCAACATTACAAAAAAGGTGCATAGAGTAAGACATTTTATTTACCCAAATCCTTCTGTTAACTCCCTCTACTTTACTTTTTGTAATGTTTCCTTAAAAGCAAATATTCTAAACTAGGTCTGAAATTACATTTAGAAAATGAGTCATTTATATATTCAATTTTTTAGAGAGTTTCAGAAACAAAGATATATATAATGTATATATATATATAAGGTTTCCTATATAATGCTATTCATTCTTCCAGGCATAAGTTTCAAAATGGCTCAATGAGCTCGGAAGGCACATAAATACTTAGTCTAAATAGACCTAACAAAGGGTCACTACAAGTTAGAGTTTACAAACCGTGGCATCTACAGTCCTCTAAGGGATCCCTGGTAGAAGAAATATCCCCCTTCCACAAATCTAGGACTCCAGATATGCTTTTTCTCTGAATATATTTTGAGACTTCCTCAAGATTATTTCTACAACAGTATTTCATATCTTATTTCTATTAGATTTGGGTCATCAACTCAGCATGAACTCTACAGCCCTGTGACCTGACGGTGCCTTAGCAGTGAAGCCTGAGAAGCTTCTTTTCATCTATGGCCAAATTCTAGATGGGGTAACTAAACATTGGTAAGCTTACCAATTAATCATGGATCCCCTGTATCCGTAGATAGCTTGGAACGAGTATTCTCCATTACCAGACCAAAAGGGCTAATCAATACATACCCGGTGAATCATGTTTCTCCACTCATGAAAAATTTCTCTACTAGCCTGAAGGAGACAATAAATCTAGAAAACAATCAAAAGCTGATTCAAAGGATGCAACTCAAGAGAGGTAGACACATCCCAGACAATTCTAGCTAAAATAATCCTCAAAAGAAAACTGATATTACTTACTCGGATTTCAAAGTGGAATAAACCAATAAGTATATATATAGGATCCGCATATATCCACAGATCTCTATGCCGCAAACTTGTGTACACAGTGCTAGAATGTCAGTGTAAAGTTCATGGGATCTTGCCATGGACTCATCCTCTCCACCAAGGTCATTGAGAATCTTACATCATCTAAGACTTAGAGTCACATTCGTGGAAGGATGGGAATCAATGCCCATATTATAAGGTTCATAGGAACATCCTGAGTAAAAAACATAACTCCCATCGTAACTCTAACTATCACTCAGTCACCTTCCGAATTTTTTGATCTTTCCAAGAAACAAAATGGTAGTAGTCCTTTGTATCTCCCCCTATGAAATCCTCATGATTTTTAGAGTCTATCTTAGATGAAAAAAAAGCTTAAGACTGCACATGGGTATCATAGTGGGCAACAATCTTAAGATCAAAGGTTCCTATCAGGAAGCACCGACTCTCTATACAAGTATTTCAACAAAAATTATTCCTAGCTTCATATTAATTATTTCTTACAAGAATAACAACAGTCCTTTGCATGCCCAGCCTTTAGGATTCTCCCTCCTAGCCTCCTGAGGAATACATTCCCAACACTAGCACTCACTGGGGGAAGCATCTCAATCTCTAGAACTGTTGAAATGTCCAGGCACTTCATGTAGAGGGTGTGTCTCTAACTTCCCCATAACTATCCTTCTAGCTGCCCTGTAGTAGATTTGAAGAAATCAAAGTATAGGTCTCCTTTGACCTCTTAACTACATACCCTGCCATGGCTCTTACATTATTTTTAGGCATCTAAATGATTCTTAGTACACAGGGAAGCAACTAGCTGGTGGGGTGCACTACAGCACCTATAACCTAACATATCCATCTAACAGACCTTAAAAACCCCGGGATACTTAACATCTAGAACACTCTCCCATTAGACATCAATATCCCTCTTAGACCCATCTCATAACTAAGGTCATTTTACATCCCTTTGTGCAATATCCCTGAATACATTTATAAGGAACTATCTAAATTCAAATCGTGAACTACTTGGATCACCTAAGATATTTCGGCTCCCATGATTTCCTCATTCTGACCTTGTGACTTGCAATTTTAGTCCACCTTCATGACTAGGATGACGATTTTTCAATTTTTGGAGGTTTTTGTAGATCCCCTCCCTTGTATTAGGATCAATATCGAAGCAACTATGCCCATAATGGCTTGATGGATCAGTAGTGATGGGACTCACTCACAGGATCATAGAATTGAGGCCTTCACTTCCTTCTGCTGAACCAAGTGGAAGACACTTGAATACTCCCATAAAGGATACTCTAGTAGAAAACAACAAAAAAGCTATGGATCACTGCTACCCACTTCAAATGGAAGTCATCCATCCCAATAAGTCTGAGACAACCTAAAATCCAGTAGCCACATCTCCTTTTTTGGTGAAAGTCTCTTTCACCGCTAACCCCTAATTAAATCGAGTTTCTGATTTTGATTCTTTTATTCCAGTAAGAATGTAACTCCTACTTTTGTCAAGGATGACTATTCAGGGTCCTAGCGGGGGGGACCTCTGTGCAATCCTTCAACATTACCTGACCATGTTAAGAGTATCCAAATTCCAAATTTATAGAGTGCATCTAAGCACTGCTGAGAACGGTGTCCCAAGTAATTTGACTAAACTTGTCTCGGTTTCATCAAAGGAAGTAGTTCAAATTCTAGTCTATATTACATCCAAAAACATGCTCAAATAGAAGTACTTCTCACTGCCAAGTACCTCTGCCCTCTAAAAATATTCATTAAAGCAACATCCTAGGACTAATTGAAATGCAAAAGTAGAACCCTTTTATAGTCTCTTTTTTGATACAATGGGTTTAAATTGACCGCCGCCCTGTATCATTGAATCTAGTGCCTATGACACTGTCATATCATTTAAAGGTTCCAAGGACCATGGTATCACCTCCGCACTTGTGTTATTGGTCGGTTGTCTACTGCCATCGAGACTACAAATAAGTTGCATGCCCTCATTGGTTGATTCAAATATGGTCAAAAAGTGAGCATTTGTAGCTATTTTCAAATGCGCTACCCATTAAGCGTCCCCCCCTAAGAGACATTTGAAACTGACATTATGGCTAAACATGCTAGCTTCACAACAAAGATGTTGTTGAGTTGGACATTTCTATGCTACAAATATGTTAGTAGATATATATAGATAGAACTAGTCATGTGCCATCTATATAGGTCAAGGGTAAAATGAAGAAACTGCTCGCTTAAGAGGCAAGATGGGATATACTCGTTTAAAAATAATATCAACTACAATCCTCATTGAAAACCATTTACCGTGGGTCCAAGAGCTCAAAATATATGGAAATCTACACGCATAAATGTAGAGGAAGATCTGAGCTTCCCGTTATATATATATATGGAGGAGTACCCATATGGTGTTTTGAGTCACTTTAAAAACACAAGGTGTTCATACGTAAAATAGAGCTACCGAGGGTGGGGGTGAAGTTCTTATCCCCATACAAATATTTAAGTCCTCATTTCGTACTTATTTAGTATTTATTTTTCGATGTATTTTATCTATCTGCACTTGAGTCCTTCATTTCCATTTTAAAGATAGCATAAAAACTTGGATGGCGACATTTCGAAACACACAAGGCGTGTCAGGTATAACCATCTGAAACTTCCCATTTTGGGACCGCCATACTTGCACCCACCATTTTACACCAACTTCATGGCTAAAAAACTTCTCCGAGGGGGAAATATGTACGTACCAAAAATTGTAGGGTACTGTACCACCAGAACGATGTTACACATACCCCAATGATGATACAGGTCTCCTCGCAAGGTGTTCAGGATCTAGAAAAAGCTCACCAAGTGTACGTTTTCATCCCAAATGCCCTTTTTCAAACTCCTTGTGCTTTGCTTTATTCAACTTCTTCCCCTCTTTTTCCTTTACAGTTTTGGTCTTTCAATGATACATAACCGCCACCCTGCCTTGGGCGGCGGTCTCGTGACCATCGCCATCCAAGATAGGGCAGGTGGTCTTGTAATCACCACCCTGCTCAGGCCGGCGGTCCTGTCCACGTGTTTTTCAGCACGCTTCTTTTGATCGCGGATTTCTTCAAACGTAAATTTTTCAAATTTGCACCACACTTTTCTCAACCGACTTTGCTTGTATTTATGATTTTGTTCCCTAGAATAGTGTTTCTTCATTGTTTATATGGTAAAAGAGTATATAGTTCAGGAATTTACCCTTTGGGTGAATGGGAAATCTATAAATAGCCATCTTGTTCACAAGAAAATGGCCCCTCTCTCTTCTCATTTCAATTGTTTAGTGTTTTGAAGTTCTTGCTTAGAATTCAATAGGTTTAGTTTTCATGAATTTGCATCCATAGTTAGTTTTATCCTTTGCTACTTTAGAAGCCATTTGATCTTCTTGCTTTCTAGTCTTGTACTCATTACATTGTTCATACAAATCAGTTTTAGCAGTAGAGTAGTTTCATTTTTAGATTGAGAATCCATTAGAGTTGCAGGTTGTGTTTCTTCATAAGAGATATATTCTATAATGTCTCGGTACATTCTGCGTTGTATCCCCTCAATAAATCCTGCTAGGAATTACATACACCAAGCTCTGTTCACTTGCACTATCCCTCTCCTACTTGCATTGTATTCGGTCTATATCCAAAGCTGCCATTGTTCAAAATAAATTATCTTCTGTTGATGCTAGCATATACACGCTTTTCTTGATTCACAAGAGGACATGAAGGAACGAGGAGATCACACTGAGGGGACAAACGCCACACACAACTACGGATTCACCACTGTTCTATACAAATTCACATGTTGAAGCTATCAAAGTTCTAGTTAAAACATATCAAATAGAGTAGTGAAATCATTTTCATTTCAGTTAATCTCACTTTCAATATTACTGGGGAAGTTGTGGGGATTGATAGTTTCTGAGAAACTATGATTCATTCCTCACTTCTGAGGTAAGATCAAAGGTCTTTCAATTATATTAGAACAGTTATTTAGTTATTTAGGATAAACTCACAACTGCACAGGCAAATAGCTACACTCGGGCTAACTTTGCTTATTTTAATTTTGTTATTAGATTAGTTGTCATTTTCTGAATATATTAGAATAGCTGCTCTTTAAATGTCTATTCAAAGATACATCATCAAAAATACAAAAATAAAAGGAATATATATATAGCATACTATATATATATAATATATATATATATCATGTTGTAGATATATCTTTCATAATCAGTGTAATTTTGTTTCAATTAAGCTCATATTCATCTTTTGCATGAAAATCATGGGACCCAAAGATCCTAGGGAATACATTATTCAAACTCAGTAGTACCTTAGCCAAATCTCTGTCACAACATTAACAGATATAGATCAAGGGCTTAGGATTCAAGGTCTTTCCGAATGAACAACAAACCCACAAGCAATTAGTGACACAGCTAAGAGTGAAATTGAATATTGAAGATGAACAAAGCATACACATTCTAGTCAAATCAACCCAACTATAGATTACCTTAATAGGATATCCACATGACTGTACAAGAAATTGAAAGAGAGAAAAAATTTGGTTGTGATCCATTAGTTCCACAGCTTAGAATGTAGGAGACCTTCTCATTGACATAGACACTAGGCTTACATATACAAGTTGCCAGAACACCTGTAAGGTATTCTGAGAAGATCATAGCAACTCCTGGTAATCTAAACATAGAAGCTGAAAAGGCTTATGATTTATTGGATACTCGAAAGAAGAGATTGATTCTTCACATGACCATAGGAGGTCCACAACAACCACGAACTTACGGTTGTGATCCCCAGGTCCCACAACCCAATGGGCCTGCTAATCAGTTAAGACATTGACACAAAGCTTACATCACATTGGTATTTAGATCCTCTCCACTCCCACCAGATATCATAACACAATTATCTTATTAAATATAGAAGCCAATCAAGCTAATATTTTATGGACTAGACCAGAAAACCATCCATGAACAAAATATATGGAAGATCCACTACACATTTATCCATCATCCATTTTCATGACCTTGTGGAGGAGGATATATACACGAAGCACCTACAGGTCATTTTCCACGTATCCATAGCCCATAGATAGGATCTCGACAGAGCTCGATATTGATTGGAGCCTCCTGAGCAGCTATCCTATATCTGAATGATCATCACACCAAGTTCAGGTTAGGAGGGCTTTCTTTGCCTTAGACTCGCATAGATCCCATTATTGCATGTTGAAGACATAAGATTTCCCAACTAGTTTGTATACTATCCTGCATATATTCCATCCCCACCGGCTGTCTCGGCATGACCTCGGGAGGTCAAGGTGCGAGGAAGAGTTACTTGTAGATTCTCATGCTCACTTGTCACTTTTCTATCACATGAGTGACCAACCTAAATGAAGAGTAATAATCATGTGTGAATGATAACCGAGTAGATCAATCAGATTGACAATTAGATCTAAGAAATTTCCCTTTTAGGTTGAGTTGATTTCAAAGCATTTCCCCTAGAACTACTATGTGTTCACAATCATAGATTCTTGAGTTAATCGAGGGTAGAACTTTGTGTCACCGTTCCTTATCTCTTTTACATTTGATGTTAAACCTTTGCATTAAATGATAGTGTTTTCCCATAAATCTTTCATGCCTGAATATTGTATTGGATCCAATCTATGCCAACCACATTGATATGTCCTTCCCTTGTTAGATGGGGTAGTGATAATGGTAAGTCCTCTAACACTGAAGCCACCAGTGTCATCTTTACAATCATTTTATGCAGCTAACTGGTTTCAAACTTATAATTGATTTGGAGGTCATTCATCCTTGCTTTCAAGTTAAGGTATTAGGCTCATGATTGTTTCTTAAATCTCCCCTTCTAATAACATTCAGATAAACATGTCCTGAAATAGATCTCATATTTTTTCTTTCCTAAAAACCCGTATCACCTTCTACAATTTGAATCCTGAAGGTATAAATCCCATGAATAACACAAAATGCTTGCCAAGTGATGACGCACTTCAAATCCAATGGTGATTTGATGAAACCGACCCCCTTGTAGAGAATGGGGTATTTCCTTGACAACGAAACCCTATCAAAATTATCATCATGGTCCAAGAATTTATTCCAAATGGATTATTTTCACCACTTACAAATGATTTTATGAGTTGGGCTCAATTCGAATCTTCATCGTGACCGTTCAAAAATCTGTCAATGATGACTAGATGATAATATGATTCTTGAATTAGTGCCTGTAATAATTATTTTTCCTAGGTGTCTTGTGCAGGCTTATAAGATTATACGGTTAATGTTGAATTTTATCTCATGAAGTAATTATATAAAAATGGTCAATAACAACATACATTTAGATATTTTCCACCAATATACAATAGTTTTAAGGGGTTCTCTAAATGATATTCAATAGGATCATATATCGTTCCATAAATCAATCTTGGTAGTCATGATAGCAAACATATAAAAAGCAAAGTAAAATTCAACAAGTAATTCTACATGCCATGAATCTACATGTGAGGTTATTCAATTTGCTGCAAATCATGTCTATAATCTATATGCCCAAGATAAGCCAATGGTATTATCAAGACTTCTAGGAGGGATATTTCTGTGATATCCAAAATGCCCTTATCATCTAGTAAATAGAATAACTCAATCCGTCATCTCACGAATCCCTACAACTCAAACGATTGATTTCACTGAATCTGTATGTTGTCCAGTGAACCACATTTGTTGTTTTTCATTTCATCAACCATCGATTAACGAAGTTTTTTGAATATAACTCCTTATCCATTTTGCTTTTTTTCCACGTTGTTCCATACCCTCTCATTTCATCGTAGCCATTCAACTGTATTGAAAATAATTCGACATAGGCCATTTTTATTGATGGTAATTACCTTCATTCAAATGCCCATGTACCCTTTTTAATAAGAAAAATATCTATATTAGTACCCATGTAGATGTTATTGCACTATGTTGATGCTTCATGGCACTACAATTTGGTTGGTAGTGATATCAATACAATGGTAGATGCACCAAATAAGAGATATGACATGATGAGTTCACTCAAAGACTACACTTCCTAGAAGCCTTGGACTCGTATCCCCCTGGAAAAAGATGAACCATCTAATATTGGAACTATAATGCATGAGGAATGATGCTACAATGATGGTACCATTGAGTATACTAATCCTAGTGCACATAAAGAATGATTCTTATCATGCATCCATGATTATATGTGCTTTCACACATCTATGAAATCTTTTTTTCCTTCTAATGGAGGCTTCTAGAATTCTAGACCTTTCTTAAAACATAATAAAGAATCATGAAATAGATGGTTACCATGATTTATAGAGAGCATTAGAAGAATGGCCTTGACACTCAGTTATTTGTTACACACAAAATTGCTTGATGTAGTGCAAGCAATTAAACCTTGACAAGGGTCTATGCTTTGTCATTTAGTATTTCACTGATTTCCTAAATAGTTATGTGTCGGTGTTCAAAGTTCCAAGTGAATCCTCTTGACAACCATTTCCACTAATCATGAAAATTATCCAAAATTGCTATTATGCATTTAGGATGACTTAAATGGTGAAACAATGATTCAAAGATCAAAATTATGCATAATTGATGAAAAGGAACTAACTCAGCAATTGTTATGTGCACTAAAAATCTTTCATTTTATATGTCTGGAACAATGAATCAGAGATGTTTAAATTTCCCATCTTTATGATTCCCATTAATAAGATTTACTTCATTATTAATCATAACCATCCGTAGAAGAAACATAAATTCAATCATTGTGGAGGCATGTAAGGTCAAATTCCCTTTTTACCCTTTGATCACGATACTCCATAAACATGAAACCCACTCATCCCATTTTGATCTTTCATATTCCATTTAACATGACATAATTATTGTCTAGCAGATAATGGGATACCCCCTTAGATCCTTTAATTTTACAATACCTGACCGCAAAAAATTTCAAAAGCACTCCACTAGTCAATCGCTATGAGCCGCATCTCATCCTTATATGGCATTCTAGCATCATATTGCTTCAGTCTTGGTGACATTTCATCAAACCAAAACAAGCACCTGACAGGCCACAGTTTGGTAATTCGATACATGGACTTAGAAGTGACCTAGGGATTTACTCACCTAATGTTAAGAGAACAGCATTTTTTACCACTAATTTGAGATTAGCCACGATTCAGCTTATTCATTCTTGACTTTCCTTTAGTTATGATCTTTTGTGAAAATGAAAATAATCATGGTTCTTGAGGTACCCAAATTCATGTGATAGATTGTACACTATGGTGCTTTCAACCCTATACTTTCATTTCCTATTAGACCCCTAGGTTAAATATGAGCTAAGCCAATATCATACTTTTAGTTATTCTAAGCTACGTTTTTAACTCACAATAACAAGTGGGAACACATGATCTTGAAATCAATTAGCAACAAATGTGTACTAATGGATTCTACACACTTTTACAAGTTAAATATCATGCTCTGCTCATTGTTGTTCCTAAGAAACACATGTACTTTTGACCTTGAAAAGAAGATAGATCAGCAATGTAAATACCTTCGAACATCATTTCCTGAACCTAGGATTCAAAGATGGTTTCTCATATCCTACCAATGTACATTCTTCCATGCCTCTCAGAAGAACACATAACTCAACATGAAGTCATAAATGTGCAGCATTGTAGTACACTATCTACACATTAATACAAAGATTGTAAAAAGTTTTACTCACTTATCTTCTGTATGAATCCAAGACTATCGTCCAATGCCAATGTCTCAACATATTTCTTAATTCAGAAATAACAAAATCATTAATAGTACAAAACCTATTCACAAGGAGCACCCAGAGGTCCCACTATCTTAAAACCGGCCTAATAATTTGTAATAGTCATTAAAGCATGCTAGTCACTTTACTTGAGAGCATACAATTGGTCTCACTCCTACAACTTAACCTTACTCCTATATAGGTTGATGCTTGTAACTAATCTTTATTTGTGCAAGCCCACCTCAAACATTCAGACAAACAGAATGTTAATGATGTCTATGTTAGGATTAATTATTGGCATTATATACATTAATTATTTCAAATTAAATTATTAATTAAATATTGTTGTTATTTGGTTTTATTAACCATATTTATCTTTCTTTCTTCACGGGTATAATTGTTTGACAGATATGATTGTTATGAAACTTTTTTATGCTTCCTGGATGTAATATTGGAAGATACTATATATTAGTTGTTACATTGTTGCAATTCCTCATTTGTTTGTATTCAGGACTATTCAATATGTATAAATATTGCTAACTTGACTACTATTGTATTTGGTTGATTGAGTTTAATATAATTTATCAGGCTTCCGAAACCCCTATTACTCAATTCTACATTTGGTACCAGAGCCTGAATTGAAGCTCCTGACACCAAGGTTGGAGAGAAGGTTACAAAGGAAGAATAATTATTGGAGAAGAAATCTGCTTCGTCAGTAGAGCAGTGTTTACCTCCATGCAGCTTCCAAGAACTCAGACTACAGTCTCACAACCTCCTGTAAAGATGAATCTCTCAAGTACAAAAGTAAATACAATTTTTTTTTTTGCCTTAGTGCTCTCTGCACTAAGAAAATTTGCTTTCTTGGGATTTGTATTTCTCCCCATTAGGGGTTTATACATATACAAGAATTTAGATAATTTAGCCTGTATCATAATATATGGATACTTCTCTTAATCCCAATCTAGGGGTTTTATCTCTAAATATTACCAAGCCCAATCTAACTATTTGTCAGTCCCTGTTTGTTAACTAATACCTGGTACTTACCAAATTATAGAAGTTTGTGTATTAACAATAGACTTCTTTCATACATTCAAAATGGCCAAGCTATCTTACAGGTACAAGCTTACATTGTGCATCCTAGTCTGGTGGAGGGAGCCCACATTGCATTAACCAGGGTATGAGTTGTCCTCTCAGTATTTCAAGTGGAAGACCTGGTTGTTTAGATCAAGCATAAGCCCACACCCTGGGACATTAATATATAGAACAGGGAAAGCCTTTACATTGAACATTGATCAACAAATCCTCACATCTAAGCCTCCCATCAACCTAGCAAGCCAAAAAGTGAATGGAATCAATAGAGGATCAAGTAAAAGCAGTGTAAATAATAGCCAAATTTTCATGCAACTGAGTTGTGAAAAACACCATTTTCATCATTCATTGGCCTAGTTGATGCATAAACAGCTACTTACATCCAAAAAAGTCGACTTACCAGAACCTGCTTACGGATCGGTGCACATTCATGACACAAGAATCATCAATTTTTTAGATGCACAACAAATACAAACATGAGCTTGAAAGTAAATCACAATTTCTTAGGGAATGAGAACCTACATGGTTTTAATGAAATGCAAAAAGGAGTCTAGCAAGATAATATGAAAATCAACAAAAAATTCTTCCGAAGGTGTTGAAAATGGAAGAAGATCCAATTTCTATGTAAAGAAAATAGTGGCTATAGCAAAAGAAATACACGACAATTTTTCAAATAAAGGAGGAGATCTTGTTTTTTGAGCTTGTGGAGGAACCCTAAGTAATCTCAATTTTAATGCATAGCGGGTTATGTGGAGTCCTAATCCATGACGTTTCTCCAACTCTCCACTTGGAGTCTCACTCCCAGCCAAGTTTTCATTGATCAAAAGGTTAGTCCATTTTTTTAATTGTTTAAATACAATATGCTTTCCTTCATTTCATATCACAAGCGCTCATAGAGCTTAGGTGGTTAAGTGAAATGACTTAGAAGTGGGAGGTATGGGGTTCGAATCCCACTACCAACACAAAATTTTGCATTTTGAAATTTATAGGCAAAAATTTAGAGAAACTGCCAAGTTGTGGAGGAGTGAATTTAGCAGAAAACCTAAACTAATTTAGTTATAAGTAAACAGCCTTCTAAATATTTTAGGGAGAAAAACCCTAATTTAGGGTAAAAAAAACTTTTTCTCCTATTAGGCCTATTTTTTTCATTCCAAGATAACATTTGTAAAAGGGAGATACACCAAAAAAATTTCATATTCAGGGCCATTTTTTTGCAATTTTTTGCATCTGGGTCGTATTGGGCTCCAGAGGCCACCAGGGCCCACAAAACAAATTTGTTTTTTCCTACCATTCAATTTTTTCTAAATTTTTGAATGTAATTGCATGCTTCATTATATTGTACTAATTTACAGGTTTCTATGGTCAACCACAACTATTGTAACTAATCATAAACTAGAAAAAATTGTAATAAAAAATAGTATAAAAATTGGTTCTGAAACACTCATGAGATCCTAGATCTCATTCACAGCGTTTGGTATATACAGTACCTCTAGGAAGCGCTTATGGGTAAAATCATCATGACTACTTCTACACTTAACGCCTAGTATAGATGCAACAATGTCATCTGGGCATCAACCCTTTAAATCGATGTGGAGTAATAAGGTCACAATGCACACACTATGAGCCATCCCATCCATTTGTGAATGATTGCATGACATAAATCTAGACTGAGAAATTATCTAAGTATATAGTGAAGTTACGCGCGCATATGAGGATATTTCTTTGAGCCAGTGTAAATAATCATGTAAACCCCTTTCAATACTATCTTGGTACCACGTATTTAATTATTTCACATATGTTAATGCCTCTTTCACATACCACCAGGTATATAGAAAGGGTGAGCTTCTTCCACGTACCATCAGGTATATTGGAAGGGCGCATATACAGAAAGATTTGGTATATCGGACTGACGATATATAGATTGGGAGACCTTATACCTAGAGTGATAAGAGCCAAACCCTATCAGTGATTTCTACAAAATGGGCACCAATTCCCCCAATTTTTTTCTTCCTGATTCACAACTACTCAGAGGAAACAAATATGTCGCATGGAACACAAAAATCAAGACACAACTTGAGTTTGAAGAGATATGGCCTGTTGTGACTGGTACTCTGACCAGATCAACTATTGATACAACACAACAATGGCAAGTTTGATAAAGCAGATCAGAAGGCCAAACTCATCATCTTGTTTGGAGTGTCTGACGATGTACAACCCCACATTCGAGATGCCAAAACAACCAAAGAAGCATGGGATAAATTGAGCACAGTATATGAGGCCAAAAACAATAATGTCATACTGAATTTGTAGAGTCAGTTACACACATTGAAGTTCAAGAAGAATGAGAAAATTGAA
Source organism: Taxus chinensis (assembly GCA_019776745.2). Classification (NCBI taxonomy): domain Eukaryota; kingdom Viridiplantae; phylum Streptophyta; class Pinopsida; order Cupressales; family Taxaceae; genus Taxus; species Taxus chinensis. Next base: position 210,504,393 of record CM034157.1, read on the forward strand.
GCTTTCTTAAGAAGATTTCCAGAGTTGAGGGATTCACTTCTAGCCCTAGGAGAAGTGGTCATAGATGATGCTCTCATTCCCATTGTTTTGAGAGTACTCCCTTCTTCTTACCACATTTTTGTAACAACACTAAACGTGTCAGATATGACAATTAGTTTTGACAAATTGGTAAACTTACTACAACAAGAGGAAGCCATGCATAATAAGGATGATGAAGAGGAGCAGGAAATTTCTTCACATCAAAAATAGAAAGGAAAAGGTAGAGGAAAACCTAATTCCTATCAAAAGTCCCAACATCAGAATCAAAATCAGTATCAAGGGGACAAACAATAGAAGAAGCAATGTATAATTTGTAAAAGAGGACATGACCTACAAGACTTTTGGTATAATACTTACAAGAAAGGTTCATCAAGAAACTCTGGACCTCAACAATAACAATCTTACAAGGGACATTCAAACTACAATCAAGGGTAGAAAAAGGGGAACTGGAAAAGAAGACCCCATCAACAAGGAAATATTGCTGAGAAAGAAGAACATTCAGATAATGAAGACTTCTTGTACACTGCTCGATCAAGTGAACCATCCATGTCATCTAGTGATGTCTAGTATGTTGATTTGGGAGCCACTCGACACATGACTGGCCACAAAGACTGGTTTACCTCAATGAGGGACATGCCTTCGAAAAACCATGTTTCATTGGGTGATGATTCTTCATATATAGTTCAGGGGATTGGGAAAATTTCTCTACCCCTTGGTTCACACAACTACAGACTATTAAATGTATTATATGTCCCTAGATTGACAAAGAATCTTCTTTCAGTCATTCAACTCCTAGATCACAACCTAAAAATTGACTTTGATACTCATTCTGATAAGAAAACGTTTTTGATTCGAGATAAATCACGAGGCTAAAAAATAGTTGCAAAAGCCTCCAATATGGGATGCAGTTCTAGCTTGATTTTGTCCACAGAGATGATTAGGCACTTGTGGCTAAGAACTCTACCTCATCAAAGTTTTGGTATCAAATACTTGGTCATGTTAGTTTCAAGTGTCTCGAGACACTACGTCTACGTAATATGGTACATGGGCTACCATCTCTTCAGAAGGATACAGACAAGTGTCCTCACTACCTAGCAGGAAAACAACATAGAGCTTCATTCTAGAAGAGTACATATCGAGCTCATGGTAAGCTTGATCTAGTTCATATCGATCTTTGTGGTATGATGTAATCGAGTCATTCTAGATTTCAGTACTTCATGCTGTGTTAACGACTATTTAAGGTAAATGTGGATTTTTTGTCTTCACAAGAAAAGTGAAGCTTTTGAAAATTTTAAGAAGTTCAAAGTAGCAGTTGAGAACAAAATTGGTCGTCACATTAGAACTCTCCTCTCATATCAAGGGGGGAATTCACCATTAACGATTTTAGAGACTACCTACAAACTCATGGGATTCATCAATAAATGCATCCTCCACACACACTGCAACAGAATGGTGTTGTTGAGAGAAGAAATTGTACTATCATAGAAATGGTACAATGCATGATCGATGAATTTGGACTTACAAAGACATTCTGGGTAGAAGCAAAAAAGACAACAATGTATTTGTTGAACATAGTGCCCACAGTTTCTCTTGATGGAGTAACACCACTAGGAGCATGGTCAAAGAAGAAACCATTTATTACACACCTTAGAGTATTCGGGTGTAAAGATAATATGCACATACCCAAGCAGAATAGAAATAAATTGGACATGAAGTCACATAAACTCATATTTATTGGGTACAGTGAAGAGACTCTTGGGTACAGGTTGATGGATCCAAAGACTAGAAAATTCTACACCAGTAGAGATGTTGAGTTTTTTGAGAAGAAGGAAGTAGATTCTCCTCCTCCAGACTCACCTGATGTAGATTCTCCACCAATTGTAAAAATTAAATCTAATGTTCCCACAAATGAGGAAAGTGATGATAGGGATGATGGTGTTGATCTTATAGAACCACGACCCACCGGAATAGTTCAACATATGTCCAAGTGGTGTATTAGCACATTACGAGATGTAAGAATGGATTCTCTACTGAATACATCCACCCATGGACCATGGAATCATAGTAAAGAAAAAGTATAAGTTAAATTTTCTTTGATGAATAAAGTTATTGAGTCTAATGATCCCTCTACAGTCCAAGAAACCCTACAGTCAAAATCTTGGAAAGATGCGATGGACTCTGAATATCAGTCAGTAATGAAAAATAATAGTTGGTAGCTCGTCAATCTTCCATGAGGGAAGAAACCCATTGGATGCAGATGGATATTCAAAAAAAAGTATAAAGAAGATGGGATAGTGGACAAGTATAATTAAATACTTGTAGCAAAGGGGTATGCACAAAAAGAAGGCATTGACTACAAGGAGACATTTTATCCCATAGCTAAGATCAAGATGATCAAGATGATCTTTTCTCTAGTTGCACAGTTTGGATGGAAAGTTCATCAGATGGATGTAAAAAGTGCCTTCCTAAACAGAGATTTACAAAAATAAGTCTACATGAATCAACCTGAGGGATATGTAGTACCTAGTCAAGAAGCAAAGGTATGCAAACTCAAGAAATCTCTGTATGGCCTCAAACAGGCACCCGAGCATGGTACATAAAAATTGATGAGCATATCGTACAACATGGATTTGTTAGAAATCAATACGATCCTAATCTTTACCTCAAAAAATCAAGGGGGGAGATTGTGATTATCATTGTATATGTCGATGATCTAGTCATCATTAGTAGTTTAGTGAGGATGATTGATGCAACAAAGAAAGATCTTAATCAATCATTCGACATGACCGATCTCATGCTGATGCATTATTGTCTTGGATTGGAAGTATGGCAGAAAGAGAATCACATTTTTTTTTCTTAGATGAAATATACCAAGACAACACTCAAGAAATTTAGGATGATGGATTACACACAAATTTCTACACCCATGGAGAACATATTGTAGTTATCATGTTCAGATCCATCTCCTAAGGTAAGTGCTACTCTCTATCTACAGTTGATTAGGAGTCTCATTTACCTAACCTACACTAGACTAGATATCACCTTTGCAGTAAGCTATCTATCTAGGTTCATGCAGGAACCCAAAGTGTGTCATTGGAAAGCATCAAGGTGCATCTTGAGATATCTCAAAGGATCAGTGGATCTTGGTCTAGAATATAAGAAGAACGTTAACTTCTTGATAGGATATTTAGATTCAGATCATGCAAGAAATATTGATGATATAAAATCCACTTCAGGATTTATATTTTTTATGGGATATGCACCAATATCATAGGGAAGTAAGAAATAACACTTTTTTTCCCGTTCTTCTACAGAAGCCGAGTATCATTCTACAAGAGAAGCTATCTATGAATCAATTTGGCTATGTCACATAATAGAAGGACTTGGAATTCCACGTGACAAACTGACCACCATGTATGTTGATAATGAAGGTGTTCTCAAACTTGTTCGCAATCCAGTGTTTCCTGAATAAACAAAGTAGATTGAGGTATAGGATTATTTAAAATGCGAGGACGTGTTGAAACACAACATCTAACTTCAATGTTGTCCAATAGCTGAACAACGATAAAATATCTTCACAAAATCACTTACACGTGACACGTTCGAATTGTTCAAAGAGTTCCTCTCCTCATCCCTTGAAACAATGAACAATTAAGGGGGGGAATGTTAGTTTAATTAATTATGCATTGTATAATTAATGTTTTTTTTTTTTATTATAATTAATGTTATTAATTAAATATTGTTCAACATCCTTATTTGGTTTTACAATAACCATATTTGTCAAACAGCAAACACGCAGTTATTTCTTCAAGGGTATAATTGTTATGATTAGCAACTTATAAAAATTATATGCTTCCGATGGAGATTTGGTAATATTGGAAGCTATTTTTTTTATTTCTTGTATTTTTGTTGCATTGTTGCAACTTGAAACTTCTCATTTTTTTAAATATCCAGGCTATCCAATATGTATAAATATTGTATCCTGTACTATTTTACTTGATTGAGTTTAATATAATTTACATGCTTCTGTCACTGTTCTACATTGGACTAGAGTTCCTCTTAGAGTTAGTTAGACTCTTACCACCCTCTTTAAAGAAAAAACATAATTTAAATCATTGGTAGAAAACTTTACAACAACTAATTATCCTTAAATCCCTCCTATTGGTCTTGAACAAATCACTTGAGACTTTGAAACACAATCATCACTTAACAATTACACCAAGACTGGGAGTACTATGCACATACCTTTAATTAGGATGATATACTTAAATTACCTCAAAAAACACTTTCAAATAATCATCCGACAAGAAACACAATTATACACATGATATCAAAAATAAGATAAAAATTCATGATACCGCCATCAGACTGTATATGCAGATATAACTCTCATACTTCTTCCTTAGATTAAGAAACACCTTTATGAAATTAACACTCTTGACTTGATCGTGTGTACTTATATATACCCTCTTAAGATTGGATAACCCTCTTCATACTCTTGGATCATCCATTATGGTCTTATAGTTCTTCATTAGTTGTAGATGCACATTTTCAAACTCAAAGCATATTTAGTTCTTTATCCCACATCATCCTTTACTAAGATCAACACATTTGGATGAGATGGTCTTTATAAATTACAAACCTTGATTACAAGACCACTCCCATATATCTAATAAACTTGTACTCACCCCAAGAAACTCATAGAGACAAATTATGACAAGAATACCACCTATGTATCTATAATCAATCGTTCATCTTCATCCACAGTATTTGATGCTTTCTCAAGTCAAATAAATTTTTGACTTATCCTTACTTACCTTAAATGATCCATGTTACCCTTTTATTACATTGATTACACCTTGAATGTCTTGCTAAATTATCAAAATGATTATTCCACCATTTCTTATTCATCATAATGAGTGCATAGATTACTAGCCCTAGACCAATGAAGACTTGCTCATAAATTTTGATGAAAAAACTTTCATGATGAAATATCACCTATTACAGATATCCATTTGGAAAAAAATTCACCTCCAAATATATTGAATCATGCTTCTGAAGATAACTTACCCACTTTACGAGTTACACACTTCCAAATAGGTCTCTGAGACCTCCTCATTGCTAAATCTATGAATTGTCAAGAACACCAATAAAATCTGACCTTTTCTAGAGGTAAAACCTTTTAAATCACAATTTACCCTAAATATAAATAATTTTTCCAAAATTTAGGCTTTGTGGTCCACCATTTTCATCTTCAACATCCTCATTTCTTCTATACTGCTCAATATGCATTGTTAGAACTAATCAGGACATAAAAGCTTCAAAAATGCACACTATTTTATTTCATGAGGTAAAATTTTAACACTGACACTTAAATAACATATATTAACCTATTGAGAACCATTTTATATGATTGGAAAGAAAGAATACCATTTGCAGACCTGGATCCATCTTAATTTGCACTTGAATGCTCATAGAATGAACACATCACTACCACATACCACTTTGGAACTTATTGTATGATATAGTCATCATGTTGATGACTCATTTCATCTAAAAACCTCATTATTAGAGGATTAAAACATTTGATGCTATGATGAACAATTCATACATTAAACATTTTGACTCAACATCACTATATGACCATGACATAACAATGAATGACAATGTAGACTTGGAGAAAACACGCACATTGTGATTTACCCTTTGAGACAACTTTAATTCTTCACACACATCATATACATATGGAAAAAAATTATTCATGCACTTATAGCTCATGAATAGCTCAAGACACTCAATTTGACTCAAAATTGACATTATGATTAAGCACATACCTCTATTCAAGATAATCATTACTTGGACACAAACCCTAATAGTAATAGAAATCTACATATAGATTTCATGACACAAGAAACTTCATTTTGGAAACCTACCTAACTCATACACCCTCTAAGTCCATTGAGACACACAACATCAATAGGATAAAGAAAACTCATACTTTAAGAACACAAACCTATACAGTTGAAGAAAAACAAGACTTCAAACTTGACATAATAAACATTAATAACATGCTAAATGACTTGAAATGAAACACATTACAACCATGAAGAAGAAACACACAAACAGGGACATCTCCTCATCACTTCAATGCTTCATTTTAACCAATACACCTCTAAGAAGCTACTACAGGAGCATCCCTCTATACCAATAAATAAACCATCAAGACATTATATTTGGTTTTTTAGATATGTTAATGAGTCTTAGAGGTCAATATTTGTCATTTAGTAGTCTTTTTTCTTATCTAGACCTTTCAAAATTCAAATAATGCATTTTCCCTCCAAAATGATAATTCAAATTTTAAGGTAATTTTTTGTGTGGTTTGAGAACTTTTATGTATTCTTCAAGCTCATAATATTTTTAACGGTGCAATGAGGCAATATATTGTAATTGATTCCTCTCCTGTGTCATAAGTCCTAAAAATAGATATTTCATGTAAATTTAAGGTATTATAGGTGAAAGTAACCTCCAAAGAGGTGAATTCAGTTCATCATGAACTATGTTGTAACTAGCCTGAAAAAAGGAAAATCGAGCTTATGACCAATGATGGAGAGATGGTAATAATCAGGGATAATGTAATTATTCTATTCATTCCCATTCAAATGATAATCCTTGTGAAGCTTTAATGAGTAAAAATGGTGATGTGTTGTGTGTATATAATAGGGTGAGAAAATATTGTATGTTGAATGTTAGTGGATACTTATGCATGCTTTACAGAAAGGTTCTAGCTGACCTTTGTAGAACATTATTTTAAATTTTTATGAAATTTCATTATATGTGGGTTAGTGTATGTTGGTACAAACTATGAGGTCTTTATCAGTTGTGTGGGTCTTAGTTGATAATAAAACCTATTAAAGGAAGCATTTGATGCATTTGTAGGGAGATAAATACATTGAATTTGTGGCTTTAGTAGTTCTTTTGAGGCTTTATTCTTTGTATGGAGACTTTTTATCAGGTAATTTTGTATTGTAGTACTGTGTCCTTGAACTTAATAAATGCAGTTGAGAAAGCTTTCACATAAGTATTATGTAGATCTTGAAGCTTGAAGCTTATGAATGGTCATAAAGTTGGTAAAACCTTAGAGAAACCTAAGAAATTTTCACAGAGGAAGAAGGAGATATTTTACTTTGAAAACACCCTTGTGGTCTTAGTAAACTCTTATGTACTATGTCACATTTATGCATGGGAAAGGATTAAGGAACCCTTGACCATTTGAATCTACTGGATTTGAAGGATTTTGTGAGTGTTAGCTTAAGAGCCTGCAAGAAAGGTTGAAAATATTTTTTACAAGGTAAGAAGATAGTTGCTCACTTATAATCCTAGTCTCATGCACAAAAACCTGTGGAAAGAAGATAAGCTAGAAAAATGGACGGAGAACCATGAGTTACTGGTAAAATGAAAAATAATAGAATGTTGAGATAGAGATAAGGTGAGCAAATAGAGATTTGAAAAAAAAATTAGATCCCTTTATAGTGTTTTTTTCTATACCGGGTATCCAGGGTATCCACCCAGGGTTTTATTGAGGGTTTGTATCTTTGAATACCTTAGTCATTTAGATAACACTAGAAACTTGATAGAAATAATGTTAAGGTATATCTTCAAGATATTTAAAAGGAAATTTGAAGTTTTTAGGGGGAAATTTTGAGTTCTATGATAGTGTTCTTCCCTAATGTGTTATCATAGTCCAAGGCCTAATGATGGGAGATATTTTACAAAGAAAGTATTATCTAGGAATAGAATTGGGTAATTAACTTTTAGAGACATCTAAAACCATCTAATGGGTGCTTTAAAAGGTATTTTGTTTGTAATAAAAATTCCTATAATTGAATATATGCATGAAATTATGTAGAGTTAGGGCTATTGAGGTTAAGAGCAAGTGAAATGAGGAATGATTGATTTTATTAAGAGGATTTTGAGTTGAGATTTATAATTTTTAGTACTTCACAGTGATGGAAAAATGTATTGGAAGTAGGCCTTATATTTTTTAGGGTGTGTATGGAAGTCACTGAGTGTAACTCATGCATGGCATGTTATACTTAAGTCTTAAGGGCATATAGAAGGTAGAATAGTTTGGGGAAACATACAGATTAGTGGATTAGATGATCCTTTTGAACCATAAAAATGAGTGGTATAACTATGTTTTGAGGTGTATGAGTAGGGGATTTGATAGGGTAATCATTAAAGAAGAAAAATTAAAAAAGTGGCATTCTTGAGCAAGATATAGTAAATAAGAAATTGATCAAATTGGTGAAATTGGGTAAGGTGATAGTTTCTTACATTTGAGTTCTTGTGAAGGTATTCTTATATAAAGTTGTATGAGAATGATAGGAAATAGGATGATGAGGATGATTCCTTTCATGGCAATATGTGTCATTTTTGCGAGTGTTAAGCCATTCTTTTCTTGTGTTGATCCTCATTACTAGAGAAAGCGTGAAAATTGATTTCTTTCAACCTTTTGATTGTGGAATCAAATGAATTATATGTGTTTTTCTCTACATAATTTGGTCTCAGATCATAGTTGTAATATGATTTGGTTTTGAGATTTGAATTTATGTGTTGTGACTAATGATGTTGTAGAAGTATGTGTAGTGGAAGTTGACATATAAGAAGATGAGTGGAGATAAGAAATTGAAACAAGTCATTTACCATCAGTATAGGATGTCACATTGGATGAAAAAATTAATACCAGAGAGTGAATACATAAATTCAAATAAAGTACATGAGAATATAAGATAGCAAGAGTAGTTAGAAAATATTCGAAAATGTGATGTTAGAAATAAGAACATTGATGGAAACAAGGAGAAAAATAAGAAGTAGAGAGTTGAGGGTTGTTAATCCATGGGAATTAGATGAAACAGATGATGAAGATGAAGAAGAACAAAAAGTAGACATGGTTAAGAGGTTTACTTTGTTATTGAAACACTACAAGAGAGAACAAGAAGAGAGGGAAAGGAAAATAAAATAAGAAAGGAAGAAGTAATTAGCGCGAGAGAGAGAGAGAGAGTTGAGGATGAAAGAAGAGATAAATGAATTTAATAAGGATGTGGTATAACTAATGGATATGTTCGAAATCAAGAAAGAGGTAGAAGAATCAATTGGAATAATTATTAATAAGATGGTTAAGTGGCTAGTAGAGCTACTTGTGAGGAATAAAAAGAGAGATCGGATGAGAAGAGAGATAAGAGATGAATTTGAGACAAGAAGTGAAAATGATGAGAAGAAATGAGAGAGAATTTGAAAAGGATGTAGTGTATGAGGAAACATAGAGCTTAGAAGAGAACGAGGTGATTGAAAGTTTCTTACCTTGCCTTAGGGAAGAGGAAGAAGATGAATAAGTGGAGTAACAATGAACATGAGAAAGAGATCATGGATGAAGCATCTCATTGGGCTAAAGTCCTCGTTAGTTTTTTTCTAATGTTTCTTTTGAGTGTGTGCATATTGATGATGAATATGAGTAGTCAAAAACAAATAATGTTTTCATGAAAGAGGATGAAGAACCTGAAAATGAAGGAAATAATGATGATGATGAAGAATTAACAGTTGAGGAAGAGACTTTGCAGAAGTAAATCATACAAGGACCTGAAATTTAAGACCTATTTTAGATAGATGAAGACCACAAGAGAGAAGAAGAAGAGATTGAGAATATATTACAAGATAAGGAGGAAGAAACAAGTCATGAATTATCATATGTCATCAAAGAAGAGAAATAAAAACAACTCAAAGAGGAAGACATGAAGATTGAAGAAGATAATGAAGGAGATTAACCCCATGGAGAAGCATCCTTTCATTGTGAATAGAAAGTACAGAGTAATATCCAGGTAGAATACATGAAAGAAGACTTGAAGGATAGAAAATTTGAAGATAAAAACCATGTTAGAGTGAAGATGAAGAAGCAAATGAATTGGAATAATATGAAGAATAAAGAGTTATGAGATGTAATCTTTTCCTACCCCTAGATTATGATGAAGGACCATCCCTATATACCTCTAAATAAACCACTAAATAAATTTATTTTTTTTGTGCTAGATCTTTTCATGAGTCCTATAGGTCATTAGACATCATTTAGTAGTCTTTCTTGGTTTCTAGACCATTAAAAATTTAAATGAGAATTTCCCCCCTAAAATACCTTTTCAAATTATAAGGTCAATTTTTGGTGTGGTATGATAATTTTGATGTATTCTTAGAGCTCCTAATATTTGTAAGCGTGGAATGATGCAAGATGTAGTAATTGAGCCCTCTGAAGGGTCATAAGTCCTAAAAATACCTATTTAAGGAAAAATTAATGTATTCTAAGCAAGGAAAACATCCAAAAAGTGATTTCACATCATAAAATATCTTGTAACTAATCTTAAAAACAAGGAATATTAAATGATGATGGATATTATGTTAAGATGCACAATGTAACTATTATATTCCCTCCCATTCAAATGAGAATCCTTGTGAAGCTTCAATGAGTAAAACTAGTGATTTTTTATGTGTATGTAACAGTGTCAAACATTTATGTATGTTGAATGTTAGTGGAGACCTTATATATGTTTGATAGAGAGGTTTTAGCCAACTTGTAAGGAGCATCTTTTGTAAGTTTTGTGAAACTTCATTGATGTGTGGGATAATGTGTGTTGGTGCAAGTTATGACAGCCTTGATCTGTGGTGTGGGTCTTAGTAGATAAGTAAAACATGTGTAAGGAAGAATTTCCATGCACTTATGTAGGAGGATAAAGACATTGAGCTTTGTGTCTTTAGTAGTTCTTATGAGGATTCATTCTTTGTGTGAAGGATTTTTCTTGAGTAAGGTTAAACTGTAGCATTGTATCCTTCAACTTAATCAGAGCATTGAGGAAGTTTTCGCGTGAGGAATATGTAAAGCTTGAAGCTTCAAGATTAAGGATGGTCATCAAGTTGGTAAAACCTTAGCGAAACCTGAGAAATCTTAACAGAGGAAGCATGACATATTTTAGTTCGAAAATACCCTTGTGGTCTATATATATACTCTGTTATAGTGTGTCTCATTCATGCATGGGAAAGGATTAAGGATCCCTTGACCTTTTGAATCTAGTGGATTCGAAGGATTTTCTGAGTGTTAGATTGAGATCCTGGGAGAAATTTTGACAAGGTATTTCATAACTTAAGAAGACATTTGTTCACAAATAATCCTAGTTGCATGCACTAAAACCTGTGGCAAAGATGATAATCTTGAAGAACTGAAAGAAGAATAATCACGAGTTATTCCTAAAAAGGATTACAAAGATAATTTTGAGATAGAGCTAAGGTGAAATATTATATATTTGAAAACAAATTTTATATCTCTTTATTGTATTTTTTTGTATACCAGGTTCCCAACAGTATCCACCTAAGGATTTTCAATGAGGATTTTGTATCTTTAAATGGCTTAATCAATGAGATAACACATCGAAACTTGATACGAATAATGTCAAGGGATATATTCAAGGGATATAAAAGAAATTTTGAAGTTTTAAATGGGAAATGTTGAGTTATATATGACAGTGTGCTACCCCAGTGTGATATCATAGTCCAAGGCCTAATGGTAGGAGTTATTTAACAAAGGAACTATGATCTAGGAATAGATTTGGGTAATTAAAATTTAGAGGCATCTAGAAAAATATAATAGGTGCTTTAAAAAGTCTTTATTTTCCATTAAAATTTTCTAGAAATTAATATATGCATGACTGTATGTAGAGTCAGGTCTAGTGAGCTTAAGACCAAGTGAAATGAGGGATAAGTGATTTAAAGAAGAGGATTTTGATTTGATATTTGGAATTTTAGGTAACTCATTGTGATTTAAAATATATTGGAAACATGCCTTATATATTTTTGGGTGTGTATAGAAGTCACTGAGTGTAACTCATGCAAGTATGTTGCACTTAAGGAAGCTAGAAACTAGTTTTGGGGAAAGATAGGGATTAGTTGATGGGATGATCATTTTGAACCATTAAAGTGATTGGTATAAATGTGTTTTGACGTGTATGAGTAGGGGATATAATAGAGGAAGCACTAAAGAATAAAAATTCCAAAAGTAACTCGCTTTAGCAATAGCTAGTAAACAATAAATTGACCAAGTTGGTGAAATTGGGTAAGGTGATAGTTTCTTTCATTTGAGTTCTTGTGAAGGGATTATTAGAAGTGGTATAAAAATGATAGGATATAGGATGATGAGGATGATTTTTTTCATGGCCATATGAGTCAGTTTTGTGAGTGTTAAGCCATTTTTCTTTTGTGTTTGACCTCATTAGCAGAGAAAGGGTGAAAGGTGATTATTGTAAAACTTTTGATTGTGGAATCACATGATTTATATGTCTTTTATTTTCATCATTTGGTATCATATCATGGTTTTAATATTATTTGGTTTTGAAAGTTTAATGCATTTTTTGTGACAAATGGTATTGTGGAAGTGTGTGTAGTAGAAAGTGTTAGATGAGAAGATGATTAAAGAGAAGAAATTGAAACCAATCATAGACCATGGGTATAGGATGCCATAGTGGATGAAGAAATCATTACCAAAGAGGTAATAGATCAGATCAAAGTAAGTAGATAAGAATATAAGAGAGAAAGATAAGTATTAAATATTAGAAAAGATGATGTCAGAAAGAAGATAATTGATGGAAGCAAGGAGAACAAGCAGAAGAAGAGAGTTGAGGGATGTTAATCCATAGGAATCAGATGACACAAATTATGAATATGAAGAAGAAACACTAATATACATGGTTAAGAGGTTGTTTGGGTTATTGAATCACTGCAAGAGAGAACAAAAGGATAGTGAAAGGAAAATAAATGAAGAAAGCAAGAAGTTAACAAGAGAGAGAGAGAGAGAGAGAGAGAGAGAGTTGAGTATTCAAAAAGAGAAACAAGAGTTTAAGAAGGATCTCAGATGGTTGTTGGAGATGTTGGAAAGATAGAAAGAGGTAGAGGAATCACTTTGAATAGTGGTTAAGATTCGGGGTAAGTGGCTAGTATATCTACTTATGAGGAAGAGAGAAAGAGAGTAGCTGAGAAGAGAGATAAGAGAAGAAGAGAGGAATTTGAGACAAGAAGAGGAAATAATGAGAAGACAGGAGTGATAATATTACAAGGAGGTAGTTTATGAAGAAAATCAAATATTATATGAGGAAGAGGTGCTTATAAGCTTCTTAGCTTTCCTTAAGGAAGGGGAAGAAAATGAAGAAGTGGAGTAGCCAAGTGAAGATGAGCAAGAGCTCATGCATGAAGAATCTCATGAGGATAAACACCTCCTTAATTTTTTTCTAATTTTTTCTTTGAGTGTGTGCATGTAGGTGATGAAGATGAGGATTAAAAAACAAATAACCTTTCTAATAAAGAGGATAAAGAACCCAAAAATGAAGTAAATAATGATGATGAAGAAGAATTGATAGTTAAGGAAGAGACTTTATGGTAGAAAACCATGGAAAGACCAAAAATTTAACAATTTTTTGAGAGAGATGAAAACTACAGTACAACATAAGAAGAACTTGATAAGATATTACAAGATAAGGAAGAGCAGAAACTACAAGTCTAAGAGGATGACATGTAGATTGAAGAAGAGAATGAAGGATAAGAAGCCAATGGAAAATATTACTTCCATTATTAATACCAAGTACATAGTGATATCCAAGAAGAATACATGAAATAATACATTAAGTATGAACAAGTTTAATATGGAAACTAGGTTTGACTGAAGATGAAGAAGCAAAGAAATTAGAAGAAGAAGAATAATGAGTTCTGAGGTCTAATCTTTTCCTACCTCTAAAGTATGATTAAGGAGCATCCCCCTATACATTTAAATAAACCAAGAAGAAATTAATTTTTTTGTGTTATATTTGTTGATCAGTCATAGAGGTCATTAGGTTCCATTTATTAGTCTTTGTAGGGTTACAGACTTTTCAAAATTCAAATGAGTCATTTTCCCTCAAAAATACTAATTCAAATTGTCAAGTCAATTTTAGTGTGGTTTGAGAATTTTGATGTATTCTTGGAGCTCCTAAGCTTATTAAGGGTGGAATTAGGCAATACGTTGTAATTGAGTCATATCTAGGGTTATAAATCCTTAAAAGAGATATTTAGTGAAAACTTAAAGAATTCTAATTAAGAATAACCTCCAAAAAGTAAGTTCATATCTTAAACTATGTTGTAATTGACTTGAAAAACCAGGAATCTCATAATGATGATGAAGGAGGGGGGTATTGTTAGAGTAGGTATTTACGTTAGCTCATGTTCAAATAGGTAATTTATTTACCTTTATTGTATTTATCCTCACCCACTTATGTGTGTGGATATTTCTTTTTATTTATTTAGATATTAGGAGATATTATCTAGTTATTAGGTATAGTTCTTTCCTTGATCTATGGTATTGACTAGATCCTTGATGTCTAGTTCTCTCCTAAATCTATGGTCTTGACTAGTTCTTTGATGACTAGTTATTTCCTTGATTTATGGCTTGATCTACGACGTTGACTGGTTCTTAGATTGTTATTCCTTGCCTATTTAAGCAAGGCCCATTCTCAATGTATTGAATTGAGTTCCATAATAATATATGATATTGTTGCTCATCTTGTTTTCAAAGGTTTTATGTAAAGCTATTCTGATGAATTTATTTCATCTTATTGATCGTGGTGTTTAATTAGCATCTATATTTTTGGCTTGGTACGATCTGGTTATCGTTCCTTTCAGGCATTATTAGGGGTAGTGTAATTGTTATATTCATTCCTAATCAAATGATAATCCTTGTGAATCTTTAATGAGTAAAAATTTTTATGCATTGTGTGTATCTAACTATGGGAATCACTTTTGTATGTTGAATTTTAGTGGAGACATTAGGCATGTTTGATATAGGGGTTCTAGCTGGCCTGTGAGGATCATATTTTGTATGTTTTGTGAAATTTCATTGTGTGTGGGTTAATGTATGGTGGTGAAAATTGTGAAGTATTTATTAGTGGTGTAAGTATTATATGATAAGAAAACTTGTGTAAAGAATTTTTCCATAAATTTGTCGGGGGATAAGGACATTGAATTTATGGCTTTAGTAGTTTTTGTGAGGCCTTATTCCTTGTCTGTAGAGTTTTTTCTTGAGTAAAGTTTTATCGTAGAAATGTGTACTTAAACTTAATTATATCACTTGAGTAATATGTAGCATAACAAATATGTAGAGATTTAAGCCTGAAGGTTATGAATGTTCATCAAGTTGGTAAAACGTTAGAGAAACCTGAGAATTATTTAGAGAGGAAGAAGGACATCATTTAGTTTGAAAACACCCTTGTGGTATTAATAAACTCTACTATGATATGTCTTAGGCATGCATGGGAAAATATTAAGGAACCCTTCAACCTTTAAATCTATTGGATTTGAAGTATTTAGTGAGTATTAGCTTGAGATCTTATGATAAAGCTTGACAAGGTGTTTCACAATGTAAGAAGATATGTTTTCATTGATACTTCGAGTTGCATGTACATAAACCTATGGAAAGAATATAATATTTAAAATTGGAATAAAAACCATGAGTTATTAGTAAAATTAACAAAAATAGAATCTTGAGATAGAGATAAGGTGAGAGATTAGAGATTTGAAAACAAATTTTATATCTCATTATTGTATTTTTCTCTATATTGAGTTTTTATGGTATCCACCAAGGGTTTAAGTTTGGGTTTTTATATTTGAATACCTTAATCATTTAGATAGCACATTAAAATTGATAGGAATAATGTTAACAGAGATAGTCAACATGTTTAAAAGGATTTTTGAATTTTTAAGGGGGAAATGTTGAGTTATATGTGATAGTGTGCGGCCCCAATGTGATATCACAATCCAAGGCCTAATGGTGGGAGTTATTTTAGAAAGGAAGTACGATTTAGGAAAATATTTTGGTAATTAAAATTTAGAGACATCTAAAACCATCTAATATGTGCTTTAAAAGGTATTTAATTTGCATTAAATCTTCATAGAAATGAATATATGCATGAAATTATGTAGAGTAAGGACTAGTGAGCTTAAGATCAAGTGAAATGATGAATGATTGATTTAAAGAAGAGTACTTGGAGTTGATTATTTTAATTTTTGGTACTTCAATCTAATGGAAAAACGTATTGGAAGCAAGCCATAGATTTTGTTTGGTTTGTATGGAATTCTCTAAGTGTTACTCATGCAAATATTTTGTACTTAAGGAAGTTATAAACATGTTTTCATGAAATATAGGGATTAGTGGATGAGATGATCCTTATGAATGATGAAAATGAATGGTATAAATGTGTTTTGAGGTACCATGGAATTGGATTATATAGAGGAAGAATTAAAGAAGAAAAATTACAAAAGTAACATGCTTGGGCAATAGCTAGTAAGCAGGAAATTGATCAACTTGCTCAAATGTGGTAAGGTGATAGTTTCTTTCATTTGAGTTATTTTGAAGGAATTCTCAGCAGTGGTATGAGAATTATAGGACAAAGGAAGATGGTATTCATGGCCATATTTGTTAGTTTTGCAGGTTTTAATCCATTTTAGGATTGTGTTGATCCTCATTACTAGAGAAAGGGTGAAAGTCAATTGTTGTAAACGTTTTGATTTTGGAATCACATGAATGATATGTGCTTTTCTCTACATCAGAAGCCTAGTAGAGACATATGTCATCCTGGAGGAACTAAAAGAGAGACATAAGAAGGTCCCAAGACTTCTTTTGGATACTTAATTTACTCATTATTTTTTTATTATTCATTTAACACAAAATAATTTTCCTTTTTATCAATCATAACTTTGGGATCCTTTTGAACACTTTTTCTAGCTTCTTCCTTCTTCTTGTACTCTTATAATTTTGTGTTGGATCTTTGACTCCCTTGAATAAAATTCCCTACATCATTGAACCTTACAATGTGCCCTACCTTGTGGCACCTAAAACATTCCACCCACCTTCTCTTCTAATCAACTTCCTTCTATCAAAAATCATTACAAGTAAATAAATATACATTCAATGTTCCTAAAAACCTTCTAGTGTTTGATCACCCATTCTTGTAATACTTTGCAAGATGTCCCATTGCATGACTAAGGTAACATTCGACATCATATCTCTAACCTTCCTTTTTCTCCTTCTTTCATTGACATTCTTCTTCATTATCTCCTTCATAAAGATGCCTTTAATCTTCTCCATTGTAGTCATCCTTCTTCTGGGCCTTAGGACTACACGTACTAGCTCTATGTCCATAAATACCACACTTATAGAAGTTATGTAGTGCCCACCTTTTCTTGCATCAATTTATTTTTTGAATCCTTTTCTTTTACTAGATTATGGCCATGGATTTTAGTAATATTTGGACACTTTTGGTTTCATTATGGATCATTTGGTGACACATGTGATGATTACGGTGAGTAGCACCAAGCTACTATTATGATCATTATCTTAGTTTCTTAAATTATATGGTTTTGGATATCATTAGGTTGTGATACATTTAGTTTTATTTTATATATGATGGATGGATGTATGATTTTTTCATATACCTTGACATAATTGGTTTATAATGGTAAATGGAATGTTATCATGTAAGTGATTAGATGGATCTCATATCATGAGTTACTATGGATGTATTTTGTTGGTGCTTAGCCATTCCATATTGGCATTGTTTTTTGGTATAGTTAGAATGATTATCCATGATTGATTTATTGACATTATTTATTTAAAATATTGTATTGAGAAGGTATGTTTAATGTGTGAATTGAGTGTGTAGATTGAAGGACACAACTGATAACATGGGTTTCAGAGTTACATATCAAGTTACAGAAGTGGCTAAATCGGATCATTCCTTTAACCATGCTTGATATTTGTGTAGCCTTATGTGCATGTGGCATATTCATTATTGGACACCTTTTGGTGATTCCTATTGTATTTATGTTTATTTTATTTTGTTTAAGTCTTGTGATAAGCTAATTTATGGACCTAATGGTCCATACATCCATTAGATATGTTTTATGTTAATTAATCTTATTGTTAGTTGTTTGAGACCATATAATTAACATTTTTGTGGGCCCCATGAACTCTTATTTATCCACTTTACCCAATCTCGAATTTTTCTAAAATGTGGTATTTGTAAGGGGAACTTTTCACTTTGGGGTATCCCTTGCTTGGAAATAGACCCCTAGGACCCTACTTATGGGTATGTCAATCTCTTTTGAAAGTCAAATAGGATTTTCCCTCTCATTTGACACCTCTCATGTCACCATATTCTAAGTGTGGTTGATTATTGTGATTTTCTTAAAATTCAAAGTGTGTCGGATTATTGGCATTTTTGAGAATTTTGAATATTACCTCCTACCTGTGTTTTATTTTATACTCATTGTGATTTTGGTAATTTGTTTTGGAGAATGAGATGGGTGACACATGTAACCCTCTCATTTGTGAGGATTGGTGACTTTTTATTTTTATACTTCCTCATGGAGAGGGGTTGGGAATTTTGCTTCTCATTTATCACTATTGCAGTTTTAGAGAGCTTGCTGCTTGCAGCTTGGAAGAGCTTGTTGTGCTTGAAGATGTATTGCTAATTTGAGGTAGGATAAATACCTCTTGTTTTTGTTTTCTATAGTATAATGTGGAAAATAAAAAATGGTTATTTCAATCTTGTTGTTGTATGTTTGGTTATGGGTGTAGAGTGTGATTTTTGTTTCCATTCATTTTATCCATCCATCCTACGTTTGTGGTGGATTTTGGAAAGGTATGGGGAAGAGAGAGGAAACCACCTCTTACAGCTCATGGCTTCATGGGATAACGATGATGGTATTTAATTTTAATCCTCCCATCATATGGTTTGATGTGATAGAAGGACTATATCTATGGTTTTTACCTCCTTCTCCATCCTTGGCTATGATACCATGCTTTGTTTGAAAATCCTCCCAAAGAGGAGGCTTGGTGTTTGAGATGGAGTGACGAGAAGTGTATTTTTGGATAGAGAGATAAGGAGGTTATTTTGGAAATTTTTATAGTGGTCCTATGGTTGGTTCAAATCTTTTCTTATTATGGGATCCTTTCAACTATTCCCCTTTGAGGAAATCGTGGAGTTATCCTCTTTTGAATTTGTTGTTAATTTGGTTGTTGTTGTGTTGAAAAGTTGTGTGTGTGTGTGTGTGATTGTCACCCTTTGTTTTAATTAACTTGTGCAAACTTGAGGCATGCATTCTCTCTCCCCCATGGGCTCTGAGGGAGGTGAGTATGTCTTGCATTTAGGGGAGTTGGCATGTGATGATGCCATTTAGTTGGGAGGAAACTAGGTCCCTTTTCTCTTGTGCATTGAAGAATCTCTTATGGTGTGGAAGGTTGAAAAAATACACTTGGAACAAGGAGGAAATATTTTTAAATTTTTACATGTTGTTAGACATTTTGGGGAGGCTTATCCACTTGCATTTTAACTGTGAATTTATAATGGTTCTTTAATATTTGTTAAGTATCCTTCCATATTGAGAAGAAGATGGAATCCTTGCACTAACAATATTGTGTCATTTCACCACCTCTTGGAGAAG